>JANBPO010007153.1:0-334954 GCA_024336825.1 Amorphophallus titanum | reverse complement strand
ATTAAAATCATTGCCACGTCTGTGGACGCTATTCACTCTAATATAAGAACTGAAGAATGATGATTACAGGACTAACAACACGATGAACATGCATGCACTTATTAGTTTTACTTGTTTTTAATCCTGGTTGGGTAATGGAATAAAGAAAACCTACCTTTTGGATCGGTTGGATGATGAACAATGAAGGCCTTCGTGTTGAAACAGTACTTTGTTCCTTGCGCAGGAACAAGGGATGGAGAAGAAGATGCTTGCAGGATGTAGTAGGGGAAGAAGAAGGAACTTCTTCTTGCGTAGGCACTTTGACAGGATGTGGATGAAGGGAGCTCCACACCCCCCTCTCGATTGCAGTAGCAGGAAGAAGATGCCCACATTCGACCACAGTAGGAGGGTGTACGTAGGCAGCAGGAGGAAGAGGGCACCTTGATCAGCCACAGGAAGAAGAGGAAGAAGATTGGAAGAAGATCAGCATGGTAGGATGAAGGGAAGAAGTAGCAGGGCACTACTTCTTGTTCCAACCGCAGGAGGAAGATGGCAGCAGGAAGAAGAGGATGACGACGTTCGATAGTGGCAGAACGACGAATGGTACACTAGCAGGAGGAAGAGGAAACAAAGAAAGTAGAGCTCGACCGCTTCCACAGCAACAGGATGACGACGTAGTAGTAGCAAATGGGATTTGCTTGCTCTACGCGGGCATGGTTTTATAGGGATGCATGGGTTCTGGAGAGTTCTCATGCATGGTTACGGAAAGGTTTAATGTGGAGGGGTGTCAAATGGAAGTAGTGGTTCTAAAACCTCTTATCCGTTGCTCCACCTTCCCGGTTAGTAGCCGCTAACCATATTTTATTCAGAACCCTAAACCTAACACCTTGCCTACCCGATTAAGCATGGGTCTGCACGTGCATGGTTTTGGCTTTGCGACATGAGGGCTCACGCGGGTTTGATATAAATATTGTCGGGCTTTTGGCGTCAAGACTATAGGGCGCGAATAAGAATTAACGTCCATCACAAAGGGTGCAATTTTGTTTTAAATGTTCATATTAGTAATAAATAGTGTCCATTCGGTTGGGCGCTATATTTGAATCACGTCCATTATTATGGACGCTAATTCGGTTGAAAGACCTTTGAAAGTCTATTTTTGAACAATTCTGAAAATTGGGTTACTTTGCTTAATCTTGATCATCTAAGCACCCATATTTGTAAAGGTCATGTCATGAAAGATGCTTGTTGATTCATCACTTAAATGTGAATGCCCTCATGCCATACACGGAGCTCATCTCCCGGACTACGAACGGCGCATGAAAGGATTGGTTGGCTGGTTTTGTGTTTTCTAGGCTTACGCCGAGGGCTTGCCGCATAATTGCGCCCCCTCTGGCCTTTAGCCAAGACACAAACCCCCTTAAGTGCGGCTCCGACTTTGATGAACATGCCCTATCTAGGTATCATTTTTGACGATCACATATGACCCCAGCAATGCTATATGAAAGCACTCCGCCCGACCTTGCCTCGATAGTCGTGCACGGCCCCAGATGTTGCTTGATGAAAGCACCCTGATTGGCCCTGACTTGATAATCGTGCACGGCCCCCGGATGTCACTTTATGGGACCACCCTGCTCAGCCCTGTCTCGGTGTTCGTGCATGACCCACATGTCACTTCATGAGAGCGCCCCTACCAGTCCCTGCCTCAATGATTGTGCACCATCAAATGTTCCTCGATCGAGGTGCCCTGCCTGGTCTCTGCCTCGATGTTCGTGCATGACACAGACATTGCTTGATGAGAGCACCCTGTCCAGTCTCTGTTTCAATGATTGTGCACCGTCAGATGCGGCTCAATCGAAGCACCCTGTCCGACTCCCTGCCTCAATGATCGTACGCCACCTTGGCATCTCCTCGATAAGCGTGCCCTCAATGTCGTTACTCTGACAATGGACATACTTCACAAGTCTCGACACAAGATGAAGTGTCAGGCCCCTGCCTCTGTCAACAGACCCCGAGCACAACCATCGAGGTCTCACGGCGCCCATCTCTTCAGTCACTCCAGTCACATCGGGACGTGCGGCACCCGATCGCTCAGCCCTCTCAGTTACAACGGTGCCCCCCGCACCCGACTACCAACTACTCCAGTCACATCGAGGCACGCGGCACCAGATCGCTCAGCCCTCTCAATCACAACGGTGCCCCCGGCACCCGACTACCAACTACTCTAGTCACATCAGGGCCCGCAACACCCGATCGCTCAGCTCCCTCAGTCACAACGGTGCCCTCGGCACCCAACTGGCAGCTACTCCAGTCACATCGGGACCCGCAGCACCCGATCGCTCACTTCCCTCAGTCACAACGGTCCCCTCGGCACCCGACTGCCAGCTACTCCAGTCACATCGGGACCCGTGGCACTCGATTGCTCACTTCCCTCAGTCACAACGGTGCCCTTGGCACCCGACTGCTAGCTGCTCCAGTCACATCGGGGCCCACGTCACCTGATCGCTCAGCTCCCTCAGTCACAACGGTGCCCCCAGCATCCGATTGCCAGCTACTCCAGTCACATCGGGGCCCGCGACACCCGATCGCTCAGTTCTCTCGGTCACAACAGTGCCCCCGGCACCCGACTGCCAACTACTCCAGTCACATCGGGGCCCGCAGCGCCCGACCCGACTGCTCAGCTCCTTCAGTCACAACGGTGCCCTCGACACCCGACTGCCAGCTACTCCAGACACGTCGGGGCCCGCGGCGCCCGACCACTCAACAACCTTAGTCACAACGATGCCCTCGGCACCTGACTGCCAGCCACTTCAGTCACGTCGGGGACCGCGGCGCCTGACCACTCAACAACCTCAGTCACAACGGTGCCCCCGGCACCCGACTGCCAGCTACTGCAGTCACATTGGGGCCCACGGCGCCCGACTGCTCAGCTCCTTCAGTCACAACGGTGCCCTCGGCACCCGACTGCCAGCTACTCCAGGCACATCAGGGCCCGCGACACCCGACCACTCAACACCATCAGTCACAATGGTGCCCTCGGCACCCGATTGCCAGCTACTCCAGTCAAGTCGGGGCCCGCGGTGCCCGACCACTCAACAACCTCAGTCACAACGGTGCCCCCGGCACCTGACTGCCAGCTATTCTAGTCACATCGGGGCCCGTGGCGCCTGACTGCTCAGCTCCTTCAGTCACAACGGTGCCCTCGGCACCCGACTGTCAGCTACTCCAGTCACGTCGGGGCCCGCGGCGCCCGACCACTCAATAACCTCAGTCACAACGGTGCCCCCGACACCCGAATGCCAGCTACCCCAATCACGTCGGGGCCTGCAACGCCCGACCACTCAACAACCTCCATCACAACGGTGCCCCGCGGCACTCGACCGCCCACCTACTCCAGTCACCGCTGTGCCAACGGCACCAAACTACTCCAGTCAAAGCGAGGCCTACGGCCTCAACGGCTCTGGTCCCACCGGTGCCCATGGCGCCCGCTAACTCCAAGCTCAATGGCTCTTGGTCGCTCCAATCATGGCGATGCCCACGCCGCTCGACCGCTCTAGTCTTAACAACACTCGGCCGCCTCTGCCTCAACAGCGCTCAGCCACTCCAGTCACAAGTGGTGCCTGCGCCATTCGGTCGCCTCGGTCTTGGTGACGCCCAATTGCTCCAACACAATGGTGCCCACAGCACCCCTACTACCCCGACCTCGACACTGTTTCATGTTGAGAATACACTGTGATGCCCCTCGGGCAGCATTCTGCTAAGTCACAGGTCCTTTGATGGACACTGTGTACGAATGCAGAACTACCCACACAATAATGCAATGACCCGGGGACCGTCACGAATGACAGAATTGTCCTGTGGCTTGCAAGCACTTGTAATCGGGCTTTCATGCCCCCATATAAATGCCTTTCATGGCATATAAGTCATGTAATCCAGTCAGGGAGTGGATCCCCGTCCTCACCGGAACCAGCCTCTCTGCCCCCAGTTATCCCTGTTGTGTTGCTATTGCCCTGTCGCTGTTGTACGGACGAAGCCCTCCCGACGTCGCGGCTCCCAGGGTCCCTAACTCTTTCTTCGACAGTAGAAACATAGGTGTTCGGACTTTGCCCGATATAAAATAAAAATAGATCGCTTGCGGTCGGTGGGGAAGACGTCCAGTACACGAGCCCCCATAATCATCTACACTCGTACCAGTAGAACCTCCTTCTCTCCACGTGACGCATAACATTTCGTGCTCACGTGTCGTGCCCTGGTGGCACATCCCCAGTCAAACACTTGGTTCCACTGGTGATCGTCGAGAAATCAACTGGCATGCCCGCATTCCATCCAGTCATCTCTGTCCCAGTCTTCCAGAATGATTAACCGTACGCCGTTCCTTCTTGTGCGTTCCTATCGTTCTTTTCACCCTCCTTTCAATACCCCCGGAATCCCCGCGTGCCAAAGGTAGAGGTTGTGGAGATGGAGTAGGAGATGGTGAAGGTGATGGGGTTGGTGGAGATGAAGATGGTGATGAGGTAGGTAACGAGGTAGGCAAAGGCATAGGTGAGGGAACAAGTGATAGAGTAGGTGACAGAGCAGGTGTAATGTCAGATAATGAACTGTAGGGGTGCCCATGGTCTTGTAGTGGAGATGACTGCCTGGGCGGTGCTTGCTGTTGCTGCTGCTTGCTGCGAAGATCTAAAGTAACATCATGCATGGCAGCCCAATCAATCCTCTTATTATCTTCCAAGTCATAAATATACTCCCAGAACTCGGGACAATCCTCAAGTAAATGTCCTTGCTGGTGATAAAATTCACACTATTGAAACATATTCCCGGCCGCAGGTCGGCAAGGCACAACCGAAGGGAGCTGTAGTGCGTGAGCGGCCATTAAAGTCCAGAAAATATCGATAAATGACTCCAGTAATGGAGGACGATGAGGAGCCTACTTCTCGCAAGGTGGATGCCGAGGGGTATGAGAAGGTAATAGAGATGGTTGTGGGGGTTGCGTAGGCAAGGGTGCATGGTTAGTGGAGGGACTAGGTAATGGTACAGGAGCGAGAATGTAATGGATGGCATCTACCTGCTCGGAGTGTGGTATCCCCTTGACCGGGGGTGGAGGCACATACGGGTACGCGGAGGTGGAAGGATGACTGTGGATGGCAGTAGGTTGACTCATGAAGGGTTGATACGTGGAGGTATATAGGTATGTAGGAGCGGAAGGCTGACTCATGGAAGGATATGTGGTGGAGGGCTGACTAATGGGGGATGATGGATAGGAGGTGTATGTGGGCATAGAAGGTGAAGGAGACTTGGGGTCAAAGGAACTTAGGAGCTGTTGGCGGACGAAGCGGGCTCGGCTATACAATTGTTGCCAGGAGGTAATATCATTCAAGGCTAAGATGAACCGATACTCGGGCATTGCATTAGAAATGATCATATTGATCTGCTCTCCCTCCAGCATATGTCCCGGGACTTGCACGGCCAGGTAACGCCAGCGGTCGGTGAAGGTAGAGAACTCCACATCGGGCTTCATCTTCTCATGGGCCAGTTCGACTATAGAATACTTGGGCCCTTGGTGACGTCCCTACTAATACATGCACTATGCTCCATGTAGGGAGGGGGGTTCACGGGGTGGGGGTGACCAATTACACATTACTACCCTCGCGCAGGAGGGGGGATCGCGGGGAGGGGAAGCAAGCTAATGACCGTGCGCCGAGGTGTAGCGGCCACTCAAGACGCAGCCACCTCCTGGACGAAGATCGAAGGATGCTGACGGACGCCTGAAAGTCTGGTGTCGAGCTGACGGCGTTGGGTGGGAACGGCGGTCGCAGCAGCAGGCCGGCGCGGTTCTGATCTGCTGGACTGGTCGACGCAGAAGTGGTATGACGGCTGGTATGGGTGCTGCAGAACTCCAAACGCAGCAGGGCCAGGTCGAGGACGTTGCTGACGGAAGGTCTACGAGCCCTCAGAAGGGGGCGGCCGTCTGATCACCTCGCTGGGCGTGGTTGCAGGGATAGCCGGCGTCGGATTTCTGGGTGAACAGTAGGACAAGGCATCGAAGAATGGGGCAGAACTCCCAGTGCCGACGTCGGAACGTGACGAAACCACTTGTGTTGGTTTCGTTTCGTCGAGGGATGCTACTTTGATTGAAGACAGGATGACCTGAAATTGACAGGAAGGAAGGGTGTTGGGACCGACTTGATAGCAGCTTGTCCTGGGCAAACAGGGGCTCTGGGTCTGGGGCGCCTGTGGGAGATTGGACGCCATGGACAGAGATGATGTCAAAAGCTGGTGGGACCACCTCTGGTGCGTCGGTGCTGTGGAGAATAAGAACTCTCATGAAGAGAGCTCTGGCTGAATCACGCAGGGGCGGGCTGTGGAGGTACTACCAGATGGGGCTCATGTTCAGACCTGAGCTTGGCACAGTTTCACGAGGGCAGGCAGTGCGAATGGTGCTGAGGTCGGATCGCCACAGCATCACTTCTGGAATGAAGCTGACTCGACGACGTACGACTCCACAGAAGGAAGCTTTGACTGGTTTGCACCATGGACATCGGGGTAGTCTCTGCAAAGTCGACCTCTATTGCTGGCTAGTTGTAGGGACAGCAGCGAGGTCTTCTCGATCCATGGGAGGGCGTAGCGAGGACGGGGCGACGCCGGGTTGCCGTGGACTCTCGGAGCGGGTGTTTTACCTCTGTTCATACTATCAAATCTATAGGGCTGGTTTCACCAAGTAACTGGGGGTATTGGCGTCTGATAAACGTATACCCTTAATGTCAAAGGTGCAAATTAGCTTAATAGCTTTTGACTAGAGGCAGACATAGTAGTTTATGCCTAGTAACTAGGGGTACTTGCATCTAACCCACGTGTACACCTAATGTCAATACCATAAATGACACTTGTCTGTTCACTGAGTTCAGTCTTAAAAAAAATATATTAGCAATGACGAACAAATGTTGTAAACCTTCCTATTGAAAATGTTATGAAGTGTCATTTTCTTAACCTCAATACCAATTCAGGATACTCTCATTGATATTCATTGGTCCTGAAATAAGTACGATACGGGCTTGACCTAGACTGTTATGGTTATGTAACTTAGGTACATTCCTATAAACGGGAATTATAGTCATATTTGAGAATGACAGTGAATTCACTCTAGTTTCTATATCTGTTAAACCTACACACCATCAAGTATGCACTTTGCTTGGTTCTTCTATCTGAAGACTTGAATGAATTTTACTCTTATTCTGCACCATTGCATGGAAAGTTATCCCTTCACATCCTCCTCTATCTCCCTTCCTCGTTATTTGTTGATGGCAAAGGGGGAGAGTTTGCTGTTTCCTGATCCGTTTCTGGGGAAAGATTACATTCTGATGGTTAAGGGGGCGAGATTGAGTATAAGAGAGAGAACCTTTGTGTGTCTATGAGCATCTTAAGTTTTCATTCAGAAGGAGAGTCTGCATATCATCTGATTGTCATTTTATCATTCATGCATCATCAAAATGCATCATCTCAATTGCAGTATTGTGCGGGGTTGCCATGAGTTCCCATCATAAAAAAGGTGGAGAATGTTGGATCTCCTCTGGATTGATAAGTAGTGTGTGTACTGCTTTGAGTTAATTGGTTTTGATGATTAGCAATAAATTTGTGAATAACTGGTTGATTAGCAATAGGTTTGTTTGATCTTGTTGACTATAGAGTTGACTTTGTCAACTTTGCTCTGAAATGATATTATGTGCATTTTGATGACTCTTATGTGTCAGATGTTCATAAATGTTGTTTGAACGTTTACACTTTATTTGTCTATTTAGTGCGAGGGCGTGCCAGTCACCTAGGTGACGATTCATTCGGGCTTCGTGGAAGCCCATGGTGCGCTCGATCTGACTTCGTCAGGTGATTGTGTAGTTCGGGTCGGGACCAAGACCCGCCGCGCCATAAAGGTCACGACGTCATTTACATCTCCCGTACGAGGAAACACCCTTGATTAATCGCTGGGAATCAGGGCCTCATGGCCTAAAAATTAATTGCCTGAAGGTCTATTAAGAAACGTTGAAGTCCCCATGCGAGGGTGTGAAGAAAGCGTTCAAGCTTATGTTGGTCACGTGTCGACCATTTAATGTTCGGACGGGCGTCCAGTTTGAAAACAGCGGAATCGTCACGGAAAAATCGGAGCATATGTATGTCAAGATGTGATGAATTTACTGTTCGGAGAAATGAGAAAACGTTCAGCTGAATCCCGATTGGAGCGGTCGGAAGTCGATAAGTTTGTTGGCCCGGTGCGAGATTAAGCTGCGACCATATTGCGACGGGCCCCCCACGATCGAAGTCAAGCGCGCGTAAGCATCGTTGATATTCCCAATGCGGAAGGATGTAACGGGAGGATATCCAGGGATCAAATCCCGAAACCAACATGTATCCGAAGGGAGCAGACTATAAGCCAAAGATGTGGGTCAGACAGTGACCATGATCGGGCTCGACCCGAGGTCCAGGCATGGCCCACAAGGCCCTATCGATATTCCCACACGGGGGATCCGGGGATGACGAGGACGTTCTTGTCCCATTCGGGTTTTGTCGATCGCTCATGGACCGCTTCACGTTCGGACGAGGGTCCATAATAGCAATGTTCGACGAATGTCGAAAATAAACCCATTTAAATGTCTGCCGAGTGTACGGTAATTTCAATAATAGGTCGGAAGGGATCCGGCCTAGGAGGCAAGTCTGGTTTGATCGGAATATCGTCCCAAAGTAAGGTCGGGCCGTAGCCACAGTGAGATGATTCCCAAGACTCGGGGGCGGCCTGCACGGGCAGCATCATCGTTCCATTAGCGTCGGGTCACGGGGAGAGACGGGACTGCATCGTGAGTTTTCATATATCTCTTACTTGGGATTTTCTGTTTATATGTCCTTTATCCCCTTTCAGCTTCAATCCCGTGCAACTTTAACCCCGTGCAGACCATGCACGAACTTCATCATTTTGCACCTAAAAGCCCTGCACAAATTCTGCACAAGTCCTGGCCCCATATACATGGACCCTGAACTGACCTTCCTTCAACCCCTGGCCCTATGTGCACGGACCTCGCACAGACCTTGCCCCCCCTGCATACATATACACCGACCTCACCTCCTTGTGCACGGACGGCGCACTGACTTTGCCTTCATCTTTGCACGAACCCTGAGCAGCTGCATGGACTTTGCCCACATGTGCACCGACTTTACCCCAATGTACACTGGCCTTTCCTTCAACCCTTGGCCCCATGTGCACAGACCTTGCCTGCCTATGCACTGACTTGGCCCTCACCTTTCGCACGAGCCCTGTACATCTGCACGGAATGGCCTGGGCATGCTCGGACCTACATGTACACCTGCACGAACCCTGCTCGCATGTCCACTAGCTTGGCCTGTAGCTGCATGGACCCTATCTGCACATGCACGGACTATGCACAGACTTCACCCCTTTGCATGCACAAGCCTTGCACAAGCCCCGCATGGACCTTGCATGGACTTTGCCCAGCATTGCATGAACATACGTGGCTTACCCCAACCATGCATGGACCCAACCCCGTGAATATGCACGGACCCTACACCGACCTTAGTCTGCATGTGCACTAACTTTAGCCCACATGCACTGAACGTAGTCTGCATGTGCACTGACTTTAGCCCATGTACACTGACTCAGCCTGCATGTGCACTGACCCTGCACTGACCTTGCCCTTTGCATATTTCATAACTACACTGGCTCTCCCTGCATATGCATTGACCTTAGCCCATGTACACAGACCTTCTTTCAGCTTCTGACCCCATGTACACGGACTTCATTTGCACATGCACGGACCCTACACTGACCTTGCCCCTAGCATGCATGGACTTTGTTCTTCAACCCCATGCACAATGTGTATGGACTTTGTTCTTCAACCCCGTGCACAACGTGCATGGACTCTATTCTTCAACCCCGTGCACAACGTGCATGGACTTTGTTTTTTCAACCCCGTGCATATGCACTGACCTTGCCCAAAATCTGCACCTTAGGGGTCAGCCTAAGCCTGTTAGGTCTTTAGAAATGATTGGGTCCCATCTCGGGCCCTCGCCATCATCCCCCGATCACCATCGGGAGGTCGTGTGCGCCGTACGAGTGAACCGCTAGCGTGAGTCCGTGTTCTTCTTTGTATGCTGGCGGGTCTAAGTCCTAGGTTCATCAATTCATTCTTTACCACCCTTGGGCTATGCCACATCAGGTTGTTTGTGTTTGTCTTCATTTGATAGGTACCACATTGCATGTGGAGTTACTTCAAATCCATAGGTTCTTCTCGTAGGCGCAATTCCTCCTTCACCTCCTACTCTAATTCTTTGTTCAACTCCACCATGGCTTCCTATGATTTCTCCCATTCCCATGAGGAATCTCTTCCTCAGAGACTCCTGGAGGACCTATCTAGGGCCATGCCACTTCAGTCTAGTGAAGGGTCCACCCCTCCTCCACCTTCTGCTCCCATGGAGGGCGGTCAGCCCTCTCTTTCAAATCCTTCCCCCAATAATCCCACAAGTCACATTCTCCAAATGATGGCCTAGTTGGTTCTGGCCCAACAACAGGCCCTTTATCAGACCTTCCAGGGGTCAGGCACCCCATCCTCCACTACTTCACAAGGTCGATCTACTGCTTCCATCTCTCAATCTAGGGTTGATGGGCCCGGGACTCCACCAGCTCCTGTTGATCTTACCCCGGTCCAACCCAGGGTCCTTCATTTTTCAAATATGGAGGCAGGCCAGTCCTCTAGCTTGGCCCCTCAAGCTCTTGATAAAGGGAAGACCGCTCTTCCCTCATCTTCCCAGATTGATCCTCATAGATCCGTTCTCTCGACACCACAAGTCCTTATGGCCCCGGTCGATTTCTATCGCCCTCAGCATGGGGCGGCCCCGCCTTATTCCAATTTGCGTCATCCTTCAGCCCAATATCCTTATTGTATATGTGATTTTGATGATTACAAAATGACATTGTCGCTTGGCCTTGTGCTTGAATGGTTATTCATATTTTCATGTGCTTGAATCTCCTTATCCTCTTGCTATGGGATTTGAAATGGTTGTGGAGATTTAATAGTGTGCTTGCTTGAAGATCTTGATTTTTGGATATGATTTTGATGAATCCTAAGCCAGGGAAAACAACGCTCCGCGAGAACCAAAACACGGAGACCTGAGGGAGCACTAAGAACCCTCAGCACACCTGGACACACAAATAGAGGTAGAATGGTACCTCGAGGTATCTAGAACCAACGTCTCGAATCGGACAAGGCCACCGAGACAAGACAAGGCCTCCTGTCAACCACTAGGCCAACCCAGGTTGACGGGAACCGGACATGACACGGTCAGACTCAGATGCCAACACATTAACACATCCACCGCTGCCACAACACAAGCAAGCAGAACCACCAAGAACACATGCGGCGGAGGATGACAACACTCTGGGTAGAACGATTCATCAGTCAACTGGTAGGGAAAACCCAACAGCCGGGAGATAACTGCTACACGACCAGAGGCAAGGACAATGGTAGCTTTTAGATAAAAGCCGTTAGGGAACTATCGTAGTCTAGGAAAAGATCACACCCAGTCACCTAATTGACCAATCCAGACAACCACCGATAGACAAACACCATCCTAAATGAGAACTTAGGATAGACGGATACACAACACACAAACAGATGGCCAATACAGCCAATCAGGACTATAACGCACCAGTAAAGGGCGCTATACCCACACAATGCACCACAAGAGGAGCGCCATGCAAACCAGATGGAAGACTACAACAGGAAGTATAACGCGCCACCAATGGGGCGTTACACCAGCATAACGCACCGCCGGAGGGTGTTATGCTAGACAGACCAACGCAACATATAATGGACTACCTCTATCATGTTATACAGGCATAACGCACATGGGGAGGTGCGTTATACCAAAACAGACACCAAAATGAGTAGCCACAGGCCACGGCATATAACGGACCAAAGCACGTCCGTTACAGACACACGACGGACTGGGTGAGGCGCGTTATGCCAACCCCTCGACCCAGTCAAAGCCACGGTCAGGGAACCATAATGGCTCTACACCTGCACGTCATCTAATACATGATGCATGGGGAGAAGACCGTTATGCAAACTGACTGACCTGATCTTTGAGGCAGGCACGGTCAACGAGGGATCTGACATGTCAGATCCTCGAAATCCACCGACCATAACGCACCTTGGCATGGGCGTTAATGGTGGATCAAGAAGTCCTGTTCTGCTGCCCTCTGCAACAAGCCTGCAGCAGAGCCTCAGTTGGCAGACCTTCCAGCGGCGTCCGCAGTGTGAACCAGATAAAGTTGTCTTCTGTGGAGTCATTCTTCGTCGAGCCAACTTCACTCCAGAAGTGGTCCTGCTATGATTCGACCTCGGCTCCGATCGCGTCGTCCACTCTAGTGCAACTGCACCTGATTCGAGTCTGAACCTGAGTACCATTTGGTAGCAGTTCCACCGCCCACCCCTATGCGAATCAGTCAGAGCTCCCTTCACAAGAGTTCTTCTTCTCCAAAGCGCTAACGAACCAGAGGTGGTCCCGCCAGCTATCGACAACGCCTCCACCTGGGTCGTCCATTCTCCCTCAGTTGCGCCAGACCCGAAGTCCTCTGTTCCCCCAGGATAGACTACTTCCATGTCGGCCCCGAAACTCCCTCCTCCTCTCAGTTTCAGGTCGAGCAGTCTTCTAAAACGTTGTGTATTTCGATGATACAAAACTAACGCAAGTGGTTTTGTCTCATTTAGACGTTGGCATTGGAAGTTCCACCATGACCATCTGTGACCTATCCTGCTATTTGCCCAGGAACCTGATGCCAACCATTCCAGCGACCACATCCAACGAGGTGATCAGATGGCCGCCATCTTTTGAGGGTTCGTAGAGCTCACTGTCTGCTACGTCCATGACTTGGTCCTGTCAGTTTTGGAGTTCCACAGCGAGCGTACCGGCCGACGCACCACAACTGCGTCATCCAGTCTAGCGCGGCAGAACTGCACAGGCCTACAGCTGCGACCACCGCCTCCATCCAACAATGTCGGCTCAATGGCGGACCTTCAGGCATCCTTCGACATCCCTTAGGCTTCGATCAGGTGTTGGCAGCACCTCGATCGGACATCCGAGCTAGGCGTACGGTCGACCACTTGTTTCCCCTCCCCTCGATCCTCCCTCCTACACGAGGGTAGTGCATGTAACCGTTTTCCCATCCCCATGATCCCCTCCCTGCGTGGAGTGTAGTCATTGTATTAGCAGGGATCGTCACCGAGCTTCCTCGACGCAGCGTGTCCGCCGGGTGCGCACGCTCCCCGGCTCACCCTCGTCATAAAAATAGTAATAGCATAGAAGAAAAGAAGGAAATAAAAAATATATATGTAAAAGGTAACCAACGGCTTTTCCCCCTCTCATCTTGTGGCTCCTCGCTCCACCAGATCACACCAAAAAAATATCCACTGGATCAACCCCTCATATGCATCACCGGACCACCCTCTCCTTGTGTGATGCGGGACGACTACGAGACTCGACTCGAAATTGGGACCCTAAGTGATGGCGCGACTCTTTGGGACGACGTGACCAGTAATGACACACAAGACTCGACACCTAACCGGACTCCTGACGGGACGATCGTGCCCCAAACAGAAGTACTCGCTCACAGTCATCCCCAGCGAGGGAAACGTGTTGATCGGCACGGTTGAGTAACCGACTTTGAGTCTGGGGTGGTCGGCTCACTCTCACGCTCGGATTGAGTCGCGGAACGGGTCTTGCACTGACAACTCACGGCGGTGATTAAATACAAGCTAGCTAGGGAAATAAACTAACACGCAAGCAGTGGCATCTAGAATGTATACTAGCTAAGCAAAAGGACAAAGGATGGGAGGCGAGTATACCTCCACGCTCGGGGCGTGGGGAAGACTTCCCGGCCGAGATCCGTAACCCTTGGTACATCAATAATTGTTAATTTACAAAATTAATCCTATAGCCCACTCCACGCAGGGAGGTACTAGGTAACATGTGGGGTCTGGGAGCACCAATCTCGGGTTGGCGGGCAGCAGTCGGTGGCGCTCGGGCGGACGTAGTCGGTCGGTTCAGCACTGTTCACTCGGGCCCGCAAGATAGCACGTGGGACCCGCTACTGGTACGGTGAGGTCTAGCAGGGTCCTGGTTGCAACGACGGGTGGGAGCATTCCTGGAGTGCCCCGGGTCGATCCTCGGGGACAGCAGTTACCGGAGAGGAGGCGGGCGATGTCTTAGGAATTAATTCCCAAGGCTGTCTCACAGCTCTGCTTCAGGTTGCATCTGCACACCCTGACGAGGATGGTCGGTACTCCCAACCACGATGTCAGATCGAGACAAGGTTAGCGCCGTTGTGAAGAGAACTCGAAGAGCTTCGACATATTGGAATTCCAGAGCCATCCAACAATTTGAACGAAAATGATACCTTCGTTCCATGCCGAAGCGGAGTCCGTATTCCTGAAGCCCGGGATGAAGACCCGAGAGCACTTTGCAGCTGTAGATTCATCTCAGACTGGGTCATGTTGGCCGGGGGTAAAGGGTGCTGGGGGTTCACGCTAGGTGACACAAAGTGTCGCTGGAAGCCCGAACGTGGATGCGAGAGCATACGTCCAACTGGTAGTGTAACACTGAGATTTATATATTTTTACAGGCGCGTCGTGACGGCCCGAGTAGAATAGGGGCATGCCTCGGGACAATTTCGACATGCTAGTCGGTCCTCGGGTCGACGCGTAACGTATGAGTACATGTGTGTTTCACAGAGAGTTCCTCCCGTGACGTAGGCCATAGCTGCGGTGTCAAACGGGGGCATGTGGCTGACCGGGCGATTGAGGGGACACATCGGTCCAGTATCTGGAGAGGGTCAATCGCGGCTCGAGTTGAGCGGTCGACATGGCCTCGTTATTGAGAGGGAGCATGACATCATGACACACGCGTGGTCGTGGCTGACGGGCACGTGAGGGGCGACGCCAGCATGTGGTGGCGTGTACCCTTGTCGTAGCGTCTCAGATGTGGCGGGCGTAGACTTGTGCATTACGGCTAGTTAACACGCGAGGAAAGTGCAAGGGACATACCCTCGGCATGCTAAGCCGCTTGACAAGTCACACACATAAATCTCCTTGGCTCGTTGTGGAGAGCCCACCCGAAACCGGATGTCGGATGATTCGTGTGCTGAGTTAAGCCAAGTTGAGTTGAGTTGAGTGTCCTCTTGTCCATATGTTGCCCCCTGGGCCCCTAAGTGATTTTTATAGGGGAAGTTGAAGGGTCAAGGGGTTTACGCGGGTTGGCCAAGGGGTTGGAGTTGGTCCGCGTAAACCCCCTTCCCAGGATGGGGTTTACGTAGACTAGCCTAAGGGCCAAAGCTGGTCCTCATAAACCCCCTTCCCAGAATGGGGATTACGCGGACCAACACAAGGGGTCGAGCCAACCCGCGTAAACCCCTCCACGGCTGGGCAACGACGTGGGCTGGGATGGGATTTATGCGGACCAGCTTGGTGGTCGACCAGCCTGGGGGTCCAGGCTGGTCTGCCTAAACCCCTAAGGGAGACAGAACATTCTCCCCTTTAACCACCCATCAAAAACAGAAGAGACACAACACCCGACTCCAAGAAGGGAAAAAGAAACAGAAGAGAAGATCAGGGTGTTGACCCAAGCTTCTCGAAGACCGACTCTCCGGCCCTACATTCACCGGGTCGAGAGTCGCCCACGTGACAAAGAACAATGTGGGACAACGAGGCAAGGCTGCTTCCCCCGCAAATTTTTGACACCAGTCGATGTGCCGCGAGCTGTCATCTGCCCTCCTAAAGGGTGAAGTTATATTATTCGGGCTATCCAAGGGCACTCCCACAACCTCGACAGTACCACTCCGGGGATGCAGCCACCCTCAGAAGCTGCAAATGCTACGAGTGAAGGCCAGGAGTGATAGGCCACAATACTCACCTGCAATATGGCTGGGGCGATCGGCTGCTGTGGGTCTCCTCCTCCAAATCATGATAGGGCGACACAAGTCCGCAGTGAAGGAATAGATGTAGGCCTGGTCACGGTGGCAGTAAATGTGATCACGACTAAAGGTTACGGTGAGAGACCATCCACGTCGCCCGAAGAAGTTCCAGCTAAAGAAAGAGGTGTCGCCCTCAACCCCTCCATGCATGATCCTGCAATGCTGATGTTGTTGCCAGAATACCGACAGGAGATTGAAGTACTGAAGAGGCAACTGAATGAGAAGAATGCACAGGCATCTACCTCCGAGCAGGTCGAAGTCCCTCCCAAGACACCGGGAAACAATGGCCAAATTCTGGAGGCTTTGACACAAGCGACCCCATCGCCACTGGCACCTAACTACACAAGGGGCACTCCCTCCCAGCAACCACATGTCACTACAGCGCAACCCCCAATTTTTCCATACCAGGGGATTGCCCTTACACCTCAAGCAACAGCGACAACGTCTCAAATGCAACAAGCCCACTTCCGCCCAGGCTCGGTTGACCAGGTGATGGTGAATAAAATGATGATAGATCAGATGATCGAAGAGAAGTTGGCCTACATAGGCAATAAAGATTATGCCACTTTCGATGTGTATAAGGTACCTTACTCTATCCATCATGCGGCCAAGAGGCTGCCTCCCGGCATCAATAAACTACTAAAGTTCGAGAAGTTTAGTGGACAAGGTTCGCCGAAAGGGCACATAGCTCACTACATCAACCTAATGGGCGATTTGGCGGCCGACGAGTCCTACTTGCTCAAGTACTTTGGGTCCTCCCTTACAGCACTCGCATTTGAGTGGTATTCAAACTTACCAGTTGGGTCTATCAATGACTGGCCCGACATGTAACGGAAGTTTCGAGAGCGATTCCACGCCGCCGAAAGAGAAATAACTATGGCCGAATTATATGCCTCCAAATAGAGGACTGATGAAACTGCTCTGGAGTATATCAGAAGATGACAAAATCTCAGTATGAAATGCAGGCGGCCACCACACCAAGAAGACGCAGTGCAGATCTACAAACAAAGTTTGAAGCGGGAGGTCCTCGAAAAGATGATTGGAATTGAAATCAGGTCCTTTGACCGGCTAAACAATATAGTGGCAGAAATTGAGGCTTTCCTCTCCTTTGTCCCTGCGACCTCGAGCTGTAGGGTTGAATCAGCCGGTAAACGGCCTGCGCCCGAAGAAGTGCATACGGTCGACTTCAGGATATTCGAGCGGCAAAGAAATAAAGATAAGAGGGTCGTCGCCAATCCTTCACCAGCTAGACCGGTTGAATATCAAGAAGCCCCTCCCTTACAGGCCAAAATGATGAAGCCTTATTCCTTTCCTAAGGAAAAGACCCGACTTTTGTTTGAATGGGCTATCAAATACAATAAGGTCACCCCGCTAGAGCCGAGGAGGCCTGGTGATCTTAGAAGAAGAGACAACCCCCGTTTTTACTTGTATCATCAAATGTTTGGGCACTCCATCGAAGATTGCTATGTATTTAAAGACATTATCGAAAGTATGATTAACAGAGGAGAGCTCTAGGTGGGTGAATCCAGAGTGGATCCTCCATGCCCTAATGAGCTCCCCGACTTCAAAAAGGCTGTCAACATGGTATCCATACATCGGCAGCTGCATGGCAATCCGGTGTGGAGGAACGCATCAGCTGCCCGGGGAAGAAGAAGAAAAAAGTCAAAGGATGAAAAGGGAAGCATTGCCTTCTCTTGCAACACATTGTCAGCTAACCCAGGTCGGACGACTGAAGAAGTAGAAAATGAAGAGATATGTCTCACGCCGACCCAGCGAAATCAACCCAAGGCTTCCACCTCCCGCCATGCCGATCGGCCCCGGGAGCAGTGGGGGCATTCTTTGCTGCCCAATGAAGAAGTATGCCGACATACTCCCTCGCATGCAGGCGTGGGGGTGAGAATATCGAGCTCTCAAAGATCGAGCGTGTCCGATCACGGATCCAAGGGAGTGGCGGCCCTGCCTGAGTTCGAGACGGGGTGTAGCATCCCTAGCTCCCACCAATTTGAGCCCACTCTCATAATGGAGCTATGCCAGGAGCTCAAAATAATGAAGAGGAAGATGGGGGAGATGGGCTTGAACTTATCCAGCCCACACCCGGATCTGGCCGCCCCGGCGATAACAGATAAGCCAAGTGAGAAGCAAACAGTTGAAACAAAGCCGGTCGAGGGGGAATTCACCGAGGCAAAATTATATGAGACCGGACAAAAAGGGTAAGGGGTGCCCCCAGGTTACACAAGAAGAGTGGGAGACTCCCACGAAAGGTACGGAGGCCCTCTAGACTATGAAGACATCATTCGGAGAAGTGAGAGAATTCTGAAAGATGAAATCCTGCAGAGGGTGATGGACATCAAAGTCAAAACCTTCGAATAGCTAAGTGAGCTGGTAGCTGATGTCGAGGTCTTCCTGGCAAAGTATCGCCCAGCCACTACTATCCCGTCCCGGGAGAACAAACCAGCCAGCAAGCATCTAGCCCGAAAGGGACCATGCACCTCAAGCTCTGGAGCTTTCGAGCCACAACTAAAGCAAATAAAAGAAGCAACTGAGGCTCCTCCCATTCGACCCGCGGAACAAGCGCCCTCGTTGAGGGGCAAAATAATAAAGCCTTATTCCTTTCCTAAGGAGAAGACTCTAATGCTATTCGAATGGGCCCGTGCATGTGGCAGGGTTGTCCTCCCGGAGCCTAAGAAGTTGAGCGATGCTAGATGGAAAGCTGACCCTCAGTCTTGCCCTTATCACCAATAAAAGGGGCACCCGATCGAGGATTGTTATGTCTCCAAAGATATCATTGAAAGCCTGATTCAGAAGGGTGAACTACATATAGGCGAGCATAGAATGGACCCGCCGGGGCGACACCTCAGATGGGCCACTATGCACCAAGAATCCATAGGGCATGGGCATAAGATCTTGTCTGTCGGGGTGTATCGCTAGAGGGCTGGAACAGTGTGCCGTTGGAAGACACGACAAGTGTGCTGCTGGAAGGCTACCAACGCGTGCCGCTAGAAGGTTGCCAGGGCGTGCCGGGGAAGAGCTGCAAGAGTGTGCCGATGGAGGAGCACCTCAGGTGTGCCAGGCTAAGGGCCAGATGAGTGTGCCATTGAGGAGCCAAGAAGGGGCATGCCGGTGAAGGCCGGGCAGGAGCGTGCCATTGAAAGGGGCACGAGGTGTGCCGTTGAGGAGCCCAGAAGGGGCGTGCCGGCGAAGGGGGGGCACATAGGGAGTGTGCTGCTGGGGCTTCACGGGGGTGTGCCGCTGAGGGCACCCCTGGGGTGTGCCGGGGAAGACCCGCTAGGGTGTGCCATTGAGGGCTTGGGCTGGGCGTGCCACTGAGCGAGGGGGGCTAGCCGGGTGTGCCGTTGAGCGACGGCCAGGCTGGGCGTGCCGGCGAAGGGGCGTGCCGGCCAGGCTGGCGATGTGCCACTAAAAAGGCACCAAAGTGTGCCATTGAGGGTTGACCGGGGCACCGTTTGTGACGCGTTTAAGCCCGTCACGAGCACAAGTTGTGGTTTATTGGATTCTCTTTGGGGCCCACGGGTTGTGAGCTTCCTGGTAGTTGATTTCTCTTCACTGTTGTGACTTCAGAGATGGCTTCACGGCAGTGTGTGTTTGTTCGGAGTGTCTGGATGGGACGTCTTCTCCGTAGTTTCTTTAGTTGAGGTTCCTATTGATGCTGGACTGGTCGGGACATATGGACATGTAATTTTACGCATCTACAAATGCCCCCCATCCACTGGTAGCGCGGGCGAAGGATGAGTCGGGCAGTGCCCGGGGGTGCATTGATTAGTCGAGGTTGTACTCGAGGCCTGCCATCTGGGGTAGACGACGATCTCGGCCCGTGTTTGTTGTTCATACCTGCGTACGCACTCAGGGACGCTCGCTGGCACATGAGAGCGTGTAGACGGAATGCTCAGGCATGTGTACGCTGCTCATCATACATTTTTTATTACATATTATACATGCTGTTCATTCTTCTTTTTTTATTGACCCTGCCTTTTCATTGGTCAGATGTCATTTCTTTGGAGCCTGTTATGGCTCCTTCTCTTGAACCTCCAGCTCCCGCTGTGTTGCCCACCAGGCAGTCTTCGGAGAGGTTAGCTGCCTTGGCTGCGAAAAAGGTTCCTTTAGAGGCGGTTCAGGATGCTTCGGTGTGTCCATAGACTGTCAGAGTCAAGACTTCTGAGGTTGCTGAAAGTCCCCCCTCTGAAGAACTTGTTGACTACGAGCCTTCCAATGATGAGGGAGAGCAAGAGTCGGGAGCCAGCTCACCGTCCCTTTCTTATGGAAGTGACCTTCCTGCATTCATCCCACCCCGGATAACATTTGGCTCATTGAGTGTGCCCAACTTCCTCATAGAGGAAGGAGGAATTGCCTCTAGCCTTACAGAGCTAGTCTTGGAGGTTCTAGGGGCGAGGGAGTTGGGATTGGCGCCGTCTGAGGTGACACTTTCCTCTACACATGGCCTTATTCATATTCACCATCATTTGTGGCAGAAGCTTTGACATTCATTCTTTTTTTTTATTTCTCTTCCTTTCGCTTTGTAGGGGCCTACAATCTCAGTGAGACCGATGCTGCCGGTGGTGGGAACCATGGCCAGCTTTTCTGCTTTCCAATCCAAGGGTGCAACATTTACCCCTATCATGGGCACGGGTCCGGTGTTGAGGCCGATCACCCTGAAGCTCCCAGGTGGACTTGTCTCATCACTGGGCTTCGGTCAGCCTTCTATTGAACAACCTCAACTTCAACTAGTGAAAGCTGAGTCAGAATTCGTCGATGCTGCTTCTGTTGTGGTGTCGATAGGTGCAAAGCTCAGAGAAGCGTCTGGCGACACTTTTATGTTGGCGATTGAAGCTGGAGTTGAGCTAGAGCATCATAAAGAATTCATCTCTGAGGGTGGAGATTTTGAAGAAGAGATAGTTGGTGAAACAACTATCCTGATGCTCACAGCCGGTGCTGAGTCAGAGAAGACCTCACGACCGGAGCAACATGTAGGGCTCACTATTGCAGATACGGACCTCACAATTCGGGACTATGGCCCTTCAATAGAGGTCGAGGTTGAAGTCCCAACCCCCGTCTGAACTAGAACTCAGGGACCCATTTTGCGGCCTGTCACCGACCAGCACCAGAGACCAAAAAATTCAAAAAAATTCTAATGTCATCCAGATCCAGTCACGAAGATATTCCAACTGGTCTCATCATCGGAAAAATTTAGGAGCGATTGCAGCAGCATCATCTCCGACTGTCTGTCCCCTGTTCCAGAGAGCGGTCAGAATCGGCAACCTCCTTCGGTTTAGTTACTAGTTCAACTTTCCCCTCCCCATCTGGCCGGTTGACCGCCCCTCCCTATGCGGAGATAGTTTTGGGTGCAATTTAATTTCCCTACCCCAAGATCACCCTCCTGCGTGAGGTGTAGTGCATGTAATAGCAGGTCGTCATCCGAAGCTACATTGGCGCGGCGTGCGGGTGCATACCCACGTCTCCTTGCTCGCCTTCATCTCCGGTCGGGATCGGCGTCTTCACGCTGATCAGGTGAGCTTATGGCCCCCTCTTCTTGCTGGTTTAACTTTGCTTACCTTAGTATTGTTTCTAAGTTGTTCGTTAGTGGTGAGGTGAGTGCCCGATCCTGAATTCTCATCAAGTTGCGTGCCACCACGGGTGAGTTGCTAGTGAGACCCTACAACCCACGCCCTTGGCGTGCTGGCCACCCGTGAAATTGGGCATCCCTGACCCTTAGGGGTTCAGCCTCAAGCTAGCCAAACCCCGGAACAGTGAGGCCCCAATTCGGACACTCATCCCCATCGCCGGTCCACCTATTGACCCGGGTGTGCGCTATGCGAGTGAGTCCGCTTGAGTGAGATCGCCGTTCCGTTCATGCTTGCTTGCTAGGTCTAAGGAGTGGTCTCACATCACATCTTCCGTATGCTGCTCAGCTGACAGCAATATTTAAAAAGTCAGGCATCCCACTGGAGGGAGAGACCTTCTCTGAAATCAAAAGGATACATACTTTCAATGCGGAGTTCATAACAAATGTCTTGGGTTTAAAGCCTACTCCGCCAGAGAAGATAAAAGAGAAGAAAAAGAAGAGGTCTCACAGTAAGGGGGAGAGTCAGACCTCTCCAAAAGAATTGGCTGAGCAACGGGGAGCAACCCCAGAAGAGGAAATTCTGGAGGAAGAAGAACATGAAAAAATGCATGGACTTATACATGCTGAAACAAATATGCACGGACATTACATATGCACGGACTTGAACAAGTCATGCACATTGTACACTGACCATGCACAGACTTTCTGAAGGAAAGTTCTGACTCTACAAAGCGAAGGGCACGGGGTTCAGAACAAGGCATGAGTGTTGGCCATCAGCAGACTAAGATTGTTGGCCATCATCAAAACAAGGTTTACAACATTTGCACCCTTATCCACTGCCTTTGCTTCATGCGTCGACGTTGAGGTTTTCACAATTTTAACGCTGCAAGCTATTTTTCAGACTTAGGAAGCTATTTGTCACTGCTATAGGGCATTTGTCAGCACTAGGAAACTATTTGTCACCCTTATACTCGCCGTTGCCACTGACCTATCGTCAAATCGTGGTATAAACTGGGGTACCCCATGTGGGTTACGTAACACCCTTATCCTCTTTTCTCCACTCGTGAAATCCTCGACGTTGTGCTCCGCCATCGCACTCTCGCTGCCACTTCACTACGCTAGTCTTGGTGTAGCTTGTTGTCTTCGTCGTCACAGTGGATATGCATTCCCGGGGCCAACGTCACCGGCGACCGTCACGGTAGATTATAACGTTAGAAGGGTGGTTGGGGAACCTAATTACGCCTACACCCTCCCTTGTCCAATCACCTCTGCAATACGCTCCGATCGAGCGATGATCGTTCGGCTAGGGTTCCCGACATCCCCCTTTTTTTTCCTCCTGAGGGGCTGTGTAATTACCACCGCCATTTGCAGCGATGTGTTAAATCGACACACTGATCCCGCTCGTGTCCCTACATTGACACTCGCTCTTCTATTTTAATTTCTTAAGGCTCCTCTGCAATGTCATCCCCTTCATCAGTGCGCGTAGCGGTGCCTTCCCCAGTAGACAAGCCTGTCTCCTCTGCGTCCTCCTCTCGGTCTGTCACGCCCCGAACCGATAGCAGCGGAACGTGTAGTTCGGAACACGACAGTGTAACAGTCGTGAACAATCAGAGCAAACATAAGACATCAGACTTTAAGGCCCATTATCATGGCAAACACAACCTTTATTGATATTTCAAATATTCAAATTACAAACTGGACTCCTCTTACATATGCGCTGTATCCACCTTCTCTTTCCAACCTTTTTGGTCTAAATCCATGTGTCTAATTGCTTCTTCGCATATGTAGATTTTGAACCTGAGTTTTTCGATGCCGGACACGCCCTGGGATACCACGGGCTACATAAATCATTCTCCCCTTTCCCGGGACTCTTCCCCTTTAACACAATCATTCTGGTTTTGCTTCAAGCATACGTCGTAAGTATTATGACTGGGGACACATTTGTATGTGCACCTCCACTCATTTATACTCCAAGGTGGAGTTTCGATGCTCCTCTGTCTTGCTCCATAGCGCAGAGGGGACGAAGCCATCCCCCGAGCGTGTACACTTGGTCCATGTCGAACTCACGTCAATTGTTCAGAGGACACCTCCTATCTGGTCATTTTGGTCCGTGGGTCAAGCCGATAGCCTTTTATAAGTGATTGTTCCATCAACTCCCCAAGTCCGAATGCATACTGTGATGCCTGGGAGCACTAGCTCTCCTAATTCCGTGAGCATTAGCCTGTTGTCCCTGGTGAGCGTCGCCCTCCAATTCTTTGGCCACAGCGTGACGATGTCACGTTCTTATTCTGTTCGTGATTTAGAATGGTCTGGGCTTGGTTACTATCGTTAACCCTATCTCAATGTCCCGGGAAAGGGGAACATCCCCTAATCATTCGCTCTAACCACTCGGTCGACAGGAGCTCGTCTGTGGATGATGAGTGCCCCTACGGACCATTGAGTGTATAACAAAAGGGTTAATCCCTACATAAAAAAAATCCACAGCTCTTAGTGGGTCTTGTGGTGACCGTGAGACAAGTGCCCTTCGTAGGCTGGCCCTCGGGGTTTCCTTCCTTACCGGTCGTCCCGACTCGAGCGATGAGTCAACTCGGGTCGCGTGCCCCTCGTAGGCTAGCCCTCGAGATTTTCGCTCCCATGATGAGTTGTCTCATCTGCCCAATCTCACCCACATACTTGGTGCCCCTAGTAGGCTAGCCCTCGAGATTTTTCCTATCCGTTCGGATTTTACCGGCCGCCGTTATGCCACCCTACTTTTTAGGGGTTGCTCCGCCACGTGAGTATTCCCCGCTTCTCCCCGACACATCCTCCGGGATGGGGAGATGCTGCGCACAGCTTCGAGTCCCACCTGGTGTTCCACCGGGCCTCGGACATGGTGAAGTGCCTGGCGTTCGTCACGACCCTTCGGGAGAACGCCCGGGCATGGTTTGAGTCCCTGCCGGCCGGGACCATTTCCTCCTTTCAACAGCTCAAGAAGCTGTTTAAGGAGAACTTTGTCGGCTGCCGATAGGTAGCCAAGTCAGCGGTCACCTTGCTCGCCCTGAAGCAGGGCAAAGAGGAAACGTTGTGGGACTTCGTCTCCCGCTTCCGCGCGGAGGTGCTGCGGATCCCACACCTTGACATCAGCATCACCACTGCAGCCCTCACCCAAGGGACGCGCGACCACATCCTCCGACGGGCCCTTGGGGTCGAGGCCTCGACGACCCTTCCCGATCTCCTTGCCCTGGCACAGAAGCATGCACGCTGCGAGGAGAACACAACGGCCCTAGGTCGCGCGGCCGGAGCTGAAAGGTCCGACCGTAAAAGATCTGCAGATCCTCCCCGAGAGGGTCGGAGCAAGCGCGAGCGGCGCGACGGGGACCGCCGCGATTGCTTTGAAAGGGAAAGAGGCACTTACCGCCACTGCACGCCTTTGATAGCTCCTCCTGATCAGTTCCTGATGGAAATCCGTGAGGAGCCGTTCCTTAAATAGCCTCCCCGGGTGAAGTCGGACCCGAGCACGAGGATCAAGAAGTACTGTCACTACCATCGTGACCACGGCCATGACACCGTCGTGTGCATCAACCTGAGGGACGCCATCGAGGACCTCGTTCGGAGAGGGCTCCTCGGCAAGTTCCTCGCCAAGGCCACGGAGCGGCTGCAGAAGACACCCCCGCCTATCGACAATCGGCCAAACGGCAAGAAAATCATGATGATCTCTGGGGGGCTGACGGCAGGGGGGGATAGCGCGAGCAGGAGGCGGCGGTACGCGACAGCGGTCAGCGCCACCGACCAAGACGTCGACACTCGGCGTGGAACCCCCGCCTCGGACCGTCCAGGAGACCATGTTATCTTCTCCGAGGACGACTTGGAGGGCGTAACCACGCCCCATTCCGACGCATTGGTGGTCTCAGCCACCATAAACCAATGTACTGTACGACGCATCCTAGTTGATAATGGAATGTCGATTGGTCGTCATTTGGGGCCGGTAGGAGTCCGGGAACCCCGGTGACTCGATTTGGGTCGATTCGTCTGAATCGCCCGGATCTTGCGATTTAAGGTGTTTCGCGACGTGCATGTGGTGTTTTTGGAATCCTTGAAGGATTTCTCACCGTTTGGATGTATTTCCCCTATGCTGCGGCGTGCATGGGGCATGGAACGAGTCGATTTGGCCGTTTCACTATTTTCACTGTCGGATTGGCATAATGGTCCTACCAGAGACCGTTATGTGCATAACGGTCCCCCGATATACCGTTATGCATCGTTTATGGATTTTTTTCTTCAGAGGTCTTGGAGCATAACGGACCAGGCCTAGTCCATTATGTGGAGTATAATGCCCCTGTCCAAGTGCGTTATGATCGGGTGGTTTTTGAGGCTGACTGCCATGTTAGTCCTCTCGACGACCGCGACTGCCTCGAAGACTATGTCAGCCAGTTTGCATGACGAATTTCTCCCCATGTGTTATGGTTAATATGACGCTCAGGTGCAGATCCATTATGTTTCGTTGACCGATGTTTTGACTAGGTATGGCGGTTGTTTTAATGGGCCTCACCCAATGCGTTTTGTGGCAATAACGGATTGGGTGTGGTCCGTTATATGCCCTTGGTCTGTGGTTAGTGTACTTTTGCGTCTGTTGGGTATAACGCACCTGCCCTTGTGCGTTATACTAGTATAACGTACCTTTTGTGGTCCGTTATACTTCGTTTCATTTGTGTTTGGGTCTGTTGGACATGATGCCGCTCCCTGGGTGCGTTATGTTGATGTAACGCCCCTATGTTGGTGCGTTATGTTGATGTAATGCCCCTATGCTGGTGCATTATATCATCTATTTGTAGTGTTCGGTCTGGTTGGCATAACGCCCCTCCTGTGGTGTGTTATATGGGTATAGCGCCCCTCTTTTGGTGCGTTATAGTCCTGTTGCCGTGTTGACCGTTTGCTTGTGCTGTGTTGTGCGTCTGTCTGTCTTAGGTCCTTGTTTAGGGCGGTGTCTGTCTATTGGTGGTTGTCTGGATTGGTCGGTTTAGGTGACTGACTGTGGTCTTTTCCTAGACTACGACAGTACCCTAACGACTCATTAAACCCTGCCTTCCACCCTGTGCCTCACCCCTAGCATTTGCAGCCAGTCCCTGCCCTTTACCCTTGACACTTGTGGCCAGCCTTAGAGTTGTCTCCCACTCGTCACTCCCTTCACATTTTTCGAGGTTTTCATCAAAGGTGCTGCCATCTTCGGACGTCCACCTCCAATTGTTGGGTTTCGCCACTCCACGTGGGCGCGTTTCCCGTATCTCCCTTACGTCCGGGTCAAGGGGAGATGTTGCCGAATTTTTATCAGAAATAATAATATGATAAGGACAAAAGGGAGCAACAAACAAATGAAATAATCAATAATGAAATACTTTAACTAAGGCAAAAGAGCTGGAGGTAACGTGAAGAGAACCGGACTGAACAATAGCTGAATACCTTGTACACTCGTACCATAAGGAGGGAGGAATGGAGGATGGTTAAAAGACAGAGAGAGGGAACCCTCATGAACTACACAGAAAATCAATCAAAAGGGAGGAAGGGAAGAAGAGAAGAAGAAAAGAAAGGTCTTAAAGAGATGAAGAGGAGTGGGCCCTCCAAGTGTTTCCTTGGTACACCCTCCCAAACCTAACAGGCACGTCCATAAACCCCTTCGCCGGTGCACTCTTAAACCCCTTCCATGGCACGCCCTTAAACCCCTTCGCCGGTACACCTTCCCTTACCCTTCGCTGGCACGCCTCCAAACACTTCGCCGATACACTCCTTGAGCAGTGCACCCCTCTTTGCTAAGCCCCTTCCCCGGCACACTCTTCATCCCAACCTCCACCGATGCACCCCAGTCATTCCTTGGCATCCTAGCTCGGCACAGCCCTACCTGCATCCACCTTACCCACGCATAGCCCCCACCTACACCGACCTTGGCCTTGCGTGCACAGACCCTGCACGGACCTCAAGCTCCCACATGCATGGACCCTACACGGACTCACCCAAGCTTGCATGGACCTCGTTCCTACCTTGCACGCACCTGCACGGACCCTGCACGGACTCACCCAAGCTTGCATGGACCTCGTTCCTACCTTGCGCGCACCTGCACGGACCTTGCATGGACTTAGCCCAAGACTTGCATGGACTTTGTCCAAACCTACACAGACTTGCATGAACATAGTTCTGAGTGGACTGACCTGCGCACCTGGGGGAGAAAATTTGGAACGGACAGCTCCGAACTCCAAACGAGGCTCCGCTGGCTGTGTTGGATAGAGGACTGGTAGGGGAACATCCCAGCCAAATGGCACACCAAGGGGAGCTGGGGTGTGGATGTAGCAGCTTCTGCACCGGTGCTCTGGTCTTCCCTCAGTTGGCAGATGCGTGATCCGATGAGAATGGACCTCCCGGACAGCCCCGACCTCGAATGAAGACGGGATCACCTCGCCGACGAAGCTGACTGGTCCAGGAAGGCTCCTGAATTTTTGAGGAATCGTCTGATGTCATCGCTGGTCGTGGCTGGCTCTGGAACTGGGTTGCTCTGCTCAGACTGGGACTGCTCTCAGGTCGTAGCAATAGGTAGACGACGCCGTCACGAACACTCCCGTAGTTGAAATGGTGCGGGACCAAAATAGACGCGTCCGGGAATGAGTCCTCTTCGATCTCCAACCAGGAAGGCCACCAAGGGAGGTCAGAGTAGGAAGGTAGAGGATGAAGAGTGGAGGGGTGTCTGTGCTAGTTCTGAGTGGACTGACTTGCGCACCTGGGGGAGGAAATTTGGAACAGACAGCTCCGGACTCCAAACGAGGCTCCGCCGGTTGTGTTGGACAAAGGACTGGTATGGGAACGTCCCAGCCAAACAGCGCACCAAGTGGAGCTGGGGTGTGGACGTAGCAGCTTCTGCACTGGTGCTCTAGTCTCCCCTCGGTTGCTAGATGCGCGATCTGGCGAGAATGGACCTCCCGAATGGCCTCGAACTCGGATGAAGGCGGGATCACCTCGTCGATGAAGCTGACTAGAGGAGCTTTGCAGAAATATAGGGTGGGCCACCTGGAACTCCGGGATGTAGCGGGGGCCGGTGCTGCAGCTGGTGAAGACTTAGCAGGGCTTCAGCAGAGCACAACTAGTGGCTAAGGGGTGAAGCAAAGGGGTGTTTCTTTTATGGAGGGATATTGGATATGGGGTGGTGGTAAAAGGGGGGTGGGATTAGGATATGGGAAGGGAAGAGGAGAGGTGGAGAGGGGGTGGAGGTGGTCTGGTTCAAGGGAGGGGTGATGGTGGAGTTGGGGTTAGCACGGGCGGGTCACTCGGGTCGGCAAACCTTGCTCTTGGGCACTATGCCCACCATTGTCCAAGTTCTGTTGCTCGATCCCAACTACAAATTTTAAGTGTTACACAACAATTTCAAATTTAATTTTTTTTTCCCAGTTTGCATTAAACTTGGCTTACTGATCTTCCTACGTACATGAAGTTGTAGCATTCACAATTATCCTATACCACTGCTGAAGGATCTCAAATGCATAAGAAACTATGATATGTCTAGTACCATGCATGACCAATGAATAAGAGCATGTTCTCCAAATGGAAGAACAGATACAGCAAGGTATTCCAGTCAAACTTCTTGTAGCACCATTAAATATATGTTGCTGGTCCTTGGACTTCAACTGTGTTTGAGGGAGACTTTGTGGCTTAATAAGGAAAGAGAGTCTGACATCTTGAAAGAGCGCATCTGCCGAATCCCTCCTCCTCCTAGTCAACATTGTTTTGCCATTAAGATATCGATCATCTCTTGGACTTACCAACTCAAAGGAAATCTTATCCCTAGTTCAGCAGCAACATTGCCTTAGATTGTCAGGCATACAACTTGATGTATGATGTAACTAGTAAACACTAATTAAAATGTAAAAAAAATAAAATTTATGCTTGTTACTGTTTACGTTTTTCAGTCCCACGAACTAAACCTCCATGCACACACAACTTAGGGCCACAAATTAAGGGCTATTACAGTATCCATAACCACAAGGCTAGCTACATATGCAATGTTGTGCATTTCCTCTTGATTTTGTTGATTACAAAGTAAGTCACATGCTAGTTTGTGAGATTTTGAGAGGCCCAAAAGGTCCATTTAAACGTCGTTTGGATTTGAATCGAGAGCGGAAAAATTGGAATCGGAAAACATTCATGCAAGGAGGGTGAAATCAGGAAGAGCCCCTTGCCTGGGGCGATCGACCTCTTTCCAGGTAGAGGTATAGAGGGGTGTGTTTTTCCTAGCATCATAGAGATCGATTGCTTCACAGCAGAGGCCAACCATGCATTTGTCACAGAACAAGGTCTGTGCTCAGAAGTCGTGGCTGTAGAGACCACCTCCTAGAAGAAGTCGACTATTTTTGGTCTGGAATGTTTCCTAAGTATGCAGATCTAGTTTTTGATTTCCTTTCTTCGTCCCACGATTGATAGATGGCTTGCTACTTCTTAGGATATAAATAGAACATGGGATACGGTCATTCATCTTTAAGGGCCGATTTGTTTCGGGGTTAAGATAGTGAAATCGACGTCAGAGAGCGACGTGGGTCTCACCGCTCTCTCACATACAAAGTCGCTAACCAGGGTCGGTTAACGCACTCGACCCCAGATAGTGAAATCGATGTGAGAGAGCGATGTGGGCCTCACCGCTCTCTCACATACAAAGCCGCTAACCAGGGTCGGTTAACGCACTCGACCCTCTGGGGTCGCGTGCGCTAAAGCCACCCGATTAGCAAACAGGCCTAATTTAATCCGGGGTACATGAAACAGTCAAAACTCTTCGTATATTTGTTCTGATAGTCTGCACTCATCACAGTCAACAACTCGGGGTATGTTCTTGAAATGGCATGTTTGTTGACAGTACTTCTGAGTAAACATATATTTAAATCTCTTGAGCATTGTGCTGGCTTCATATATAGAGGGAAAGCTTTTCCAACTATTTTCCTGCCATACTTAAAACACGATGTTTAGAAGTTGTGATCATAAAAATCACCCAATGAGATACATAACAACATATATAGTCCTTGCAAGGGAGAGGAAGGTGCTCTATCCTCCTGATCCTCACGTTATTCGGTACATCCTTAGTCTCATTTTTCTAGCTCATCATTTTGGTAAGTTCCCACGCATGGTTATTTATTTATTACTACCAGCATCCTTAACCAAATCGTACGAACGGGGTCATGGTGGGATATGCAGCTCAAGGAACGGCGGGGGTGCTGCCCGATTCCACCGGCACGGCGCAGCAGCGACAGCAGCCAAAGCGCGGCTTCGGGGTGCAGCAGACGCAGGCCGGGCAGAATATTGGCCCTCTCGGCGGCCTCGAAGCATACTCTGCAAGCACAGGCACACATGCACGTCAGCCTAATTAACACAGCAATCCCGCCAGATCAGGTTAGATTGCTAGAGCACAAGAAGTACGTGTGACAAAAAACAATCTAGCTAGCCAGAGATTTATATATATATATATATAAGCGGATGGAGTGTGGTCGACAGATGGTCCGGTGATGAAACCTTGAACCGTCCGGCGAGCTGCCTCGGCCGGGAGAGCCGGCAGGAGAACCAGAGAGAGGAGGAGCAGTGCCGCGACAACAACGGTTGCACCCTTGGCTCCTGCCATCTTCGATGTCCTCAGCTTGGGAAGATAGATAGGAAAGGAAGAACAGGAGGAATGGAGGTGATGATGAGAAAGGTAACACAGTGTGTATATATATACACACACACACACTTGACCTGCACTAGCGTGCACGCTCCACCTTCGTACGAGGACATAGACTCATGGTCTAAGTTGAAAAGTCCAAGTCCGACTCTGACCAGCCAGCCATTCCTGCCGCAGGAGGAGAAGCTGCTGGTAGCATTCCCACCGTGTCACATGGCCAATGAGGAGAAGTTGCCACGGCTGTTCCATGGATTAGTTTTGACAGATATTAATAGCTTTCCTTTGCAGTGTAACGTAGATCAGACCTGTATATAGGCCTTGTTTGAATATAGATAGGGTAAGTAAATAGGGAGAGAGAAATGGGGGGCGACTACGAGACAAAGTGAAATTAACGACGAAAAAAATTATATTTTTAATCTCTCTCTAATCTATCGTTAAAGATTTTAATGATAAATTAGAGAGAGATTAGCGGCGGTCGCTAACCCGTGATAAATTATCAAGGATCAATAAAAATTTCGTTACTAATTCATCCCTCATTAACAATAGACAAGAAAATTCCTCTCTAATCGGTTCTCACACTCAATGGCGCCTACTAGGGATCGGGTGGCGTATGTGCGTCCAAGGGGGCGAATACGTCATCCTACGTCGATTTCAAAGGGGCCCGAACATAGGATTTGCCTCACAGACATTATACTCAACAACCCGTACTTTTAAAGATTATGCGATTGGGATCTATAACTCTCTTAATGATCGCACTATTATTATCGTTATTCTCAATTAAAGAAGATCTATGCATATTCAGACAGTATAATTCATATTAATTCAAACTCTAACAAGAATGTTCAATAATTTAGAATATCATCTATATTTTTTCACTTATAATCTACAAACATACTAAACAGACATGAAACAAGAACTATTAGGCAAGGACGGGAGGGGATGCCAGGTAGCATTTTAACACTTCGAACACCTACTTGCACTCCTGGTCCCAATCGATCTGCCCTTTCTTCTCCGGTGCTTGATTGACTTACTTGATCAGCTGGAAGAAGGGGAGGCATCATTCAGTGGCTCGGGATAGGAATCGAGCCAAGGCAGCAACGCGACCATTAAGGCACTGCACGTCCCTCACTCGCCCTAGCCGCTGCATCTCCAGCACTGCTCAGATTTGATCGGGGTTAGCCTCGATCCCTTGGTGAGTGATGAGGAAGCCTAAGAATCTCCCCGATCGTACTCCGAACGTGCATTTAGCTGGGTTGGGTTTCATGTTGTACCATTTGAGTGTGGCGAAGGTCTCCGCTAGGTCATCCAGGTGCTCGGCGGTTTGGAGGTTCTTGACGAGCATGTCGTCGTTGAATACCTCCATATTGCGGCCGATTTGTGAGTCGAACATGTGGTTGACGAGGTGTTGGTAGGTTGCCCCCACGTTCTTCAGCCCGAATGGCATTTGAGTGTAGCAGTAGAGGCCATGATTGGTGACGAACGCGGTCTTATCCTGGTTGGGCTTGTGCATGCTGATCTGGTGATATCCAGAGGAGGCATCTAAGAAGCTCAACATTTCATGCCCGGCCGTTGCGTCGACTAATTGGTCGATCCGTGGCATGGGGAAGCTATCCTTGGGTGTAACTTTATTAAGGTCGGTGTAGTCGACTCACATCCACCACTTTCCGTTACTTTTGGGGACCAGGACCACGTTGGCTACCCAGTCTGGGTATTGAGTAGGCCTGAGTAGTCACGAGCACAGCTTCTCGCTCACCTGCTCCCTGATGATCACTTATCGCTCGGGGTTGCAACGCCTTCGGCACTGCTGGACCGGGCGGCAAGTGGGGTCCAACTTTAGTTGGTGTGTGATAATCTTTGGTGAGATTCCAGGAAGTTTATCCTCAGACCAAGCGAACACATCCTGGTTGGCAGTAAGAAAGCTCACGTAGGCTCGCCTGTCGTGCTTGGATAGGTTTGTGTCGATCCTCAGCGTCCTGCCTGGATCTCCTCCCACGTGGATGAGGTATAAGTCTTTTGCCGGGGCACTCGTGCTCGTTGTCCTGTCTCATCAAACCCTTTACCTCAAAAATGATCCAAAAGGATGCCTGCCAACCCCGAATTCCGCTCTTACCACAGAGTCTTGGGACACAACCTCTCACAATCTGCAGCACACTTCTCAAAAACCAACAAGTGCCACCTACTACCACAGTAAGCAAGTCGATAACGCCACGACCAATGCACATGGGTCCCCGGACAATACACTTCTTACCATGGTCGATCACTCAGCCAACCTCACCGGCCGATTATGGCCACCAACTGGGACCCACAATCTTGTCAGAGATCACTTCTCCAAAAACACGATCTCACCCAAGAACACAGCTTCCAGCATAGAAACGGGGTACTCATGTGACAACCTCGCCAGCATGTTTCTCCAATTCTCAATCCAGCCAGTGTCACAAACCACGAAGCCTCAACCAACAGCACGACAACAACACGTCTTACACAACCTGAGACAACTCACACTGAGGAACCAATCCTCTGATGCTCTACACATCTTCAAAAATCTGCCTATAGCATCCAACGCTACGACCTCCGCTGCGCACTCAGATCCACATGCACAGCCACCACAATGACAACTCGGGATCCTCCATCCCGACAATCCTCTGCAACTTCGCAGGCTCCAACCCTCAACACATCAAAAATCACAACACTAACTGTAAATTCTCACAAACACCACCCAACTAACACTCATCCTTCCGGAGCAGTGCCAACACACCCTTACACATTGGGGAATGGGCAATGCTTCTCACTGGCAACCACCTTGCCAATACAGGATTCATCTCACACGGACTTCATGGCACACGAGAGAGGCCAACAAATCCGGACACACGATGCAAGACGACGAACCTTAACCCAACGTGATCTCCTCCCACCGGGGGAAAACTCGATACTCCTCCGACCAACGGAAGGTCTCTGTGCTCGATCTGATCTCGAATCTTACACACGCTGGGAATAGCACCTTCCAGCACCGAAAAAACTATTACCCCCATCAGGTCAGCACCTCCGACACACTCATCAAGTGTCTTGTCAGACCACGATCACAACACCTCTCGATGCACCATCACTGCGACTCCTCGAACCGCAACACACCATGCCTCGAGCCACAAAATCAAGTTTGATCTGGGGTGTATTTTCCATCTTTGTGGTTTAATTTAATTAAGTTTAAATTGTCAAAGAAGGGTGGGCAATCAATTCACCCCCCTCTCGATTGCCTCCTAACTAGGCCAACACCCTCGTTTGGCGAGTAAGACGTGGTCCACGTCGCGAGCAGGGCCCTTTGTAAAACATGCGGGCATCCGCTCTGTCACGCCTTCACCTAGGGACCGATCGTCATCTCAGAATTGTCTCGCAGCTTGCGCCAATTGTACTTTGGCCACCATGGCCGACCTATAAAGCCCTTGCGCCTCTCATGAATTATATTGCCATTTGAACGAATGTGCTCGCATCCACGTTAGGGCCCCCGTCGCTCTCGCGTCATTCGACGTGAACCTCCAACACCCCCCGGCTCCACCCCTCGCCGTCCCGCCTAGCGCGAACCCATGGCTGTGAAGTACTCTCCCTGCTCTCCACCCAGGACTTCAGACATATACAGATCTCTCTTCAGCACATAACGAAGGTGTTTGGATTCAATATGATGTAAATTAACGTCGACTGCTTGCGATCGGTGGGGAAAGACGTCTAGTACATGACTCCCCACAGTCACCTATGGAACTGCCCTTCCCTCCACGTGTCTCTCACCTCCCGAGTCCACGTGTCATGCCCTAGCGGCGCTTCCCCTATTAGCTTTCAGTTCCATGGGTGGTTGTCGAGAAATCAACTGGCATGCCCGCACTCCTGTCGCATTTTTCGAAAAACTCAAAAATCTCCCTTGTCACTCGATCTCCCCTCGACTCCCCATAAAAGGTGAGTGCATGGTGCCGCCTTGAGAAAGATACGGCCATGAGAGGAGGAGCTTGAAATACGCTACATTTCGGCATCTTCCCCGTCACCCTATCCTACCCCTCAGTCCGGTCACCACACACACGTGCACTTGCGGCCCACACCCGTCGCGTGCGAACAACTCCACACTTTATTAGCACAAAGAGAATGAAGGCCAAGCGATTCATGAATGGGCTAAGACCCCAATATATTCCCCAACTGGTGCCTATGGACATCCAAACATATGCCGAGATGGTCCGGAAGGCCCAACTGCTAGAAGATGCCATGGAGATGGCAGATACATCCGCTGGTCGAGAGAGAGTGCCCGATCCCAGAGCCACCAACCCTTGTGTGGTCACCGTGGCCTAAGTGAATGTATCCTGTAATACCCTCTCAGCTCTCTTCAGCCTGCCCGGTGAAAAGGATGAAGAAGAGATATGCTTTACACCTGCTGCCGGAGGTAGCCGAGCTGAGGCTGCCACCGCTGCTCATGCAACCCGGTCAGGCCGGAAATGGGGGCGCCAGCCGCCCGCTAATCATAATATCATATTCAGGGGCGAGCAGCCCTACAAGATACCTCCCTCGGAGGTCAAGGGAGTCCAAATCCCTCCTCCGGCAGGCCTTTACAACTAGAGTGGGGGCAGCACTACTACCCCCTCCTTCTTGGAATTTTGAAAGATGTCCAAGGGAAAGCAGCTGTGCCAGGACGCCGACCCTGCAATCGGGAATACTCACCCGCAATCCCTGCAGTCTTCCGAAGCTCCGGATACAAAGGAAGCTTAGCCGGCAACAGCCGATGAAGGGCAACAAGAACATGGCACCAAGTAAAAGGGTGCAAGATCTGAGCCCGATGAGGCAGGCCCGTCGGGGGCCACGGTCCAAGACTCTTCCAAGCCTAGATGGGCAGAGGAAATGAAGTTGTCAAATGTCCGAGCTGGAAGCAGGATAATGAAACTTCTCAAGAAGCTCCCGGCAAGATTTACAATCTGGGAGATCCTTTCTCTGAGTGAAGAGACCCGACAGGCGATCGTCACTGCTTTGCAGACGCCTGCCCAATATGAAACCTGCTTGGCTGAAGCACTACCGGAGGCCAGCATGACCTTCACTCAAGATGACATGCTACTCCCTACTACCTGCCACAACAGGCCGTTGTACATGAAAGGGCACCTGAATGGACGGGAGCTGAACAGAATCCTGGTCGACCCCGGTGCAGCTGTCAACATCTTGCCATACAAAATATATCAGAGGCACTACTTCAACGTGCACCTTGAAAAGGTCAGAGATATGCGTATCGCCGGCTTCAACCAAAAGTGTGAAGTATCACTGGGAGTAGCAGAATTCACACTCATTCTGGCAGACTTCACTACAAGGGTGCAGTTTCATGTCATTGACTCCCGCACCTCATATAAAGCATTGTATTTTGATTTGTTTTAGTTATTATTGTTATCATATATCTTTCATTTGCACTTGGGGTGCATGTGGAAGAACGAGCCACTAAAGGGTCAGGAGGAGGTCTGTGCGAGTTTAGATTGAGTCGATGCAGACACGGGCAGGGTTCGTGCAAAGCTTGGACAAGGTCTGTGCAAGTGAGAATCAAGTCCGTGTAGCTAAGGCTGGGTCTATTCAAGTTGGGGGTAGGGTCTGTGCAAGTTGGCCTAAGCAGATGGGGAGGTTGGTGCAATTCTGGATGGGGTCAATGCAAGGAGGATTGAGTCTATGCAATTAGGAGCAAGGTCCGGGCAACCGGGGTTCAAAGTCTGCGCAAGGGAGGCTGAGTCTATGCAAAGTCTGGGCTTTGGGTCTGTGCAGGGTCAAGCAACACGAGAACAGGGTCAGCGCAAATTGAGAGTGAGGTATGTGCAGATTAGCCTGGGCAAAGGGGAAGGTTAATGCAAGCTTAGGAGTGTGCCGGCCAAGGCCCAAAAAGAAGGGGTAAGGGGTTGTACTGGGTAGAGCTTGGGCTGGTGTGACAACCAGGACACCAAAGGAGTGTACCGGGCTGGGATGCAAGCGTGGCAGTGTTCCAGGTAGGCCACCGCTAGGGTGTGCTGGGCAAGGCCGGGGAATGGCGTGCCGGACAGGCTTCACAGGGGAGCGTACTGGGCTGGGCCTAGGAGAGGGTGTACTGGAGAGATCCTGGGCTAGTGTACCGGGCAGGGCATGGTTGGGGTGCATCGGGCAAGGTCTGGCCAAGCTGTACTGGGCAGGGCAAGCTAGGGTGTGTCGGGCAAGGCCCAGGGCAGGGTGCACCGGTGAGGGTTCAGGGGAAGGTGTGCTGGGCAAGGGCTATGAGAGACTTCTTCTTCATCTTCTTATATCCTTTCTTCTCCTCTCTTCTTTGGTTTTATGCAATGCACGTGAGTTTTCTCTCCTTTTCTCTTGGTCAGTTCCCCTTCTCTCTTCTTTGCGTGACAAGTGTTCAAATTTGCTTGGCTATCATCCGGCCCGGCTCTCTTCATGTTGTCCATAGTTCCCTTGTCTTGGTTGAGGCACTTCACCATTATTCATTTCATTTGTTCGTTGCTACCTTTATAAGCACAATGCAAAGTGTGCATCGACCTTTATAAGCACAATGCAAAATCTGCATCGACCTTATATAAGACCAATACCAATGTGCACCGACCTTATATCGGATGTGCACAGACTTTATATGCATATGACCAAGGTAGCATCAACCTTATATGGAGTCTAACAAGATATGCACAAACCTTAGAATGACTAAGACAGATGTGCATCGACCTTAGTATGACTAAGGCACGATGTGCATCGACCTTAGAATGCTACATGCAAACGTGCACAGACCTTAGTATGCAACTTGCACCGACCTTGGACCTACTCAGGCTTGAATAAGCCCAGACCAAAAATGTTCACAGACCTTCTATATGCATGATCAAAAATGTGCACCGACCTTGTACACTGTCATGCAAGATGTGCACGGACCTTATATGCAGATACCCAAAATGTGCACCGATGTTATCTACATGTTACTTAACCTACTCTGACCTTATAGGTTGTCTATCAAATGTGCTTTGACTTAAAACATGGGCAAGGTAAATGTGCATCGACCTTGTCTATGTACAAGGCAGATGTGCATCGACCTTGTCTATGTACAATGCAGATGTGCATCGACCTTGTCTATGGTCCTATAGGATGTACATCGACCTTCCATTCAGTCTAGAAAACATGCATCGACCTTGAATGCAGTTTAGAAAACATACATCGACCATGTGTGCACTGCTACAGTAATATGCATCGACCTTGAATGCAGTTTAGAAAACATGCGTCGACCCTGTGTGCACTGCTACAGTAACATGCATCGACCTTGTATGCAAGTTGAACAAAATGTGCACCAACTTGTATGAAGGTGTGAACAGGATATGCATCGACCTTCATTTGCTATGAATAGTAATGTGCATCGACCTTATGTGCATGTGAACAATGCCATGCATCGACCTTAGTATGAAATGCATGCACATGAAGCTGTAAGATGCTAACAATGTTGCCATGATAGAAATGAATTTAGAATATCAAGACCCTAGAACTGAAAACACAATGTATTATTGCCAATCATCAAAACTAAATAAGAAATTAAGTTCAGAGAAGTAAATCAAAAGAGACATGATATGAGAAACATTATAGGGCCTGGGTTGGCAGAAAACAGAGCACCGGAGTCGGTGTCGCCATGAGAGAAGAGGGAGCTGGCAGGCGGCCGCGCGGTTGGCCAGGGAGACTTCGCCGGAGCAGCCGCGTTGGGACGAGCACGGAGCAGGCGAAGGCGAGCATGAGCGTTCCCTACGTCAGCCGCGCTAGGAGGAGCCGTGCGGGGGGAGGCGGGGTTGCGAGCGCAGGTAAAGGAGGACGCAGGCCGGCCGACGGTGGGAGAGGTTGGAACAGGGGGGCCTTGGTGCGAAAACAGAGCACCGTTTTCGCCCAAGGTCCCATCCATGCGGCAGCCGGTGGGGCCCATGCGTGAAGCATCCGACGGCAGCGCGAGGTGGTCAACCCGCGGACTCCCAGCAGGACCAGCCACGTCGGCTTGCGTGTTGGGCTTGCCATGTGCGTGTCGAACGAGCGAAGGAGGCGCCGTGCTGAGGTCGACTGGAAGGGACGCCGTACCGGAGGTGACGTCCAGGGATGGTGACGGCGACGCAGGACACGCCGGCAGGACGCCGGCCGGAGGCAGGGCAGGCGAGGAGGTAGACGCGCCGTGCGTTGCAAAGCGCTGGGCCAGGGGAGGCACAGGAAGAGCACTAACGCTGGCTCCCTTGCCGGCAGCAGCGCGAGTAGTGCTTCCCGCGGCCAGACCGGCAGCCACCGCGGAGCTGGAGAGGCCACGGTCGAGAGCTGCAGCAGCAGGGGCGGCGGTGCAGGGAAGCTGAAGGCCACCGGCGGTGGTGGAAGAGAGGGGCAGGGGGAGAGCGGAGGCGGTTGAGGCGCTGACCACCGACGTAAGAACACTAGGGGGGGTTCCTGCCGGAGCACGGCCGTGAGCAGGAGGGCCAAGGCAACCCGCAGCCAAGTCACCCGCAGCCGAGCTGGGCTGACCGTGGACGGGGGCGACAACAGCAGGAACGTCGACGGCGTAGCCCTCCGACGTTGGAGCACAGGAGGATGCTGAAGCTGCAGCAGCCAAGCTCCCAACAGCAAAACCGTGGAGGCCATGGCCGGGAGCAGCAGCGGCAGGGCCGTCGGCGTCGAAGGCCACCGAGGGGTTGGCAGAAGAAGGGAGGAGGGGGGAGGCGGCAGGCCTGTATGTTACTTTGTTGCTAGGCATCTGCACAATGTATGTTACTTTGTTGCTCATGAAGGTACTTTGTTGCTATCATTAAAACAGAATCATCAAAACAGAATATGATATGTTGCTATCATCAAAGCTAGACAACATATGCACAACAAAAACAAATAGCGTCCCATGTGATGGGTGCTTATTCTTAGTATACGAAAAATAACAGGCAGGATTCAAAAACTAATAGCATCCTCTCTGTGAGGCACTGTTTCAAATAGCGACACGTCTGTGGACACGAATCACTTAAATGCAAGAACTAAAAATGATAGATCCAGATGCTAACGACAAGATGAAAGTACATGCATGGATTAGTTTTGTCTTGTTATAAACTTAGTTGGGTCTAAGGAGTAGAGAAAACCTACCCTTAAGATCGATCGAGTGATGAAATAGGAAGAAGAACTTGGTAAATGCGGTGCTCTGTTTCCTTGCACAGGAATAGGGGATGGAGAAGAAGCTTGCAGGTGATCAGCTTTAGGATGAATGGCCCTCTTCTTCTCGTTGCCAGTAGCTAGCAGGGTGAAGAAGTGGAAGAAGAATAGCTTCTTCTTGTACAGTAGGAGGAAGGGAGGGAGACATTCGTCTGCAACATGTTTATAGGACAAAGGGGAAGAAGCAACGGTAGGACGACGAGGCTCGAACGCAGCAGCAGCAAATGGGGTTTGCATGCTTGACGAGGGCATGGTTTTATAGGGAGGTAATGTTCTGGAAGCTTCTCGTGCATGGTTACAGAAAGGTTTTAATTGGAGGGGTCAACAAATGGAAGCAATTGTTTAAAACCTCATATACGTTGCTCTTACCTTTCCCGGTTAGCAGCCGCCTGCCACCATTTGCATGCAAACCCTAAAACCAATACCGTGCACGTCTGAGCATTACTCTATTAGGTTAATCACCTGCAGATAATACCGCCGACTATCCTATTTTGTCCCCAAAACCCTAAAATCGTTCGACATAAGGCATGCATGTTAGGGTCGGGTTGGAGAGAACTCACGTGAGTTATATAGGGTGGTTTATTGTCGGGATATTGGCGTCCATTTCATAGGGCACTGATAAGAATTAACGTTCATCTAAGAGGGTGGGGTTGAAGAACAAGGTCCGTGCACGTTGTGCACGGGGTTGAAGAACAAAGTCCGTGCACGTTGTGCACGGGGTTGAAGGATAAGGTCTGTGCACGTTGTGCACGGGGTTGAAGAATGAAGTCCGGGCACGTCCGTGCATGGGTGAATCGAAGTCTGTGCACGCGGGGCCCATGGTTGAAAGAAGGTCTGTGTACATGGGCCAAGGTCAATGCATATGCAGAGAGAGTCAGTGTAGTTATGGAGTATGCAAGGGGTAAGGTCGGTGTACATGCAGACTAAGGTCAGTGCATGTGGGCTAAAGTCAGTGCACATGCAGACTACGGTCGGTGTACATGCAGACTAAGGTCAGTGTACGAGGGCTAAAGTCAGTGCACATGCAGACTAAGGTCAGTGTACATGCAGACTAAGGTCAGTGCACATGGGCTAAAGTTAGTGCACATACAGACTAAGGTCAGTGCACATGGGCTAAAGTCAGTGCACATGCAGGCTAAGGTCAGTGCACGGGGGCTTAAAGTCAGTGCACATGCAGATTAGGGTCAGCGTACATGCAGACTAAGGTCAGTGCGCATGGGCTAAAGTCCGTGCACATGCAGACTAAGGTCAGTGCAGGGTCCGTGTAGGGTCTATGCACATGGGGCTAGGGGCTATGCAAGGTCCGTGCAAAGCTTGTGCAAGGCTTGTGCATGCGGAGGGATGAAGTCTGTGCATGGTTCGTGCACGTACAGACAGGGTCCATGTAGCTATAGGCCAAGTCGGTGGACATGCGAGCAAGGTCTGTGCAGGGTGAAGTCAGTGCATGTTTTGGGCGAAGTCCATGCAATGCAAGATGAAGTCAGTGCATATTTTGAATGAAGTCCATGCAATGCAAGATGAAGTCAGTGCATGTTTTGAATGAAGTCCATGCAATGCAAGATGAAGTCAGTGCATGGTCCGTGCATGTGAGGACCAAAGTCTGTGTATGCATGCAAGGGGGGGAAATAGGGTCCGTGCACGTGCGAGCTAAAGTCAATGCATGCACATGCAAAGGGGAACATGGTCTGCGCAAGGGGCTGTGCAAGGCTTATGCGTGCAGGAGGGCCAAGTCCGTGCAGGTTTGCACGGGGTTGGAGATCCCATCGCCGATTTGCCTACGGGCACGAGTGTGCGCTACGCGAGTGAGCCCACTCGAGTGAAGTCACCGGTCCGCTCTTTGTTTGCTTGCTAGGTCCGAGGGTCTTCGGTCTTGTGACTACCACCTCCAAGGTGGTATCACATCAGGTGGATTCCTCTGGATAGCGAAGCTGTAACGCTCAGCTGTTTGTAGGGAAGGAATTCTCTGAAACTGTGGATCAGCTACAAGCTATTAGTCAGTAGTGAAGTCACACTCAGGTTTGAGTGTGGGGTGGACGTAGACCTCTGGATTGAGGTTGAACCACCTAAAAATTCTTAAGTACCGTGTGAGATTGATCTATGTTTTGTGTGCATCACATTCCCTCTTCCTATTCGGACTAGATGCATGTTTAGGATCGAGTAAGGGCCGATCTACTCTACATGATTTGTTCTACTGCGATTGTGATTATGTGTTCTTCTATCCGTCCTACAGTAGATTATTTTTATTCTGCAACCATTTCTACTGTAGTGAGTTTTATTGGGTGACCGATCTATTCACCCCCCTCTAGATCTCCCTCTAGGGACCCTACAATCTCTTGTTCTTTCCTTCTCCGGGGTTGGTGTTCATACTTCCTTGCTGCTTGGCCTGTTCACTTGGCGAGGCTCCTTTCCTTCTTCTCCTCTTCCCCTCAACCTTCTGGCGCCACGTAAAAGGCTTATTCTCTCCGGCTCTGGGTCCTCTAGTGAGGGAGAGAGTAACCACGGCGGCACTTCGAGTATCTCGGGTGCCCGTCCTGGCCCATGTTCCCCCGTCCTGGCCCATATTCCCCATACTTCAACATCTCCTACAGGTTAGTTTATGGTTTTAGAGAGGCTTTCCAAATCCCAGCAGACATTGATATCGTCTTCCCTACCAAGGATAATTTCTTAGGGGGTTTCCTCTCCGGGGGACTCAATGTCTCCATAGAAGCTTTTAGGGGAGGCTTTCGCGTTCCAGTTCCCAGCTTCTTTGAGCTAGTCCTCCATTTTTACGGTGTTAACCTGATGTGCACAAAACACTAGTCGTTGAAAAATAATGACGTGGTCAATTTCAAAAATATATCGTACTCACTCACAAAAAATTTTTAAATCAAACGCGCGCCCACGTCTCCGAGCGGGACCGGTTTCTTCAAACCGGTCGAGTAAGTGCTCATTTCCCTGCTCTATTACAGTACTTTTCATTCCATATTAGCTCATAGCTCTGCTGGAACGTGAGAGAGAGAGCCCGAACTCGTAAGTCCCGGACTTCGAGTGATCACCGTGGGGAGTGTGTGTTACCCGTGCCCTCGGCACCGGGTCGGCCACTAGGATAGGACTCTCCATACCCCTTTGGGAGACCCTCTAGCCTTGCTGGCCCTCTACCAGTAAGGGACCAGCCCTCACATCTTCCCCTCGGCATCGCCGAGTTACCCACGGGTTTGGGGTGAATGTCAGGTGAGTCGACCGCCAATTACGACCTGTTTACGTTGCGAATCATGCTTGCTAGTAGGTCTAAGGTCGTGTCACATCAGGATCCCTTGAACACAGCACCGCAGCAACGCACCTGCCGGCAACCTCTGTCCAACGCAGCACAACTGGGGCCACCATCGATGAGGGAGAAAGCTCTCGACCTCGATCATTATACCCCACGCCGACACTCCGACAAGAACAGCAACCACCTCCACAGCGCCAATGCCGCGCCCTCACGCTCTCACACGAGAAACCAAGCGAAAAATAAGCACAAAACCCTATGCCAGCTGTCGACTGTACTGAACCTTATGGACTCTGATCACTGTAATATCTCGAATTCCCATATACTTCCACAACCATAGCTCTGATACCAGCTGTGGCGACCCGGGATCCAAGTACCGGAAAGGAACCAGCGCAACTCAAACCTCGGCCCACCTCCCACGAGCCCGGAGACTCGGAAGGGATAAAGGATAGGTGTGGTGCACATAGAAATAAGAAATAAAGTAGGACAACATATATAATAATAAAAATAAATAACTAACTACAATAAAGTCCAGTCCAATAGAAAGTACAATCTAAAGCAGTAAAACGTACCACATGTCAAGTGAACACTTAGTCCGGCAAGCTGGTGACTAAGAACCTCCGCACAGCACCCTCGAACCTCGAGGAAGAACTACCGCACTTGAAAACCTGAGGTGAGCCTCCTATCACTAGCTCAGTAGGGATCCCGCGGAACCCCAACCGAGAAATAATGGTGACACGAAAAGTAGGAACTACGAAAGCAGGAAAGTAACTACGGTGGATGGTAAAACCTCGGCTCTACAGCTACTCCTATTGTATCGAAAAATACGACCCGGTCTCCCATCGGGGGACAACCAAGTCATGCACCTGACATCTCGATTCCACGATCGAGAGACCACCAGACACGAACCGTCCTAGCCACGCTACCAGGAAAATGCCATGACGCCTCAGTCACGAAAACCGGCCCTCACAGCAGGGCCCAAGCCGAAATCACGCGGTCCGAAAACACAGTCATGACCTCGCCGTCGTGAACTCAACGCTGTCTAGGGAAAGCCCTTGGTGACGCTCACTAGAAATCCCAGACCTTGACTACGGGAACTCTCCCAAAACCACACACGAAATCCCGTCTCGCAGATGGAAAATGGAAATCGAGACACGATGACTCACGTCACGTGACGGGAGCACCGCCCACTAGAAGAACGACCGGATGCGTCCCCTGACGTCTTACACCACGTCACAAGTGTCTAGCTACAACGTCCCAGGCGCGAGACTCAGACACGCTTAGTAACCAGGAACTCACAATAAGGACTAGTTGGGGTCACGCTCGTCAGTGCGTGTCCTCTACCCCCAACTACGCGTGCACACACAGACCATCTGCTCTAGGTCAGGTTCTCTACCTGATTTTCCCCCCCGTCGGACTCTGGCGGCAAAGGTAAGGGGCCCTACGGTAACCAGCCTAAAAACTGTCTCACTCGGGTCATGCTCTCCACCGCTCTCAGGTGGGTCTGCACCCGCGTGCGCAGGAAAGCTACGACTAGTGGGGGTTCACTAAACGTGAACACAAGAAATCACGCACGCACCCATCACGAGTAACGCGAAGAATCCGGTGGCTTGAGGCCACTAAACTTTGGACAGCCTACTAGACCTATTAACTCAACGGTCCTTGAGTCACACAACTCAGGGTCAAGACCGTTGAACGTGACAGTACTGAGCCGTCAATCTGGCCTAATCTCTAGGTCCAAACCATGGTAACATGGAATCCACGGACACCTCAAAGCACGACCACGGAACCTCCGGGGTGTCCGGGACACTCACGAGACCGAAAGTCGACTACTGGGTCACAATCGGGTCGACCGGAGTCCAACACGACACTCAAATGGTCACTGGGAGGTAGACTCTCCAGTCAACGAAAAATAACGTCTGAACCAGACGGAGTATAGGGGACTGCCCCTTGTACCAACACCAACTCATGGTGACACAAGCTGAAGTCGTCACATCTCGGGACCCCTCACGGTGCCCCACACCTGGTCCCCGCATGATGCTCAACATCAGTCAGACCACGGGTTAGCACGTGGATCGAGGTCTGCTCACCCGGGACTCGAATCGACATGAAAAATCACCGGCTAGACCTCAGACGATGAACGGTCCATCATTGGCCACTCACGGATGCACGATCGACTCACAGTCGTGCGAGGGAGAATGGATGGTCCAACTTAGCTGTCCATCACTCCCAATGGAAAACAAACCATAACGCGCCTGCCTAGGGGCTTATAGTGCTTAACGGACCAACAGAGGTGCGTTAAGCCCCAAGTTACGAAAGTAAATATAACGCACTCCTCCAGGGGCGTTATATACATAATGGACCAGACATGGTGTGTTATGTCACGGAGTGAAATAGACTATAACGCACTCCTCTAGGGGCGTTATATGCCTTAACGGATCATCTCTGGCGCGTTAAGTGGAAGGCAAGGGTGTTAAGCATAACGCACCTTCCCTGGGGCACCACAGTGCATAACGGACCTCCCTAGGCACGTTATGTGACCAGGACCCCCAACGGTCAAAAACCAATGGTCGGAACCCCATAACCCACCGGAACCGGCGGGTCATGTCTGACATGGCGGTCAGTCGCGGGACCGTTAACCCCACGAAGACCAGACTCAAATTGTGTGAAGCATAACGCACCTACCTGGGCGCGTTATGCTCATAACGGTTTCAGGGACGACCGCTATATCGTCCCGATGGCGAAATGGCAAATGAAACCTAAAAATGTCGACCACGCCCCCATACCTCCACGGGAGAGAGGGAAACCAAGGGGGAAGCTCCCCAATAGCCCTAGGCATGATTCTACGGCCTCGGATCAGCAAAAAATGCAGTGAAATGGTAGATCGACTGACAATCCCAAAAATATAAATTTTTTTCAAAATCCCCAAAACAGTGCACAGGCAATTTTTAGGTGGTTCAGTCCGAAGACCTACGTCCACCCCACACTCCAACCAGAGTGTGGCTTCCCGCTGATACACAGCTTAACGGCTAGGCCTCACAGCTTGCCTACAACAGTTGAGTATCATAGCTTACTTCCGCTGGGCAATACAGCTTAGCCATCTACTGACTCATAGCTTGACCTACTGGGCATTACAGCTTCACCGTCTAGAGGATACCACACCTCTATAACCACTGGGGCTTACAGCTTAACCCATCCAGAGGAATCCTCCTTTGCTACTGCTGAGCAACTAACAAACAGATTGAAAGAAGGATAAAAAGAAAAACAAGGGATGGGAAAAACACAGCGACTGAAAGCTATAAATGAAACCGTGACAGATGTGGCTCTCAAGGAGCTGACTGGCCTGGATTTGATCCACGGTCCAGTAGAAGACAAGTCTTCTGATGAAACTCTCCTTTCTCTCTTTGAGCTCTCTATCTCTCTCATTCTCTCATTCTCTTCTTTTTCTTCTTCTTCTGCTCTGCTCCTCTTCTGCTCCCTCGATGATCCTTGTCCTTATCTTTTTCAGGATACTTCTCTTGTTTGCAAGAAGAAGATCTTATATACTCCTTCAGCTTGAGATCCACGTGCTCATGCCCTAGGTGCGTGGAGAGAACACTCCCACCTGGAAGCTTCAGGAGAATCTTGCCACGTGTCAAAATTTGAACGAGTGCTACACCACGAGGTGACTTCTTCCAATAATGATCAATCCTTGATCACGTGCTAGATAATTATTTTACTGTTCTCACATGCTCCTGCTCTTCTGTTCCTCGCAAGTTGGGTGCTCAGATGCCCACAAGATGCTTGAACTATGGCTTTCCTCAAACGATCATTCGCGTGCATGAGTTCCATAAGCATGCACCGACTCAGTTTGTTGTCCTGAGAAGGTTTGCACTGGCTCGCTTCTTTTGAAGTCATATGTTGCACCGAGCTTGTTCATTCGGAATCAGCCATTGCACCAACCTGCTCAAGCTTTCCTTCATTCATGCATTAACCTCAACCATTGTGCTTATATGTCTTGTATGCATCGGCTTCGAAGCTCACCCTTATGAACATCTGCTCAAAGAGGGCTTCATTGCGAAAAGAGGGGCAGATCTATTCACCCCTCCCCTCTAGATCCGCCATCCACTACTCAACATTTCCTTCTCGGAGCGGTCACAGTGGTCTCCGTCGCGTCGGTCCCACTTACTCCGACCCTCTCGCGGCAGGTTGGCAGATCTCTTGCGGTCGGACTGATCGGTTCTGGCTGCGCGGCCCAAGGCAGCTGTATTCTCCTCACAGCGTGCATGCTTCTGTGCTAGAGCGAGGAGATCCGAAAGGGTCGTGGGGGCCTCGACTCCGAGGGCGCACTGGAGAATGTGATCCCACATCCCCTGGGTGAGGGCCGTGGTGGCAATGTCGATGTCGAGATGTGGGATCTGTAGCGCCTCCACGTGGAAGCGGGATACAAAATCCCATAGCGTCTCTTCCTTTCCCTACTTGAGTGCGAGCAGGGTCACCGCGGACTTGACCACCTTTCAGAAGCCAACAAAGTTCTCCTTAAACAGCTTCTTGAGCTACTGGAAGGAGAAAATAGTCCCGGTCGGTAGAGACTCAAACCAAGCCCAGGCGTTCTCTCGGAGGGTTGTTGCGAACGCCAAGCACTTCACGGTGTCCGAGGCCTGATGGAACACTAGGTGGGACTCGAAGCTGTGCATATGGTCGACCGGGTCGGTGGTGCCGTCGTAGGAGGTGAACGACGGCAACTGGAGCTTTGGTGGGATGGGGACTTCCATTATTTCCTTGGAGAAGGGGGCATGGAAGTCATGGTCATCATCGATTAGGCCGTGATTTTTGGCAGCCAAGAGGAAGTCGTCCAAGTACCAGACTTTGTCCTCTATCTCATTGAAGAGCTCGAGTCGTCGGTCCATCTCCGGATTGGAGTGGAGTGGGCTACGCACCCTCGACGCGGGATGCCTCTCGCACTTGGCGGGGGTTCCCCGCAGCTTGACCCCTCTCGTCCTCCCGCCACTCGAACAAGATACGCTGGGGGTCGGCCCGTTGGTCCCGGAGTTCCTGGCAGAGTTCTGTCAGGGCTCGGATTTGTTGACGCAGTTCGTCGAGGTCACTTGGGGTGACCTCCTGCCGGGGATGGGCGGAAGAAGCTTCTTGCGACTCCCGCCGGGAGCTGGGTCCCTGAATCCTAGTCTATCAACCCAACAGACTTCTCTTGCATGCAGGCAGAAAGCTTCCTAAAGAATGTTGACTCTCAAAGTCAACTTTTGGTTGTCTGCACTTTCTCTTGTTCAACATGTATCGTCTGTGCACATTATCTAGCAGGTCCATGTGTTATAAGATCCGTGCACTAGTCAACTCTCTACAATAAGTCAGTGCATGTCTTTGCCTGTGTCATACTAGAATTTTTCTTTTAGTTAAACTCAGGTCGGTACACTTCATGCTCATTCTGGCTCTAGGGTCAATGTTAAACATCATGTGTTATAGGCAAGGTTCGTGTTAGCTTTGCACTTGGTAAACCAGCGTCGCTGCATATAAGCCATTAAGCACAACTAAGGTCGGTGCACTCTTGTACCTGATGCATACGGCGTATGTGCATTTCATGTTCATTCTGGTCTAACATCGGTGCACGATTCCCTCATCCAGCACATTGAGTTGGTGCACATCTGCACGAGTCTAACATAAGGCTTACATATGGCCGAACTTTAAGGTTAGTGCTAGGACCTAGCTATTTGCATCTAAGCTCAGTGCAAGTTGCATTAAGTCAGTGCCTGTCTCACAATAGGTCTGTACAACTACAGTGGTCAGTGCATGTCTATAGCACATTGGTTAGTGCATGCTTGAGTTAACGGTTAAAGGACAATGCTAGCATGTTTGATCTAATGCAATCGAAGTCGATGCTATTCTTGCCAGCACGCAAGTAAAGACTAAGCATGTCACAATTTACAAGACCAAGGTCGAAGCAACTCTTCTCAGCATAGTAACTGAAGTCGGTGCACGTTTGATGGGAAGCGAAGCAAAGTCAGTGCAATACCTTCGCCAGCACAAGCAGGTCGGTGCAATCTCTTCGTCAGAACAACTACACTCGGTGCAACGTCTATTTTTGAAAGAACAAGGTCGGTGCAATGTTCTGTTTTAAGGCACACGGTCGGTGCAAACTTCGATATCAGAAGAGATATGGTCGGTGCAACTTTTGCTCCGTCAGCAAACAAAATTGGTGCAAGCTTCAAACGCACAAGATCTGTGTGAGGTCCAAGTCAGTGCATATAGCAGCTCGTGTGAAGCAAGGTCTGCTCCCTCCACCACTAACCCCCGTTCCCATCCTTTTCTTGTACTATTGAGGGGAGCATACAGTCTGCCTGTTGCAATCTAGAAGACCAGTAACTCTCAGAAGTCACTGCATCTTCATCCCTATGTTTCTAAAGTCCCAAGAGGTACCGGCGGAAGCGTCTCCGAGTCTTCTTCGCATCGGCGGTCCTCTCGTCCTCTTCTGACTTCGTGGTTGTCCGGGGGAAGCGAACTACTCTGACTGCGCAGAAGAGATCCAGTCAGCAACCTGAGGCCATTTCCAGAAGCTGCCATGACCAGTCACTTGAAGATATGTAGACGGGGGTTGGCCGAGGCCTTCTACGATGAGTCTTCTTCCTCCTCCAAGAAGCGGAGCTCCATTCGGCCACCTGAGTGATTTCTTCTTCCTTTTCTCCCCAGAGTGCACAGTTCTATCCTCCCTGGGATGAAACTGACACCCTGTCAGTGTTCGGGCTGCTGCGATCTGCTCCAACATCGGCTGGGACACCCGTGGGTCTCGTTTCGAAGGTAGCTTGTCCACAGTTCCAACGCCACTGACCAGGCTCAATTTGGAGTTCGGGGCTGTTCGTGGTGGCTTCATCTTCTAGACACTGCAGTGCTGAGATCATCTGAGCCAGAGAACAGAGTCCCTGCTTCCTACTCCACCGTGACCAGCGACGACTTCCCCAACTCCTGCCAAAATTCCAGCACCTCTTGGGCCAATCCACGAAATTTTGGCGCTGGTCTTGCTGACAAAGGAGTTTGGGAGCATCCGGAATAATTCCTGCATCGACAGTCTATCCTCTGTTCCTGAGAAGGGACAGAATCGACCCAGTCATTGTGTGAAGATCTATTCTTCATCTTTCCCCTCCCCACTTGGACGGCTGAAGGCCCCTCTCTGCGCGGAGGTAGTTTTGGTTGTAACCAATTAACCCCCACCGGTAAGATCCCCCTCCTGTGTGAGGCGTAGTGTTGCAATTACTTGAACAGGTTAAAGCGTCCTCGCCGCCGCGTGGGTAAGCCCCACGCTTCCCCGCGCACCCACGTCTCCGACCGGGACCGATTTCTTCAAACCGGTCGAGTAAGCACTCTTCCCTTGCTCTATTTACGGTGCTTTGTCAACTAGTCAATTAATTATCAATTAATTAATTAGTTGGTCGATGAATAAATTTAATAAATTTAATAAAATAAATAAATAAATAAATCGAACAAACAAGTCTGGCGCGCCCGGTGGGACCAGAGTCACCATTCATCTCTTTGCCGAGATATGTGGGCCCCGAGGCCCTCCCAAAGAATGCTGATCGTTGGTTTGTTTGTGCTTGTAGGCAAACAATGACGTCAACGGGACTGACTGGCGTCAACTTTGGCCCCGCGATCGTCGCCGGCCATGCTGAGCACGGGTACCTGGCGGTGCCCACTGTCTTCAGGACATTCCTTGTTGCCGTGGGCTTCCCCAACTTTTTATGGTTGCCCTTTGTCGATATGCTTCAAGTGGATTCCTCAGAGCCTACCGAGGAGACTGCCAAGAAGGTCGAGGCTTTAAAGGCTCAATGCTGTGCAGGCTCGCTTAGGAGTCCAGTTCTGGTCGCTAGCTGCCTGGTGCACCACATCACTCATGGGGGCCGCCCCATTCCTGCCAAGAATTCCGGAGGATGCCGACACAGGGGTTCCCGGAAGAATGCTACTACTGTTACCAGATGCCTCTCCGTGTCCGGCAAGTCTCTACTGATTGGTGGAGTTCACATCTCCCTAGACGGACGTAATACTCGGGTGGTCCCAGATATGGTCATCCCCACCGTACCTATTCACAACTGCTACCAGGCCCTCGCTGGGAGGAGAGCTGAGAAAGAAGAAATCGGCCGCTATGGCTGAGAGAAGCTGGCCCCAAGACCGAAAAAGTTCAAATAGGTATGGGTCCCTAAAAAGGTCTAGCCTATCCACCAAGATGCACCAGTCTGTTGCCGTCCTATATGCGACGAAGCGGAAGTGAGGAATTGTGGACGCACTTTTTTTTTATCAGATTAAATTTGATGTGTTCGTTCATTGGTTTTTGTTAAGTGCGTGGACGTGCCAGTCACCAAAGTGACGATTTATTCGGGCTTCACAGAAGCCCATCGTGCGCTTGATCTGACTTCGTCAGATGATTGTGTGATTCGGGTCGGGACCGAAACCCGTCGTACCATAAAGGTCACGACGTCATTTACATCCCCCATACGAGGGAACACCCTTACGGTGGTGGCTTTGATCTCGGCGTAGGCCTCTGCTTCTGCCCATTTGGTGAAATACTCGGTAGCTGTGAGGATAAAAGATTTTTATTTTACCTGAGCATTTGGGTCACCTAGTGGCCTTTCACTTCTTCTTCGACGCCCATGGCGCGGAGAAACCTTTGCTGCCCTAGGGATGAATTCCCCAGGCAGTGGAAATCGTGTTGGACTACCTTGTTCATTTCCTCTTGACTATGCCTCTGGGGATCAGCTTGAGGCATCAGTCGCTCTTGTGTCTTTGGTTGATAAGCCAGTCTTATCATCTGGACAGTTTGATACATTCTCCGGGGATACTGGAACACATCTACTTGCCTGGCGCAAGCCCTTGGCATGTGGGGAGCAGCCATTGGGATGACCTCTTCCACTTCTTCCCCTTTGATCTAAACTTCCTTGCCCCTTCTCTTGGGGCGCATTGTGGTAGCTTCTTTTCTTTCAGGGGTTGGTGCTGGGCCCCGGGCTTTCTTGGGCACCCATACTTGTTTAAACATTGCCGACACGGGAGCCAGTGGCTTCTTTTCTTCTCTCTCTATGTTGGCCCTCCTGGTGGCCACCACTTGAAACTTGTTGTTGGTAGGGACCGCCGGGTTGATGCGGTCGGGCAGTGCTTCAGTTGGGTGACCATTGAGGTACACCAGCATTCCTCTGACTAGCATGGACTTTCCCGAAGCGGGCAGGCATCCCCGGGGTGTAGCAGTCTGGTTTCTTCTATAATTCTTCTTTCTCCTGCCAATAGTAGCAGGAGTTGTGTTCCTCCTATCCAAGTGATGGACATAGAAGGGAATAATAGTGCATGAAACAGTCCTTTGTGGTTTCTTCTTTCCTGGTGCATTCGTGGCTTCTACTATAGCGACTTTCTCAGCTTTGTTATCGACCTAGAGCAAGTCGACGAATGCAAGTCCCAAGCAGTTCGGGAAACCCACTACTGGTGGCATGGACCCGAACACCGTTGGCACCGCCAGGTACCCATCACGAACATGGTTGTCGATGATTTGTTGGCCGAACCTGAGAGAAATCAGTCCAGTCTTCATTTGAATTCCTACAAATAAAATAAGCACATAGTCAGAACTTTGGGGGAGGTCAAGATAGAATATCTACTTGCATATTTTGGTTGGGATTACCTACCTTAATCAGAGGAAGAAGGAACGAGATAGGAGAACGACGGGATGCCGACACACCTCCACAAATCCCACGAAATCTCCCTGGTCCAACCTCCTCATCGACTGCCACAGCTACCAAACGAAAATAGACTCTCGGGGCTTTCATTTAATCGAAGGTCGAGGGATGCCGAAGGACGCCTGAAGGTCTGGCCCTGAGCTGACGCCGCTGGAAGGAGTCGGTGGCCGCTGCGGCTGGCCTTTGCAGTTCTGCCACGCAAGACAGATTGGCGCAGTTGTGGTACGTCAGCCGGTACGGACGCTGCAGAACTCCAAACGCGATGGGACCAAGTCGTGGACGTCTCTGACTGGGAGATCTACAAGCCCTCAGAAGATGGCGGCCGTCTGATCACCTCACTGGACGTGGTCATAGGAATGGCTCTTCGTCAGGTTCCTAGATGAATAACTGGACCAGTCACCAATAGCTGAGGTGGAACTTCCCGCGCTGATGTTAGATCGGGACGAGACCACTTGCGTTAGTTCCATGTCATCGAAAGCTGTAATGTTTCTGAAGACCGTTTGACCTGAAATGGAGAGGAAGAGGGGGTGTCGGGGCCGACTTGACAGCAACCTGTCCTGGGTGAACAGGGGACTCCAGGTCTGGCATGACTGAGGGAGAATGGCCGCCCTGGATGGAGACGATGTTGAAACCAGGCGGGACCACCTCTGGTGCATCGGCGCTTCGGAGGAGAAGAACTCTTGTGAAGAGAGCTCTAGTTGAATCACACAGGGGCGGTTGGTGGAGCTACTACCAGATGGTGCTTAGGTTCAGACCTGAGTTTGGTGCAGTTGCACGAGAATGGGCGGCGCGAACGGTGCCGAGGTCAGATCGCCACGGGACCACTTCTGGAACGAAGCTGACTCAACGTCGTACGACTCCACAGAAGGAAGCTTCAACTGGTTTGCACCGTGGACGCCAGCGTAGTCTCTGCAAACTTGAACTTTGCTGCAGGTTGGTTGCAGAGAGCAGCAGCGTGGTCTTCTCGATCCACGGGAGGGCGTAGCGATGACGGGGCGACTCCGGGATGCCGTGGACACCCATCCACCCCATTCCCCCTCTCATCAACCCCGTTTCCCACCAATCATCTTCCACCTACAGTTCCCTATTTGCTAGCAGCAGAAGAGGTCCCCGTTGCAGGCACTCCCTTGTCATCCCTGCAAGAAGTCTGGTGGCAATCCCTACACCTATGGAAAGGTCGTCCAGATAGCTTCGCAGGCGAAGTGGTCTCGTTGGATTTCAACATCAGCGCCGTCTGGGAGAGCCGTTCTCCCCCGACTATGCAGATCCAGTCCAACCAGTAACCTGAGGAGAGTTCCAGGAGCTTCCCCAGTCGCTCCCCTTGGCTTCTGGCAGTGCCTATTGACCGAGAGCTGCGTCCATCAGTCATCCTCCATCAGCAAATAGCGGCGTCCTGATCGGCATCCGGAGGAGTGTTTTCCAATTTTTCTCCCTCAGGTGCTCTGTTCTGTCTGTTCCTGGACTGAACAGACCCCTACCAATGTTTCTGGCTGCTCTGGTCTTCTCCGATCACCGCCGGCATTCCCACAAGTGTCGTTTCGAAGAGGACTCGACGATGGCTCCAACAACTCCAGCCTTGCTCAAATCCAAGTCCGGCAGTGCTCGTGGCAGCCACGTCTTCCTGCTGCTGAGGTATCCCTGTGGACAGAATCAGAACTCCTGAACCCTGTTCGTGCCCTGCCCTTAATCGACACCTGAGGCCAAAGAATTCTACAAAAATCAAGCATCATCCTGGTCTAGTTACGAAGCCATCCCAACCAATCTCGCCTTCAGCAAAAATCAAGAGCAGCCACGACGGTAACATCACTGACGGTCTGTCAGCAGTTCCAAAAGTGGGCAGAATCGGCGGAGTATTCAATTGGCACTGGTTTAGTTAATTTTTCCCTTCCCCGCCTGGCCGGCTTAGCGCCCCTCCTTGTGTGGAAGTAGTTTTGACTGTAAATCACTTAACCCCCATCCCGAGAACCCCCCTTGTAGCAACCCTGAGTTTTGAAACATAAAAATCTCGACAAAATGTTAAATCGCGACTTATTGAAAGTCGTCAATTAAATAAATGACGGACTTCAAAAGTGGCGTCAATTGATCCGGATAAAACGGTAAGAATCCTATTTGGAATAAAATAATTAAACCGAGGTGATCCCGCCTTCATCCAAGTTCGTGGCTGTCCAGGAGGTCCGTTCTCGCCGGAGTGCGCAACTGGCATCCATGGGGAGACCTGAGCACCAGTGCAGAAGCTACTACGGCTGAATCCCTGCTCCCCTTGGTGCGTCGCTTGGCCAGAGCATTCTCCTACCAGTCCTCCTTCTAACCCAGTTGATGGAGCATCATTCGGAGTCCAGAGCTGTCCGTGCCGAATTTTCTCTCCCGGGTGCGCAGGTCAGTCTAACTAGAACCAACTATAACACCTGGCTACTGTTCATCTCCTATCTCTCTGCTCTGACCTCTCCTGGAGACCATCCTGGTTGGAGATTGAAGAAGACTGGTAGACGGACGTGGCAATTTTGGTCTCGCCCCATTCTGACTCCGAGAGTGCTCGTGATAGCGTCGCCTTCCTGAGAGCCGTCCTCCACAAACTGTGCAGAACCAGTTTGGCCTGCAACCAGAGACGGCTTACAGAAGCTCCAGTGACCTCATCTCTGCTCTCATTGGTACGCCATTTGGCTGGAGTATTCTTCTATCAGTCCTCCTTCCAACCCAGTTGACGGAGCGTCATTCGGAGTCCAGAGCTGTCCGTGCCAAGTTTTCTCTCCCAAGTGCGCAGGTCAGTCTAACCAGAACCAACTCCGACACCTGTCTACTGTTCATCCCCTATCTATCTGCTCCGACCTCTCCTGGAGACCATCCTAGTTCGATATTGAAGAAGACTGGTAGACAGACGTGACAGATTTGTTCCCGCCCCGTTCTGACTCCGGGAGTGCTCGTGGCGGCGTCGTCTTCCCACTTTTGTGCCCAGAACTCTGTACCAGCCAGAGTAGAGCCGCCCCGCCTTAGAGCCAGCCATGACCAGCGACGGCTCTGGGTGACTCCCCAAAAATTCTAGAGGCTTCCTGCACCAGATAGTGATGTCTGAGCACTGGTTTTGGTGTCATCCGCATCCGTGGCGACCCGTGGTGGCGACAACATCGACTGTTGGTCAGCCTGTTCCTGAAGCTGGCAGAATCGACCGAGTGACTTCATCGGCATTCTTGCGGTCTTCTTCCCCCACCCCGCCTGGCCGGCTTAACGCCCCTCCCTGTGTGGAACGGACCACAATAGGCACGTTATACTAGTATAACGCACAAGGGTAGGTGCGTTATACCCAACAGACTTCAAAACGCCAACGAGGACAAAAAGCATATAATAGACCAAGGCTAGTCCGCCATAGCAACAAAATGCACAGGGCGAGGCGCGTTATATCAACCGCCATACCCAGATAATCATTGGTCAACAGACCATAACGGATCTGCACGTGGGCATTATATTGACCATAATGCACGGGGAGGAGTCCGTTATGCTAGCCGAGCGACACGATCTTCGAGGTGAACGTGATCATCGAGGGCTGACAACAACAGTCGGCCTCGAAAATAACCCGACCATAATGCACCTGTACAGGTGCGTTATGCTCACATAACGGACCAGTCTTGGTCTGTTATGCTCCAAGACCTCAGAAGATAAAAAAAATGACGAACGATACATAACGGTCTATCAGGGGACCGTTATGCACATAACGGCCTCTGGTAGGACCGTTAAAGCCATCCGACGATCAAAACAGTGAAACGGCAGAATCGGCCCGTTCCACGCCCCATGCATGCCGTAGCGCAGGGGAAATATACCCAATCGATGGGAAATCACTATGGGAGTCCAACAACACAACATGCATCCAACGAAATGCATTAAATCGCGAGATCGGGGCGATTTCGACGAATCGACCCAAAACACATCACCGAGGTTCCCGGACTCCTACCGGCCCCAAATGACGACCAATTGACACGAAATGTACGTGAATGGGATCTAGACATCCCAGTGGTCGTTTTGACACTAACTATGTCGCGAATGGTTGCTGTTTTTCGACGAACCCTACAAATTCAAAAAATTACGTTTTACGCTAAACTGGCTCGATCTCCTCCGATCGGACACTAAACCACGTAAAACTACAAGGAAAACATGCAGAACGTGGAGGGGGTCCATCTCCCTACCTCCACCGACGAAACCGAGCGCCATGGGCGACTAATCCGTGCCGAAACGTCATCGTGAACCGAACCACCGACTTTGAATCCGTCGTTCGAGATCGCGCCTAAACCACGCCGTTCCTCGCTCCACCACGCGTCTCAGCAGCCTCCCGCGGTCGCCACCTCGCCCACGAGCCAGTCCGTGCCTTTGGGGTGTCCAATGGTAAATTCCTGGGTTTCATTGTCAGGCATCGGGGAATTGAAATAGATCCTACAAAGATCAAGGCAATTCAAGAGCTGCCTCCGCCAAGAAACCTCTCTGAGCTTCGGTCCCTCTAAGGCTGACTCACCTATATCCGGCGGTTCATATCCAACCTGTCAGGGCGGTGTCACCCCTTTTACAAATTAATGATGAAGGATGTTCCCTTTTATTGGGATGAAGAATGTCAGGCAACTTTTGATAAGTTGAAGGAATACCTCAAGACTCCTCCTGTGCTGGGCGCACCAGTGAAAGGGCGGCTGATAATTCTATATATAGCAGCCACACACTATTTTATGGGGGCAATGCTGACCCAGAATAATGAAGAAGGAAAAGGACAGGCCCTCTACTATCTCAGTCGAAGGTTGGTGAGGACTGAAGAAAAATACACCTACATTGAGAAGATCTGCTTAGCTCTAGTTTTCGTAGCTAAGAAGCTCTAACACTACATGTTGTCGCATGAGATCAAGCTGATATCCAAAGTAAATCCACTGAAGTTCATTCTATCTCCACCGACACTCAAGGGCTGCTTAGGCAAATGGGTGGTAATTCTCATGGAGTTTGATATCTCCTACATGCAGCAGAAAGCTGTCAAAGGCCAAGCTATCGCAGATTTCTTTGCCACGCACCCAGTGCCTGAAGACTGCCCACTAGAGGTGAAACTTCCTGAAGATGAGACCGTGGAAGCAGACCAAGTGCAGCATACCCTCTGGCAGTTGTACTTTGATGGCGCCTCTAGAATTGTCACTCCAGTAAACAGAGCAGCTAGAGTCAGAGCTGGTGCAGGCATAGTCTTGAAGTCCCCCAAGGGGGAGGTCATATATACCTCCAGCTCAATAAACAAGTCCTACACAAATAACGAAGTGAAATATGAGGCCCTGGTCATCGGGTTGCGAATTGCTCTATCCATGGAAATTCAGATGCTTGAGGCATTCGGAGACTCAATGCTAGTTGTAAAACAATTGGAAGGAGAGTTCGATGTGCGAAAGTAAGAACTCCTCACTTACCACTAGTTGGCACTGCGCCTGATGGTGAAATTTTACTTCATCAAAGTAAGACATTTCAATCGAGGATAGAATGCTCAAGCAGATGCCCTCGCAAAGCTTGCCAGTTCTTTGGCAATTCCGTCAGACACAAGTCTGAATATAACAGTGATCAATAGGCATTAGGTCCCCAGCATGACAAAGGTCATGCCTGATGAAGAAGAAAATGAAGTGGCAACGGTGGAGGAAATCTAACCGCCCGATTGGCAGGAATATCTCCTGCTCTGGTTTCAGCACCAGCAACTCCCAAGGGAGAGAGAAAAAGAATGAAACTACTCTGGATCAAGGATTCTTATGAAATGAGGAACGAAATGTTGTTCCAGATAATGGCGGATGCCTAAAAGAAAGTCTTGCTTCGTTGCTTGTCCATGAAGGAAGCTTAGCAGGTGATTCAAGAAATTCATGCTGGGTCAGTCGGGGCGCATTAGGCCAGTCCAAAGATGAAAATTGAGATAAAGAAATTGGGCTACTACTGGTCCACTATATTTGATGATTGCTACAAGTTTGTCAAGTCATGTCAGAAATGCCAGGAGCACGCCACCGTGCCCAGGAGGCCACCAGTGCCGCTACACCCCACTATCCCAAGTTGGTCGTTTGCCCAATGGGGCATGGAGGTGGTAGGACCTTTATAGCATCCTCATCAGTGTGCAAATACATTCTAGTAGCCATAGACGACTTCTCCAGATGGGCGGAGGCCGTAGCACTAAGAGAAGTGACAGGAGAGCTGATCGCCAGATTCTTCTGTCTGAACATAATATTTCGATTTCGGGGCCCCAGTCGAATTATTTCTGACAATGGCAGCCCCTTCGAAAACCAGAAGGTGTGCAGGCTAGCCAACAATTACAAGATTGACTAGAGGACATCATCCCCCTACCATCCATAAGCCAACGGGCTTGCATAGGTGTTCAATAGGACTCTCTGCACCCTGCTAGCCAAGACCGTCAACTCTAGCAAGAGGGACTGGGAAGAGAAGATATATGAAGCGCTGTGGTCTTATCGTACAATTTATAAAACTCTAACTGGCTATTCACCATTCTCCCTAGTTTACAGGGCAGAAGCAGTAGTGCCGATAGAGCTAGAGGTGTCATCCCTACGAGTTGCTATACAACACGGCTTGACAAACGGTGAACAGATAAACAAAGAAAGAAGACTGGAAGAGCTTGACGAGCTCGAAGGAAGACGTCTCTGAGTGTGACAAAACATCCAACTATACCAAGCTCGCATGGCCCGCGCTTTCGACAAGTTGGTCAAAGGGCGAGAATTCAAGAAATGTGACCTTGTGATCATCAAAAGAAGGGAAGCAATGGCCTCCAACCCCAAAAGGGAAGTTGGTTGAAAACTGGGTTGGACCATATGTCGTCCACCGAGTCTATGAAGGTGGCTTACGTTCTCATAGACCACAATGGAATAGTTCAGTTCTCCCCTCTCAATGAGAAACATCTGAAGCTGTACCATGTAGCCCTACCAGCGTTCGAAGAAGGACCAAAGTTTACCTTGGTCTAGCGGCACTCCACCCCAGTCGAGCTCTCTAAAACACCCACCTGGTTCAAACCAATTCTGAGGTTGCTCGCCCACAATTGTAGAAGCCCCCCAATGTACATAAATCCCTAGGGCTCTTTAAGAATCCCACATGGTCCCGCTGGGCTATCACCCTACACATTATCGCCATTACGTTCCTTACGTCTGAATTGACATATAAATCTTTCCTTGCATTGGCATTGCTTTCTTGCTAATGAATACGCTCTTCTTCAATGCATGGCTTTGTGCCCTAACCGATACCTAGACATTATTGCCAATACGGACCTTGTTGAGTTTCCTTATTGTTTTGATGATGCTGGCACTATATAAATCACTGTGAATTTATTTTCGATTGGATAATGTTTCCTTATGAATTTCCTGCCCTCGTGCACAAATGTTTCCACTTGTAAAATCTGTTCTTCGTGCACATGTTTACTGAATAATTCATAACAGAAAAACCTTTCCTCGTACTACTTTTTCAAGACTCTACTTCGTGCATAAAACTCTGTTTGGAGCATCTTTTACTTCGTGCAGGTTTGCTTATCTACTTCGTGTAGGTTTCACCTAACAAAGATGTTCCTCATGCATGTTTCTTCAAGAGTCAAAATAACTGTAGCAGCTCGTGCAGTTTTTGTTGAAGCAAACCTCGTGCAGGGTTAGCCTTCCGAAAACGTAGCTCGTGTCGTTTTCGAAGAGGGGACGAACCCGTACCACACTAGCAAGGCTGCTGAACTAACCTCAGCACCCGAAGCTACTCCTAACAACGGTAGAAGGGTCGACCCTGAACTCGGAAGATCAGGAGTCACCGATCTGTCGACAACCACGAGGCCAAAGACAAGGCCTATGAGACCAGACCAAAAGTCTAGAAAAGATCTGGACAGACACAGACACGCCACGACTAGAATGTCGTGCAGACTGCCCCTCGCATGACTAGAACATCATGCAAGTGATAGGACACTGACCTCGGGAAAAGCCGAGAGAGGGCTAACCCTGAAAGGTCACGATGTGTGGGGAACGCGAAGAGAACCGCGAAGAGTCATGTGCCACGTGACTAGAGTACACCTCACTAGAAGAACAGCCAGCTGCGTCCACTGACGTCTTATGCTGCACCTACTAGCGTCTTGTCCACGTACCTTACCGCAAGGACTAGGCCGAGACTAAGACACTGCCAGAACCAGAACAGTACCATAACGCGAGTGACTAGTCAGGGTCATGTCTAACGACGCAGGTCTAAAGCCCCTGATCACGTGTGCACACACTGGCAAACTGCCTAAGCCAGGCCTCTAGCTAGTATTCCCCCTCCGAAGGACGCTATGGTTGGACCAGGGGCCCACGGAACTAGCCTAAGAACCGTAAACGGGGAAAGTGCCCCGCTACAAGAGCCATCACATCGAAGCGTGCCGTAAGGCTACGACTAGTGGAGGCTTACAAGACATAGAGACTCAAAACACGACTGCTGAAGTATAGATAGGCTAATCATGCACTGTCACCCATACTCCAAAGCACCAATGGCAGCACGAGAAACTACCGACAGACTCAAGACAATACAGCTAGACCTACTCACGTAACGATCCTTGAGTCTCACGACTCGGAGGTAAGATTGTCACAGACAGCGGAACAAGTCGCCAATTAGTCTACTTCTAAGCCAAAGGAAACAACGCTCCGTAGGAAACAACTCACGGAGACACGAGGGAACACCGAAAACTCTCAACACATCTAGATACGCAAAATGAGGTAGAATGATACCTCGAGGCATCTAGAAACACAGTCTCGAATTGGACAAGGCCGCCAAGACACAGACATATTGGGGAGCTTCCCCCTTGTTTTCCCCCTCTCCTATGGAGGTATGGGGGCGTGGTCGACGTTTTTGGGTTGAATTTGCCATTTTGTCGTCGGAGCGCTGTGGCGGTCGTACCAGTGACCGCTAAAGCGTATAACGCGCCCAGGGAGGTGCGTTATGCTTCGTTGGTTTTGAGCTTGGGCTGTCGTGGGTGTGACGGCCCCATGATAGACTGCCATATGATTGTGACGCCCCTGGGCTGGTCCGTCACAGTGATTCGACCATTGGTTTTTAACCGTTGGGGGTCATTGTAGCCTGGCGCACCAGTGTTGGTCTGTCAGGGAAGGTGATGCCCCTGGGAAGGCACGTTATTCCTTCCACCTAACACACCTATGTTGGTCCGTTAGGGACTGTAACACCCCTGGGGGAGTGCGTTACAGCCAGTTTGGTCCCAAGACCTAATGCACTTGAGCTGGTCCGTTAGGTGACGTAACGCCCCTGGAGGAGCGCGTTACATTCGCTGTTTTGGGTCTTGCCGTGACGCGCCTATGTTGGTCCGTCAGGTACTGTGACACCCCTGGGTAGGTGCGTCATAGTGGTTTTTGCACCGAGTGCCCTAACGCACCCTTGTCAGTCCGTCATGCTCTGTAATACACCTGTGCAGGCGCGTTATAGTCCATTTTACACTGGGTCCCTGACACACATGAGGTGGTCCGTCAGAGGACCGTGGCGCACCTGTGCTGGTCCGTCACCTCCTGCAGCGCACCAGTGTTGGTCCGCCAGGCTCTAGGCTGTTCCGCGTGGTGCGCAGTCCTGTTTCTTCTCTGACCGTGGTCACCGTATGACGGTGCTGGTACGTGGGACGGTCCCCATACTCCGCCGGGTTCAGACGTCATTTTTCGTGGCTTGAGAGTCTACTCCTTCAGAGACACTCCACTAGTCATAGCCCGCTAGTACGCGTGTGCTGGTATCCACCTGGGAGTGGTGGGACGGCTACCCTGAGGATGGTTTTTAGACTGATTTTCGTTGGGCCCCACGTCGTCGGCCAGAGTCTGGTTGAGGGGAAAACCAGTTAGAGGCCAGACCTAGGACGCATGGTCTGTGTGTGCACACGTGGTTGGGGGCAGTTGGACAAATTCGTCTCACAAGAACTCCAGGACCTCTGTAAGAAGTTTGGTATTTCATTGCATCATTCATCACCTTATTACCCCCAAGGTAACGGCCAAGCCGAGGCCACTAACAAAACCCTTCTTAAAATCATCAAGAAAATATGCGAGTCACATCGCTACACTGATTGGGTCGAACGGTTAACAGAAGCTCTATGGGCTTATCGCACCTCTGTCCATACTCCCACGGGGCAGACCCCATTTGCTCTTACTTATGTAATGGAGGCGGTACTCCCATATGAAATTCTGATCCCTTCCCTAAGGGTGCAACTCGACAAGGAACTTAATCTTGATGAACGTCGAGAGGCGTTACTCGTCCAGCTGGAACTCTTAGACGAGAAGAGGTTGAATGCAGCCAATCATGTCTCTGTTTATCAAAAATGTGTCTCGCGTCATTTTCAAAAGAAGGTAATTGAACAAAAATTTGAAGTGGGTAATATGGTTTTGAAACGTAAGTTCGTTCGAACAGGTGGTCCTAGGTCCAAGCTACAACCAAACTAGGAAGGGCCGTTTGTAGTAAAGTAAGTCTATCCGGGGAACGCGTATCTTCTTATAAACACCGAAGGGGAAGAATTATCACATGCATGGAATGGGCTGTATCTAAAATGCTTCTATCCGTAATAGAGTCTGGCTAAAACAACTGCTGGACAATGAGGTAACCTGCCCTCTTGCCGCCAGGCATGATTCCGTGGCACGACCCATGCACACATCACACGGCATCCCCCTTTGGCTCGGGCGTTTTCTCTCACATGGGCACCATTTCTCCTTCGGCCATGCCTGGGAAAGGTGACGGTCCTTTGCTCTCCTCCTTTCGACCCAGCATAGGGGCAAGGGGCTAACAGGCTAGATGACTGACCTGGGCGTTCCCTAATACGGGAGCAGCCTCAAATGTAGGTACTACTCAAAAGAAAAATTAAGAAAAAAGAAGAAGAAAATCCCATGAAAAATGCCCCTGATCCTAGTAACCGGGCCTGCTTCTCCTAACCAGAGTTGAGGTTCGCGCAAAATGGTGAAGGGTAGTGCAGCATCGTGGGAGAAAATCACGTTTTGAAGCACGACAAGAGGGCAAAGTCCCCGCGGTTGCACATTCAGACAGTTGCATACTAAGGTCGATGCATGTTGCATATCTAGGCAGATGCAAGTCGGTGCACATTTGTATTTTATGCATATAGGTTGATGCATGTTCACTGTAGTGCATATATAGGTCGATGCACATGCTCACTCATGCATATCAAGGTCTACCTATGTTACTATTACAAGTCGGTGCACATTCATGTCTTATGCATAAAGGTCGATGTACATCCTGTAGGAACAGTAACTAAGGTTGATGCACATCTCACCTTAGTCATCCTAAGGTGGATGCGCATCTTACGTTTGTCATACTATGGTCGATGCACATCTTGTCTTAGTCATACTAAGGTCGATGCACATGCTCACTCATGCATATCAAAGTCTACCTATGTTACTATTACAAGTCAGTGCACATTCATGTCTTATGCACAAAGGTCGATGTACATCCTGTAGGCACAGTAACTAAGGTTGATGCACATCTCACCTTAGTCATGCTAAGGTGAATGCGCATCTTACCTTTGTCATACTATGGTCGATGCACATCTTGCCTTAGTCATACTAATGTCGATGCACATCCTACTTTAGTCATTCTAAGGTCTGTGCACTTTTGCATCTTGCATCATAAGCTCGATGCACGTTTTATAGCACTGACTACATGGTCGATGCACATTTCTTAACATGCCTTGTAAGGTCTATGCACATGCAGCCTTCAGGTCTGTGCATATTTTAGGGTCCATGCACATTTGGAATTTAGGTCTGTGCATATGTTCTAGTCGACGCACATATAGGTCAAAGCATGTTTTAAGTCTGTGCAATCGTTAGTCTAAGCATATGTGCTAGCTTGCACTATAAGGTCTAAGCATTTGTGCAAGCGTGCATTATAAGGTCGGAGCACCTTATTGCAGTCAGTGCACATGAAGGCATCTGGTCAGAGCATACTATGCACTCAAGTCGGAGCACATGCACCTTTAAGGTCTACGCATACATAGAAGTTTACGCACATATAAGTTTATGTATGCTTAGGGTCTGTGCACATGGTGCATTAAGGTCGAAGCACATGATTCATTGTTGCATGCAAGGTCAGTGCACATATATGCATGATGTCAATCCAGGTCGATGCTGAGTCGAGCGGAGAGGAGATGAGAGACAGGAGAGCCCTAGATCACCTGAATGGATACGCTAGCTGTTTTTAAGTTTCCCATTTTTTTTTAAAAACAAAAGAGTGGATTTGAGCTGAACAAAGATTAACAATCTCTAAACTGGGGGTGTAGTTAAGCTTCCTCGTCACTGCAAAAGCTTGTTGGTTCCCATCTGATTATCCCCGCTCCTCAACCTGAACGACGACAACTTCAATAGTTGGGCACATCAGAATTACTTCCATCTTCGGTCACAGGAATACAAGCTAACCCAAAAGATATCCATGTTAAAAACTCATGCATGCAGCGTTCAATGCTAGGATTTGTACTTTTCCCATAGACCATCTCACCTACTGGCACCATATATGTATCATTATATATTGGCGCCTGAGACTTCGTAGTGGCCATATATGCATGTCTTCCAAATGGGGATAGCAGATGCTGAAGTGAGGAAAAGCTAAAAAAATATCATGCTGTGCACCTTTTTCTTTATTCGTTGGCCGACATATTTTGCAGAAGAGGCACAGAAATGGTCTTCCCCTGCTGAATGTTAGTGAACCTAGCATTGTTGGAGACGTGCAAATTAATTAAGGCCCGGCGCTGTGGGTGCTCGACCTTCCTGATGTGCAGAAGCGGGACTCATGTGCTTCTTATCCAGCTAGCAACGTGCAGAAGTGGGACGACTCCACACGGAGACAGTTTGCATGGCGGCTTGTGATAAGAGGCCTAGATAAATTAAGACCAGTTAATCAAGAGCCCTTTTGATTTGTTGTAACCACAATTATCATCCTGCAAATTTGCTCCCTGTTTAATCTCTCGATTGAGATGTTGATAGAAGAGCCCTTTGCGCAGGACTATATATGTAGTAACGGCTTTACGGCTCTGTTCCTTGAAGAGTTCGAGCTCATCTATGTTTAATGACGGAGATATATGTATCACAAAGTGATAAAGACGGGCATTGCATAAGTTGACAAGGAAGGTTGAATTACCTTAGTTCAGAAGATGAGATTGGAAGCCTTCAATCACTAAACTCACCAACCTCACGAAGGTTGATATTTCAGCTTTTGCTTTCTTACCTTTGCCTTGAGAATCAATTTGTGCACGAAATCGCCAGTAGGTAACTCCACCGCCATGTCATAGGACACCTCGGTCACTGAGTCCTCCACGCTCTGAGCAAAATCCTCCGAAATAAACGAATGAGAAGCACCTGAATCGAACAAAACATGAGCCGCACAACCCAAAATCGAAAGAGTACTTTCCACCAACTGCAACGCCTCAACCTCTGCTCTAGTCATGTGGGTCACTCTGTCTCCGGATCTCTGCCTCCCTATAGTAGCTGACCGAGACAACTGAGGAAACTGCTTCTATCGCTGGTACTGCTGTGACTGTGTTGGCACTTGCTGGGGCTGAAACTACTGCTGCGGCTGAAACCCAGACGGCTGACTCGGCCTCTACGGACAGTCGCGTGCCATATGCCCTAGCTGGTCACACCTGAAGCAAACCACGGGTGACGAACATAGCCTGCCTGGATGAGAGTCACCACACCTAGGACACCCGTCCCGAGCACCACTCACCGAGCTCCGACACTGCAAAGCTACCGGCTGTTGAACACTGCCAGACTACTCCTGTTGCGTCTACCCCTTACGGTCCTGACGCCTCCTACCAAAACCAGCTTCCTTAAGTAGCTTCTTGAGCTTCGAGCCAAAGAAAGAAGACTCCGGCACGGGGGCAACCGACTACGTCGCTACGGAACCGCCTGCTGAAAGTTGGACAATACTCTGCTGCTGAACCTCCATCGGCTAACCAAAACCCATCTGAACCTGACCAGCACTGCCCTGCCCTCAGATCCGCTACAAATCTCTCTCCAACGCCGACGCTGCCTTGCACGTCGCATCCAAAGGGGTCAAACCTGATGCAAGAAGATGGTGCCTCAGCTCGACCCTCAAACCACTAACGAATTGATCGGCCTTCACTTCCTCATTCGCCATGATGTGCGACGCATAACGGCCCAACTCGACGAACCTGGCACGATACTGCATCACTGACATGTTGCCCTGGGTCAACTCCATGAACTCACGCAGCCTCTGCGTCCTGATGAAAGACGGACAGAAGGCGCGCTCAAATGCCACGATGAACTCCTGCCACGTGATCTGCCGAAGGGGACGAGACTGGAATGCTGCCTCCCACTCTGACGTCCACCAAGTACGGGTGATACCAGGGCAATTCTTCTTCCTCCAAGATCTCTTCTAGTTCAGTTAAAGATACTTCCTTCAATTCTTCCTTCTCAGCCCTCGCCTCTACAGTCTTCCTAAGGTTGACATACCAAGGATCCTGAAGAGAGGGTGCGTCCAATCTCTGAACGATGATAGTCTCAGAGCTCCGACTGAGGGGAAAAGATAGAGAGGAAGCGAGGGAAGCTAGAGCATCAGCCAGAATATTCTGGGATCGAGGAGTATGGATGTAGATCAATTTGCAGAATTGCCTAGCAAGGAGAGTGACCAAATCTTGATAAGGCTTGAGCTTAGGGTCACGAGTGCGGTAAGTGGACAGAACTTTCCACAGGATGAGCTGAGAGTCTCCTATGATCTTCAAGTGGCGCGCGCCGAGGAGGTAAGCATGTTTTAAACCAGCTAGGAGAGCCTCATACTCGGAGATATTATTGGTAGCAGAAAATCGAAGCTGATAAGCGAAAGGGATCGTCACTCCTTCCGGAGTGAGGAGGACAACGCCTATCCCTCGGCCCTGAGAATTGAGTGCACTGTCAAAGTGCAAAGACCAGAAGGGATGATGAGAGATGACGGAAAGATGCTCATCCAGAAAATCATCCTGAATTGAATCCGTGTGAGGAATAGGAAGATGGACAAGATGCTCAGCAATGGCATATCCTTTGATTGCCTTCTGAATGATGAACGTGATGTCGAATTGAGAGAGGAAGCTCTGCCAGCGAGCCAACCTACTGGAAAGGACAGGTTTTTCCAGGAGATAGTGAATTGGGTCCATTCTAGAGATCAACCTAACTGGATGGGCAAGGAAGTAGGGTTTAAGCTTCTGAGCAACCCACACTAAGGCGGCACAAGTCTTTTACATAGCGGTGTATTTGGTCTCGGTCGGGTTAAACAACCTGGAGAGATAATAAGCTGCCTGCTCTTTTCCTTCATCATCTACTTGCACTACAACCGCCCCTAGGGAGTCCTCAATGACCGAGATGTATAGGATTAGGGGTTTCCCAGGGACAGGAGGTTGTAAAACCGGGGGATTGGATAGATAGACTTTCAAGTCCTCATAGGCCTTTTGGCAATCTTGATTCCATTCAAATTTGACCGTTATACTGGATATGACGCACCTCTCGTAGACCGCTATGCCTTCCAGAACGTCTAAACTCACAGGAAACTACGGCATATAACGCACCTATACAGGGGCGTCATACAGTGCACGACGCACAGGGGTAGGGCCGTTAAGGACAATGAGCCTTTAACCCAAAACAAAGGACTATAACGCACCACCGGACTCGCGTTAAAGCCACCGGAACAGTAAAATCCATAGAAAACTCAGGACACTATTCACATAACGCATCACTAGGAGTGTGTTAAAGGAGTATAACGCACTGGGACAGGCGCGTTATATCACCTGGGTTTCGTGACTCCGAATTTCGGGATCGGAAACCCCGCCCGGTCGATAGAAATCGACGGGGGATATGACGGATTACAAAACCTGCAAATCCTACCAACCCATACCAAACATACAAGCCTAAGCATGCCACTAGAAATGAAATACAATGCCCAATGGAATTGATTTAACAATTAAACGCTAATTTAACACATTAAATGAACTAAAATGCATCAAATAGAAAGGTGCACAAAATACAATGCAGAAGGCGTCGGACCACGATGCAAGTGATACCGGTGGTGTCCTAGCGCAATATAGAGTCCATCCCTCTACCTGGACGATGGCGAAAGTGGCGATACGACAACGAACCGGCCCGAGAGGGAAACGACGCTTCTCGACCCGGCTCGAACTCACGTCACGTGAATCGAGGAACAGAGGATGTCAACACGATCCTCGCGACGCGACCATTCCAACAGTACCTCTCCGGCCTCGATCAATAGTCATCTGGACCACGAAACTAGAGAGGCGCGCAAATTGAGAATAAACCCCAAAATCTCCCAAAAGAAGAATTACACAGAAAATGAGGCAAATGACGACAGATGGCGATGCAGAGGGCGTCAATGGATTCCTGGCGAGATGAGGAGTCTGATCCCCTACCTTTTGCGTGGCAAAGACCGCGAATTGGTGCCGAATGGGCAACGGGGGCCACGACGTCTTCTTGCTCGCACACGTCTCCACGCTCCACGAACTGCAGGAAGAAGGGTATCCTCGCGATCTACGCGACGAGACCTTTCCGTCGGTACCTCCCACGCGTCGATTGGCGTCCGCCAGCGTTCGCCCCAGAATCCCCCCAACCCACCCGCCCCTGCCTTCAGTCACTCCGCCCGCGCCGCGTGTCTCCTGCACAGAAATCGCCATTTGTTTTCATAAACTCCGTCATGCTCAAACACCCAATCAAAACCCGGACACTCGTCCTCGCCTTCGCGTGCATCTTCGGATGCACCCTCACCGGATTCTCTCGCGATGATTCAGGCGGCATCATCGACACGATCAAACTCGGCGACCAAGCTTCCGAACAGCAACACAACCTCTCCCAAATTTCCTCCCAGGTCATCGGCGGAGGCCTCGGCGAGCACGCGCGCGAACTCCTCCCGCTGGACCCCGTCTCCTACAACGGCGGCTCGATCACCTTCACCCTCAAGGTCGATCCCGTGCGGCAAAACTACCTCACCGCCAAACTCTGGGGCTCCGACTCCGGCGAGGAGCACGGCCGCCTCATCGCCTACCTCGACGGCCTGCAACTCGGCTATCGCCACGAAGGCGACCACGACGTGCTCAACCAGTGCGACCACGACCCGCTCTACAAGGACCGTTTCGTTTACGAGACGATCGCCCTACCCCTCCTCCGCACCCGGGGGAAAACCGAGGTCACCCTGAAAATCGCCGCCCTCGGCCCCATCTGGTTTTACGGCCAGACCTTTGACAAACTCCAGAAGAACCTGGAGGCGCCGAGCCGTGGCATCTACGACGTTTACACCCACACCTCCACCCGCTTCATCCCCCCTGCGGACGAGAAACAGGCCGACGCAACTCCCGCCCCCGTCCGGCCCGAGATGGATGGCAAGCCCATCCTCGCCCAGATGAAGGCGACGGTTAACGCGCGCCTCACCGCCATGATGAAGCAGGCCTCCGCCCCCTCCGACAACGCCAAGGCCGCCGAGGGCGACATCCAGCTCATCGCCGAGGCCTACAACACCCCTTGGACCACGGCCTACCACAACCCGCGGGCCATCGCGTCCCTTGTCAAAATTGGCGACGGCTTCATCCGCCCCGGCGTCATCGGCTCCAGCTGGGTCGGCGCCGGCCCCCTCGGTCGCGCCATCGCCGACATCGGGCGGAACTCCCTGCTCGAAAAAGCCCTCGATGAATCCATCGAAGTGCAGGTCACGGCTTTGTCTCCTTCGGTAGGCTGTTGGTGCCGGTTGGTGTTACGTCGGAGAAGCGGTCATCCTTGATTGACCACTTCCAGTGGCGTTTGCCGATGACAAAGACTTGGCCATCGGGGATTTGGCTAACCCTGGTGATATCGGCAATCCCAGAGTATTCGCCGGTCCGCGGCGCTTTCCTCCACCACGTTTTCCACTTGCGCTTGGAAAGCTCGTTAGGGTTGGCTTTCATCTTGTTGTGATTGCCAGAGCCGCCGCCACCAGCCTTTTTTTTTGGGCCATGCGTACTCTCCTTGTGGGCGCCGCCGTTGTTGTAGGTGTCCCATGCCGAATAGCTGTTGTCCTTGCTGGCGTGGACGTGCACCTTGCGGCCCGTGATCTTCTCGATGTAATCGCATTGGCAGTCGGCCTCGACCACCTTCTTGCAGTATTTGTCGCGGACCCACTGTACGGGATCGGCGCCCTCGGGCACCAGACCGGCCAGCGTGCACAGGATGGCCGCCGCAGTGCCGGAGCGTCCATGGCCACCCATGCAATACAACAGGACGGCGCCGTCCACCTTGGCAATGATGGAAAGCAGGTTCTCCCACCACGCGCGGTTGAATGGCACGATGCCATAGTCGGGCCACCGTATCCAGATGTTGGGGATTGGCTGCGTCGTCACCAAGAGGTTGCTGAGGCCAAGGCCCTTGGCGCAGTCGTTCATGCCCACAAGGTTGCCCTGCGGATATGCGTCGCCCAAGAGGCCGATAATGAGGCCGATCTTGCCATCGCGGGCTTGGTCCCATGCCTTGGCGCTGCTCTCGCGGCCGATCATGAGTTCGGCGTTGCCAACCCATCCAAGTTGGTGCATGCCCTCGTGGCAAGGCGGCGCGGCCTTGTAGCTGGTATAGGCGCCGCCGTGCGAACTATAGACGCCGGAAGTGCTGCCGCTCTTGCCTTGGCGCTCGACATAGCAGGACTCGCCACCGTTGCAAGAGATCATCTCGCACGGCTCGTGGTCGGTCGGGCAAATCCACTTGGCCTTCTGGGGCTTGGCGGATGCGTCACCTTTGTCGGCCCCAATCGGGCCAAGAACGGTATCGACCGCCTTCTGCGCGCTGCGTCCTCCCTCGGGATGGTAGCACCATAAAATGGGAAGGAGTCAAACTCATCGGGTATGGGAAAGAGCAAGAGGACCTCCGAGGTAATATGACCCATGGTGTACGCCGAGGTAATGGACCCCAAAGCAGGGTGCGTGAAGCTATGACTATAGGGTTGGTCATACCCTAAGGCCAGCATATATGTCAACTCCCATTGGCAATTTAAACTCCTAAGAAAGTCCTTCACAGTTTCCACAAAGTAAAAAGACTGCAAAGTGGTGTGAAAGGAGTTAAGGGGTACAATTGGGAGTGTTGATTCCATGGGTGGGTAGCAAGGAATCGAGATATCTAGAAGTGGACCCTTCCTTAACCAGCTAGCTAAGGGTTCTCCAATGACAAGCCCTCCCTCGGGAGGTAAGAGTGGCTCGACAAGGGGATCTGTAGATGATGGTGAGTGAATTGAAGGGGTGGGTGACAGAACGGGGTCGGCGGATGGCACAACCACCATGGACAAGGTGGGCGGGGCAGATAGCTCCACGGCATTACCCTCTAAGCCCTCAACCTCAGTGAGGTACTCCTCGATCGACTCCTGGTCAGCCTCATAACTCACTAAAATAAGCCTGGAATGGGCATCCTCCAAAAGTGGGTCCTCTAAGCTATGGGAATGGGAAAGACACTAGTTGGGGAAAGGACTATTCCCATAATGGATGGCTAGAGGGGTGAGACCTTCGGCCACTACCTCCTTAGGCTTGTGCTTGGTTTCGTCCTGTCTTGGAGGTGGGTAAGAGGAAACTAGGGACTCGATATAAGCACATCTCCTATCCACCCGATCCAACAACATTTGCACGAGATCGGCAATGGCGGGGTTTGGAGTATGAGCATCATGATGGACTTGCTTATAATGGCTCAGCCTAGTCTTGGGTCTAGGCTCGTTTGCATGTGGGTCCCTCTGTCTTCGACTATGACCCACTTGATTGGTGGTGATTGGGTGGGCTTGGTTGGAGGTTACTGGGTAGGGCAGGTAGATCTTCCTGAGCTCATCCTTCATCTCCCGCTATGATTCGATAGGCCTTTGCCTCCTAATATCCCTCATGCATTCAACGCTCTCCCATTTCCAGGCGACTTTGTGGACAAGCCTCTTTTTGGCAAAACTGACCTCCACGGTGCCTGACATAGTATAACAATCGAAATACTTGTCCATGGTGGCCTCCCAATGTAGGTAGTCGCTCGGGATGTCAGAGCCATAAAAGTCTGAGGCTTTGGGCCTACAGAAGTGGAGGGGATGATTTCCCAGTCCATGGGTGTGCCAACGTTCATATCGCCTGGGTGACTTGTAGTCCATTTGAAACTTTGGGAATGCTACATGATGGACATGAATGCACGACAACTCTAGGTCCTAGACCTAACCCAACTTCCAGTACGTGGCGGAGGCTTTAACCCAAAGGTCCAACTCTACACGAGGGGCTACCTTCCTGCTAGGCGTAACCTAACCTTCCGAGTAAAGACTTTTGATATACCAGAGTTTGGGAATGCAATGCAATTTTAAAACATTTTTTTTATCTTTTGAAAATAATGACTACCCTAGACTCAAACCGGCTCTGATACCAATTTGATGTGGGACGACTACGAGACTCGACAAGGACGGGTTGCGACCTTGGACTCTATAGGACGACGCGACTAGTTGGATGCCGCGACCAGTAACGACGATACATTGTGGCACCTAAAGAGCTCCAGAAGAGGCAATATGCCCCAACAAGAAGCGCTAACTCACGGTCATCCCCATCAAGGGAAGCGTGACGATCTGCACGGTTGAGTAACCGGCTTTGAGTCTTCGGTGGTCAGCTCACTCTCGCGCTCGAAACGAGTCGCGAGATGGGTCTCGCACTCACACTCACAGCGGTGATGAATATATGACTAGCTAGGAAAATAACTACTCACATGCAGTGGCAGACGGATGTATACTAGCTAAGCAAGGAAGACAAAGTAAGGGGCGAATGTACCTCCACGCTCGGGGCGTGGGGAAGACTTCCCGACCGAGAACCGTCACTCCCGGTATAAATGGCAAGTTAATTACAGCAAGATAGTTAAGGCCCACTCCACGTAGGGAGGTAACAGGCTACAATGGGGTCCGGGAGGACCATTCTTGGGTTGACGGACAACGATTTGGGCCGGAGACGTGCCGCTGGTCCGACTCGGTACTGTTCCAACTCGGTACAGCATGGGAGCTTTACAATTGGGATGGCGGCTTCCGGTTGACTTCTCGCTGTGGCGGCTTGATGGGACACCGCTAATGGGTTGCCAAGCAACCTCTGGGAGCAGCGATCGCCGACGGTGGGTTGGCATATTTTTCGAGGATTTAATCCCCAGACTGAGTTGTTGGCCTGTTCACGGACCTGCTCTACGCGCCTTCACGAAAAGATTTCTTGCGACTAGATCCAGTGTCGGATCGACACAAACTTGGTACCGTCAGATAGAGGACTCAGAGGGAAACGACATATAATTTTCTCAGGTCCATCAGGTGAAGGGATTGGAATGAGAATGACGTGACTCAGAGGTTTCTGCTGGCTCAGGCTGATAGACACACAGGGCAGCAGGGAAGCTATCTGGTTATGGGGCTTGACCGAAACTCAAATGCGGGATTTGGGACGTGGTGATTTTTGTGGAGGTAGAGGGGAGAGAGAGGAACACACACATAGGTCTTTTGTATGGTTCTGACAACATTTTGGGGGTGAGAAAATTCATCTAGCAAGATCTGTCCCGCAGATCTGCTGTTGGACAGGCTGATAGGGGTGGAATGGAAATTGTGAGAAAAATACCAAACGGGGTCGGAATGGGGCAAAACCTACGCTCGTGGAAAGCTAACAGATAGCAAAAGTATCCCTCAAAATCTATGCTTGGTCAGATCAGGGATATGGGAGATTTGACTTTTTCTTCATCTTGCTCTTTTGAGACTCAAAATTTCGGGGCAGCAGAAACCTCTTGGCTTGTGGTGGCTTGATGGCGGCATGAGCGGCGGCGGTGGTGATCGATCACAGCATACAGAGGTTGAAGAGGAGGGGGAGATCACTTAGAAATATGGAGGATTTAGGGTTAGATCTAAGGGGGAAGAGAGGGAGGAAGAAGATGAACATTCAAGAGGAGAGAGAGGGGGGCGCCCATGGCATTCTTCTATTCAATAATCTTTCATTAGTTCCTCCAAAATACAACAAGAGACATTATATAATAAAGCCCTAGACCTAGGTAAAAGACCATAAATGCCCTTGGTCAAAGGGGGAAGGTATTAACTAATATTATCCCATTCTCCCACATGGGGACAAGGAGGGGGACATCCGCAAAAAAGGAGCAACATATGAACTGGTTTCTTTTACTGATCATCCTCTTGATGGCGGGAGGCGGATATTATGAATATCAGACCCTGAACGGTCAGGTATCGGTCGATGGGATACAAATCAGCGACCTGAAAACAAAGCTGCAAGCCGCCGACGACGCCCAACAGAAATCCGACGCCGCCGCGAAGCAGCTCACCACCAGCCTCGCCGATGCGCAGGCGAAAGCCTCCGATCTCGACAAGCAGCTCCAGGCCGCCACCGCCGAATTGGCCGCGGCCCAGGCCCAAGCGCAAGCGGCGAAAGCCGCGGCCAGCCCTGCTTCGACCAGTCCGGCCACTGCGGCTGCGACCGCGGCGCCGGTCTTCACCACCAAGCTCGGCACCATCGCGGCGCTCGACGGAAAAACCTACACCGCCTGCCAGTTGCTCAAGATCAATTCCGACAGCATCGTGATCAGCAACACGGACGGAGTTACGCAGGTCGCGCTCAACGTGCTGCCCGCCACCGTGCAAAAGATGTTCGGCTTCGACGCCAAGGCGGGAGCGCTCAGCAGCGACCAGGTGCAAGCGCTCGAGCAAAAACGCCAGGCCGCCGCATCCTCAGGCAATTAACCGGACCGCCCAGATCGCCTCCTCGCGGCAGGCGGTCATCGCCAGCATTTCGCCTTGTACGCCGGCTCGGCGCAGCAGTTCCTCGAAGAGCCCGGGTGTGTAGCGAAGGCTGAAGAAAAGCTGAAAAGGCGCGGGCGCGGAATTTTTCCACGAGGCCAGGCCGCGCAGGCAGGGTATTTCCCGCTCCATGTCGGCGACGATCCGGGGCTCCTGCATTTGCGCATTCAATTTCCACTGGCCCATCGCCTCGCGCAGCCACGCCAGCGTCTCGGCGTTGTCATACTGCGGCAGGATTTTGTTCATCGCAGCCTCCAGGCCGGCATTCCCATCAACTGGCGCAAGATGAACACTTGCCAGAAGCACATCGCCCGGCCTCAAGAATTCGCGCACCAATTTTCCAACGAACGCCGGGGCGAGATTCGGCACAATACCGAAAAACGTGAAGATTCGCGGCAGGTCGTGTTGATCCTGGTCGAGCCAACTCTTGATGAACTCCAGTTCCGCCAAGTCACAAACCAAATGCCGATCCGTCGAGGCTCCCGTCGCTTCCACGCGCTGCGCCGCCTCTTGAACCAAGTCCTTGCTCACATCCATCGCGGTGAATCGCACCTCATGTCCGTGCGACTGCAACCGCGTCGCGAGTTCGGTCTCCTTCAGCCCGGTGCCGGGGCCCAGTCCAACGAGATGAATTTTCCCCGAGGACATTTCCCGCGCGATTTGCGCAAAAGCCTCGCGATAGATGCGCGCGAATTCCGGGTTGGAATGAATGGGTGAGTGCCTGCGGGAAACCTCGCGCCACAACTCTGCCTGCCGGGGCGTCACATAAAGCAGCTTCGGATCGAGCCGGTTTGCCCGCAGCGAGGCCGCGAGCACCTTCTCCAGGTCGATGTTCGCCACTGAGGGATGAATCTCGATCTCCGCCATCGCGGCAGCTTACACCCTTTCCAAGACGTGCAAAGAAAGGCATAGTACCGCAGGTCACGGCTTTGTCTCCTTCGGTAGGCTGTTGGTGCCGGTTGGTGTTACGTCGGAGAAGCGGTCATCCTTGATAGACCACTTCCAATGGCGTTTGCCGATGACAAAGGTTTGCCCGTCGGGTATCTGGCTAACCCTGGTGATATCGGCAATCCCAGAGTATTCGCCGGTGCGCGGCGCTTTCCTCCACCACGTTTTCCACTTGCGCTTGGAAAGCTCGTTAGGGTTGGCTTTCATCTTGTTGTGCTTGCCAGAGCCGCCGCCACCAGCCTTTTTTTTTGGGCCATGCGTACTCTTCTTGTGGGCGCCGCCGGTGTTGTAGGTGTCCCATGCCGAATAGCTGTTGTCCTTGCTGGCATGGACATGCACCTTGCGGCCCGTGATCTTCTCGATGTAGTCGCATTGGCAGTCGGCCTCGACCACCTTCTTGCAGTATTTGTCCCGGACCCACTGCACGGGGTCGGCACCCTCGGGCACCAGGCCGGCCAATGTGCATAGGATGGCCGCCGCCGTGCCGGAGCGTCCATGGCCACCCATGCAATACAACAGGACGGCGCCGTCCACCTTGGCAATGATGGAAAGCAAATTTTCCCACCACGCGCGGTTGAATGGCACGATGCCATAGTCCGGCCACCGTATCCAGATGTTGGGGATTGGCTGCGTTGCCACCAGGAGGTTGCTCAGGCCCAGCCCCTTGGCGCAGTCGTTCATGCCCACAAGGTTGCCCTGCGGATATGCGTCGCCCAAGAGTCCGATAATTAGACCGATCTTGCCATCGCGGGCCTGATCCCATGCCTTGGCGCTGCTCTCGCGGCCGATCATAAGCTCGGCATTGCCAATCCATCCAAGTTGATGCATGCCCTCGTGGCAAGGCGGCGCGGCCTTGTAGCTGGTATAGGCGCCGCCGTGCGAACTATAGACGCCGGATGTGCTGGCGCCTTTGCCTTGGCGCTCGACATAGCAGGACTCGCCACCGTTGCAAGAGATCATCTCGCACGGCTCGTGATCGGTTGGGCAAATCCACTTGGCCTTTTGGGGCTTGGCGGATGCGTCACCTTTGTCGGCCCCAATCGGGCCAAGAACGGTATCGACCGCCTTCTGCGCGCTGCGGCCCCGGCATAGGGGCATTTGAAGAAGCCACGCCCCGGTGTAGGGGGCACACGAAGAGAAGTTTGCCACGGCACGGGGATATTCAAAGAAGAGACGTACCCCGCCGGGGGGAAAAGAAGGAAGAGTCCATGAATCCAAAAAAAAAAGAGAGAAATACACCTCGGCTCGAGGGCATTTGAAGGAAAGAATCCATCCCTGCCTAGGGGCATAAGAAGCGGAAGATACACCCCGCCATGGGGACGTAAGAGGACAAAGCCACATCCCGCTCCGGGGGGCATCTGAAGAAGAGACACACACCCCACCGTGGGGACATAGAAGCTGTGAAGGGTACATCCCGGCTTAGGCATGTCTGCAGGAGCTACATCCCGCCGCGGGAACATGATAAAAAGAAGAGTACTCACCCCACCTTGGGGGCACGGGAGTGAAGGGGCATATACCCCAGCCTAAGGGCACCAGAAGCAAAAAAAAAACGCATCCCGTCACGGGGGGCATAAGAAGCAAAGACTTCCCCCCCATGGGGCATGCGAAACAAAAGAATACAACCCGACTTTCGGGAGATATGAATAGAAGTATACTCCACTCTGGGGCAAAAGAAGCAGAAGGAGCGTACCTCATCTGGGGGCATGGAAGCTATAAAGAATACACCCCAGTTTAGGGGCACTTGAGGAAGTTATGCTCTAAGCCAGGGGCATACGAAGAGAGGTCCGCCTCAGCTTAGGGGCATCTGAAGAAGAGAAACACACCACTGCCTAGGGGGCATTTGAAGAGAAAGTCGTCCCGACCTTGGGGCATATGAAGAGAGAAGAATATCCCTGGCTTAGGGGGACTGGAAGAAGAGCCACACCCCGCCATGGGGAAGGCATAAGCAGCAACAGAAGTATACCTCGTCCGGGGGCATAGAAGACACGAGGGAAATTCACCTCGGCCAAGGGGCGTAAGAAGAAAAATACTCCCCGGCCGAGGGGGCATATGAAGAGAAGCAACATTCCCCGGCTTAGGGGCATATGAAGAGAAATACTCCTCGGCCAGGGGGCGTATGAAGAGAAGCAACATTCCCCGGCTTAGGGGCATATGAAGAGAAATACTCCTCGGCCAGGGGGCGTATGAAGAGATCCGAAGAGACACCATGCCGACGTGAAGCCATCCCCGAAATCACGATGGCAGCGTCAACTCAATCAAAAGATGGCCCCTGTGCCAACGCAGGAAGCCCCTACGCCAACGCAGGAGGCTCCTGCGCCAACGCAGGAAGCCCCCTGCGCCAACGCAGGAAGCCCCCTGCGCCAATGAAGGAAGCTCCTGCGTCAACGCAGGCAGCCCCTGCGTCAACGCAGGAGGCTCCTGCATCAACACAGGAAGCCCCCTGTGCCAACGCAGGGAGCCCGTGCGTCGACGCGTTAAAGGCCCAGCAGGCACCCCCTGCGTCGACGCTGCCAAGGCACAACGTCGACCTTGCAGCCCCTACATCGATGCTGCAACCTTCCCCCTGCGTTGACGCTACCTTGTGTCTCCAACGGCACACCACTTGGCGCTCTCCAAACGGCACACTATTGTGCCCCTTTAAAAAGCCCCCAGTGTGGCCTTCAACGGCACGCCAACGGGCCTCGCCGGCACGCCCCCCATGCGTCGCTCCGCCGGAACGCCCCAAGCGTATACTCACCGGCACGCCCCCCATGCGTCGCTTCGCCGGCACGGCCCAAGCATGTACTCACCGGCACGCCCCTGGCAGCCTTCACCGGCACGCCCTCCTCCGAAGGCTTCCCCGGCACGCTCCCATGTGCGAAGTCTCCCCGACACACTCCCATGTGCGAAGTCTCCCCGGCACGCCCATGCGCTGTGCTCTTCGCCGGCACACGCCCTCCTCGGATGTTCCCCGGCGCACCCCCTCGCCCAAGGCCTCACCGGCACACCCTCACGAGAGGGGCTTCACCGGCACACACCCTCGAGGGGTCCTCGCCGGCACACACCCAGAAGGGGCTTCATCGGTACGCCCCCACCCGCAACGCCAGCAAGTGGCCTTCAACGGCACGCCTGTGAAAACCCCTTCAACGGCACGGCGTTAGCCCGTCCAACATGGAAGATCTGGCGCCACCCTACGGGGATCTTCGGCGTGCACTGTGTGGGCTGACGTGTCGACCGGAGGCGGACACACTGATGGGAATCGAGCCCATGAGTCCACATTTTATTTTTGTATTTATGTACTTTTACTTTTATTTATGTCCTTGCAAAAATATAACAACAATATAACAACAAAAACAATAAAATAAAAAAAACAACAATAAAAACAACAAGAAATAAGAAAAAAAGTAACAAAAAATGAATAATTAAATAACACAAAAATGATAAAAAATGCTTGTCTACCCTGCTTGCATGCTTGCTCATAATATAGAATAATACACCTCCTTGAAATTTTCTAGGACCATGTTTCCTTGCTAAATAATATTGCCTCAATTTCGGATGCACGTGCGCCGCAACGTACGCTCGAAGGGAACCCGACTAGGACGGGTGCACACGTCAAGGGGAAGAGTCATAACTGACTTGCTAGGCCTAACTCACAAAATGAACCTGGGGCAAAACTCCCACACTGCACACTTAATGTGTTCAAGGGCCTTGATAAGTGTGCATTTTGACATGTTAATTTATGATATACACACTTTTTCTGACCTTTAATATTACTAATTATGCACTTATCACACTTAATTATAATTTCAGATCTAAATACTGAGTTTGTAATTTTTAATTACAATTTGATAATATTTTGCAGGCGCTCAGCAAGACCTCCACAAGTCTGCACAAGAATGGGCCAAATATCATTAAGCATGAAAAGAAAAAGAAGAAGAAAATAAAATAAAATAAAAACCTATATATAGAGATATTACGATATATATATATAATATACATATATCCCGAATATCTATATTCATAATATATACATACCATATATACATAATATATCTATATACATAATATATCCATATAAATATTCTTATATATATACATAATATATATGCCAATATATAACGCAGGCGGATTACAAAGCAACAGAAGCCCATTCGCAAACGTGGCACGGTCGCTGAGGCTGGGCTCCATGCAGGCAGCTTTCACGCGGCTTCAACCGGTCTTCACGCTGGCAGGTGGCCATGTGGCCACGGTGTCTTCGATCGGCCAGCAGCCAACCACCCAAGGCGGTCCTCCATGCAACAGGAAACGCACGTTCGCCCACGCGGGCGGCGAACACGCGGCCACGTCCGAACAGGGTCCTCACGCGGCCACGGTGCAACCGTCCAATCCATTCCACGTCCAGGCACGGTCGCACACGCAAGGCATCTTCTTGCCTTGTAATAACGATTTAAACAAGGCATAATCTTTCAACCAATGAAACATAAGCCAACCATGACATTAACGGACTCAAACAGGTGCGCCATAGAGCATAACAGATTGGGTGGAATCCGTTAAAGTCCACTGATTCAAATTCTTCAATAATAAATGACCCATTTACTTGGCGGACTAGGTACCATGCGTTATGATAACATAACAGATCCGCGGCAGTCCGTTAAAGTTCTTGGGTTGCCAAAAAAAATAAACAAGCCCTAATTTTCCTCATTTGTTTAAAACATGTCGTAATCACCCTAAAGCCTCTCCGTCTAAAACCCCTCTCAAACCTTCTCCGGTGACAAGCTCTAGCGCCAACCCCCTCCGGCCACAATGACGTGTGAGAAAGGTAAGAAAAGGAAGGCGATCCGGAAAATGAAGGCTAGAGTAGAATGGGAAGTGGTTTCCCCACAGGTGAACTCATCGGAGGAGGAGGAGACGGCGACGGCGGCGACCCAAGCGATGGAGGAACAAGCTCCCATGGCCTAGGAAGGATCAGAGGAAGCAGAGGAAGGAGCTGGGGAAGCTATTGGCATCGAGGAAGAGGCCATAGCACCAGAGAAGAAGAAGAGAGGCCAAGACCCAGAGGTAGGCCGATCTCACCCTAAAAAAATTGATTTTGAATTTAAAATCTTTATGCATGTGTGATTGGAGGGGAGGAAATGAGTCTGGGGACTCATTGGGACGAGTTGTAGGCCTTATTGGCCATTCCCACAGGCTTGAGGAACGAAGATAACCACGTCGGTTGCAGATAAGCATAACGGCCCTTCCAGTAGGCGTCGACACTGGGCCAGTGTTGACGCAAGAAAGGGTTTATTCCCTCATCCCGGACGCAGGGTCCGGTTGAGGTGTCTTTTCGTCGGTGTCACCAGGGTGGTGAGTCCGACAGGGTCTATTTGTCTCTTAGAATGTTCGTCAGTACTGAGATTGTGCCGACACAAGGAAAAGGTTTATTCCCTCGTCCAGACGTAGGGTCCGGATGAGGTGTCTATTCGTCGGAGTTACCGAGGTGGCGAGGCCGACAGGGTTTATTTGTCTCTTTGTATGTGGACGTCGACACTGGGCCAGTGTTGACGCAAAAGTGGAGGTGGCGCTCCTCCACCGGGTTGCCCCCTGTCCTTGATAGGGGAGCATGTGGTTTGGGCCGCTGGAAGGGGCCCTGGGTTGCCGCCGATACGGCGGGCTTCTCCTTCTTCGCTCCGTCCTCCCGAACTTGCCGGAGGAGCTCGAAGCGATTGGAGGTAGAGACTATTGGGAGATGACGGTCCCGTGGCAGGATCGGCTCGCCTCCATCGAGCCGAATGCGGATGTCTCTGACAATTACCATTTTACCAGAGCGGGAGACAGCCGCTTTGGGCCTTGCACCCTTGCGGCTACGGCGCTGCCCCCGTTGAGCAGGAGCGACGCTAGCGACGCCTACCTTAGGCATGGCGTCATTCTGGCGGTGACGCTGCCCCCATTGTGTAGGAGCAACACCTCTAAGGGTGGTCACCTTGAAAGTGGTGCCGTTACGGCGACGACGTTGCCCCCGTTCTGCAGGAGCAGCGTCAATTGTAACTTGGTTGACCGAGAAGACTCAGCCATTTGATCGGACGAAGGGCCTGACACCCCTGGCCCGCGACGAGGTGGCCGGGTGAACCTGACCGATGGTTGAGGTCGAAGGCCTGACACCTCTGATAGTTGGCTTGTTGACCGGACTGACCCAGCCAGCTACTGGGGCCGAGGGCCTAACACCCTCGACTGCTGTATTCTTGACCGGGCGTACCCAGCCAGATGCTGAAGTGGAGGGCCTGACACCCTCGGTGGTGGTCTTCTTGGTCGAGCGAACCTGACCAGTTGATAAGTCAGAGGGTCTGACACCCTCGGTAGTTGCTGCTATAGGCGTGGCTGAGCTGATCTCAACCACGGGCACTACACCCAAGAAGAAGGGCGAGCAGACGACTGTTGGGAAGTCACCGAAGATGATCGGGGTCGCCAGGCATGTGAACCTGGCGCGGTTGGCAACGACTTGGGGGCCGTAGGTGACGGCTGCCATCGCTGCTGCTGTAAGTGGTGGTGGTGGTGCGCAGCACGAACGTCAAAGTGCGTCGGAGGCACAAAGAACTCTCGAACAAGCAGAGAGATGAACGCCCTCCTCTTCCCGTCCTGTAAAAGGAAGAGGAGGGAGATCAGAACCTTATATAAGGTTTAGAAGGTCGTAACATAATGGAAGTTGTAAATATGCCTCTTAGGAATATCAAGATAGTCTTCCCCTGTGAGAGGAATTTTGGCGAGGGTGAGGATGGATGTGATATGGGCTGCAAATGGTAGGGAATTAGAGGGGTGATGAATAATTGATTGGAAGGAGTCCAGCAGTAGTTGGGGTAGGCATATTTGCTCCCTGCAGATTAACCCAGAAAGCAGGAATGTATGAAGATGACTGACTTGCCCCCTGCCCCCTCCCCTTGGATGGATTATTGTTGTGATCATGTGATGGAGAAGCCTATGAAGAGGAGGGAATGTATTTGCATTCAGAACAGTTGGAACTTCAGGGGGTGCAGGTAATCCAGTGATCAAGGTGTATACTTCACGGTGATCAAAAGAAGATGGGTCGAAAGTGGCTCCGGTTTTGGGTATCTTGAAGGCTTTGTAAAAGAGAGCCTTAGTGAGACCAATGGCAACCTCCTTGACGACTGTAAAGAGTTTCCCATCTATGAGTTGAAGGTTATGATAGAATTCTTGAACAAGACGTGGATAGTACCTCGTGTGGGAGGACATAAAGGAAATCCATCCCTGTGCTTCGATTACTTCCACCAAATCTGGAAATAGCTCTAGTAACTTGGCATCTCTGAAATTTACCGTTCTGGGCTGCATGATCGTTCTAGGCTTTATTGCTCCTGAAACCGGATGGACTTCAGTGTCCTCATCTGACTCAATAGCTATGGGTTCCTTGGCCTTGCTCTTGGTCCGTTTGCTGGGTCCGGATGCAGAATCTGCTGATCTTAGCCTCTTGGTTGATACAGGGCGTGAAGGCGATGGAGTTGTCTTCCTGGTAGCAGGCGGAACCTGTGCTGTTGTGGCCGGTGGACGCTCAGCGGGATCATGCCGGTGCTTGGATCGCCGTTCAGGTCTTGAGGCGTCCTGGGGCGAAGCTGCGGCGGCCTTCTTCTTGGCGGACCGAGTGAGATGGGATTCCATGGCGAGGTAGAGGAAGTTGCTGGAGACTGCTTGGAGTTGGAGAGGAAGAGTAGGAGAAGTCGACTTCGAAGGAGACCGAAGAAGTCGGCTTCGGAAGAGGAGCAGGAGAGGGTTTTTGTGAAGGGAGGAAGAAGGCTGGCTGCGCCTCCCTCGCCGGCGTCTGAAGCAGAAATAGACTTCCGCTCTCGACTGTCTGCGACATGCTGCATCCGCGCGGAGCCTCTTCGGGCTTCGGATTCGATCACACTCCCGCGACGCCTTGGCCTTCCCTAGCCAAAGCGATTGACTTCACATCGCGCCATCCTATGTTGCGCCGGCTCGCCAACCATCCAACCGCGAGCGGAAAGGTCATCAGCGCCATGCCTGGCGACAGTCACAGTCGAACGCAAACGCCGTCTGCCTGACGTGACCTGAAGGGCTCACCCAGGCCGACGGCCAAGGAGTGAGCCATGAGCGAAACCACACCCGTCGCGGCCGGCGATGCCCTCGCCCTTGTCCGCGTCCTCGCAACCGATCACGTCGCAGACAGCGTCGAGGCCCTGAACAGGGAGCCCCGGCTGGTCGCCGTGGACCTGCTGGCCGAACTGCCGTTCCAGCGGACCGTCGATATCTTCGATCAGCCCGAACTGGAAGACGGCCCCGAGCTCATCGCGGCCATGCCCCGCGACAAGGCCGGGCGCATCCTTGCAGCCATGTCGGTCGACCGAGCTGCCGATCTCCTGCGCAACCTGACCGAGCGCGGGCGGACGACGAGCTGGATGGCGCGCCAAGCGCTCGCGCTCGCCGCGCGTCGTCGCGGCGGGTGGCAAACGCACATGACCGGCAGCTTCACGCCGTACTTGCCCAGGTCGCCGGTCAGGTTGCCCGACACCACGTACTCGGTGGTGGTGGCCTGGACCAGGAGCGGCACGGACAGGTAGGAGAGAGCCGCCGGCGTCACGCCGTTCGGGGCCCACACGTTGTAGGGCACGCAGTTCTTGTCGGTGCCGTTGACCACCGAGGCGCACTGCGGGCCGTTGGCCGTGGGCGCCACTACATGCCATACGCCGTTTTCACCGATCATCAGCGAGCCCATGTCGTAGTTGTGATCGGAAATGGCGATGACGCGGCTGTGCCAGGCGCCGTACTTCCAATGCAGAATCGTCCACTCGCGCGGATCGCCGGCCGGTCCGGGCTCGCCTCTGCGGCTCACGATGTGGAGCAAAATCGGGTTGTCCTCCTTATCGAAGTTCACGTCGCCCGCGGGCCTTGCGATGCTTAAGGGTGCGAGGTGAGATGACGGTCTCGCCCATCTCGGTGAAGGTGAGGCCTTTTTCCTTGAGGCGTTCAAGGTTAGCGAGGGGCAGGCCCTGCTCGACCAGCTCGGCCAGTTCGAGGCCGGAGAACGCAACGATCGCACCGTCGGCGCTGACGGTGCCGCTATCGGCGCCCGACGCCTTCACCGTGGCCGCTTGATAGACCCCGTCGAAATAGAGGCTGTCATAGCCGCCGCTGCCGCCGTCGATGACCCCATCGACGCTCGCGCCGTAGGCGACCGTGAAGGTGTCGTTGTTGTTGGCCGCACCGGTGAGATTTTCGATCGAGCTGAACGAGACTGTGCTGACAGTGCCGGCGTTGGCCGACGAAATCTTCCAGTCGGTGTTCTGCGAGCTGTCGAAGACCACCGCGTCGCTGCCGCCGGCGCCATCGATGGCAATGGCCGGCAGGGTATGGTCGCCGAACGAATCCTTGTCGATCGTGAAGGTGTCGTTGCCCGCGCCGCCGCGGATCGCGATCGACGAGATCGTGGACAGATCGCCCACGGCGAGCACGGTGCCGCCGTTCTGGTCGAGTATCTCGACGCGCTGCACGGCGACCGAGAGTTCGCCGGACTGCTCGATCTCTTCTATCTCGCCGACTTCAGCTACCAGCCCTCCCGCTCGGGTGACATCCATACCCTGCGCGAAATCAAGCTGATCTGATCAGCCTGTTTTCCTGCCGCGCGGGAAAGTGTCACGGGCTCACAGCTTCCTTCCCCCGCCCGCGGGGAAGGTGGCCGCATGCCGGATGGGGCAGCGATCCTCACGCCATCCAGAAGAACACCGCCGTCATCCGCTTGGTCGCCAGCCATGTTCGCCTCGAAATCCAGCCCGATAGTCCCATTGTTAGCGCGGAACTCCCAATGGCGTCAGATGGCAGCGGTGGTGAACGCTTTGAAGGCCTGCTGCCGCCAATCTCGATGGCGCCATGCTTCACCATTCGCAAGCCTGACAAACGCGTTTACACGCTGGACGACTATGTCGGCGACCGGATCATTTTGCCGGTGCAGGCAGATGCGCTTCGGCAAGCCGTGGCTTCCCGCAAAAATATTCTGCGGGGCCGGTCAGGCCACCGCCGCCTTCTCGCCCGCGATGATGGAACGGCTGCGCGCGCTCAAGGCGTTCCAGGCCGAGCACATCTACCGCCATCCCCACATCGCCGGCTCGATGATCAAGGCCCAGCAGGTGGTGCGCGAACTGTTCGCCGCCTTCAGCGGCGATCCGGCGCTGCTGCCGGCGGACTGGTCGGCGGCCTGCGGCGCGCCCGGCGACGCCGCCACCGGCTCGGTGGTGCGCGACTACATCGCCGGCATGACCGACCGCTACGCGCTGGCCGAATATGGCCGCGTCTTCGGTCGTGACATTGCTGTGTGAATCTTTTGGGCCGGCGCAATTCTTGCCGGTTCCGTGTGATTCGAGACAGCCGCGATGCTAATATCGCCCGATCAAGATTCGGGCCAAAGGATCCGGGACCACATGGCGAAGTTCCAACGCGGCGTCTATGAACCCCATGAGGAAGTGCGGGTGTTCGACTCGTCCGAGGACGAGGAAGACGTCGAGGTTGTCGACGGGCGCATCGGCGCGGTGCTCACCGACCATGACGACCACCAGGTGAACCACTACTGGAGCGGCGGTTTTTTCGCGGCGCAGCACCTGTGCGGCGGCGCCCGGCTGCCGCTGCCGAAGCTGACGGCCTACAACGACAGGGCGGGGGCGCTGGCCTGGTTTCGGCGCACGCGGCCCGACGCCATCATCGGCACGCATCCCGACCCGGCGCTGCGGATGCTGGGCGCGCACGGCGTGGGCGTGCCGGGGAAGATCGGCTACGCGACGCTCGACGTGGAGCGCGGCAACCTCGGGCACGTGGCGGGCATCCGCCAGAACTGGGACGACATGGGCGCGGCGCTGGTGGACCTGCTGATCGGGCAGCTTCACGCCAACGACTACGGCCTTCCGGCGACGCCGAAGGTGGTGCTGATCGACGGCGACTGGGTGCCGGGCGAGACCGCCACGGGCCGGGGTTGAGCGGCGGGGCTCATCCCGTCCCGATCCCGGGTCGCTGGCGCTCCCCGCTACGTCTGAATCACGCACCCGCCTTCGTCCTTTCCTGACAAACCTCCATTCGCTCACGCTCGTGACTGCGAGCGTGAGCGAGTGGCGCTTCTCAAGCTGTCAAACCTCTACCTCAGATGAGATCTGATAAGCACTATGTGAACGATAAAGACAAGACCGCAGTAACAAAGAGAAGGCTATCTCACAGATCCAACACAGATCAAATAGTTCTAACAGAACTCAATTCAACCACTTAGTGTATAATGAAAAACATATTAGCTCTAACCTATGAAGAGAGGTAGATGAGAAGGATCAATCATACGAATGCAAACCACAACATAGAATTTTTAGGTGGTTTGGTCTGCTACCCACAGACCTACGTCCACCCATCACTCAACCCGAGTGAGGCTTCCCCTTGCAACTGCAAGAATGCAGACTCAGTCTGCAACAGACACTGTCTAATAGCTTGAGACAAGGGAAACAAATCCCTTCACCCTGACCTTACAACCCGTAAGACTAGACCCACTACCACAGGTAGTGACTGGAGGACCAATCTCCCTTCCTCTGATATCACAAAGGGAACCCAGCGAGCAACTCCCAGTTAATCACAACCCGGAGATCTACGTCTCCCTTCCTCTAATACCACAGAGGGTGTAACGACTCGGATCCCTCAGGATCCTTATTTTTGGGTCCCAAATCTATTTTCTCAGAGCATTTGGCTCTGTCGTGTCTGGAATTACGTTTTGAACATCTTTCGTGTTCGGATTGGCGCGATCCAGGATCGTTGCGAGGGCCCGGAGCCGTTCCGCAGCTTTTCCCGTGGGATTTTCTAATTTTTGACCTAGTTTTCGACAAATTCTTCGGCACGCCGTTGCGGGCAAACGCGGTCGTTCACCCAGGCATAAGTGGTACCGTTGCGATCGGTGCGTTCCGAGGATTGCGGAAATGTGATTTTCTATTTTTTGATATTTTTTGATATTTTTAGATTTTCTATAAATATGCCATTTTCTTTTCATTTTTCATTCTTCTTCCTCTCTCCTACGCGCGTTCCTCTCCCTCTCTCTCGCCCATTCGACGCGGCCAGTAATTTCGGCAAGACCATCCTTGTCGACGACTTGAGGATTCATCTTAATCGAGGTGAATCAATAGTTCCTCGGGATCGGGGCATGCCTACGATCCCCACTACCTACCGTTTCAGCCTCCTACAATAAACACGAGAGGACAAAGCAAAACTCAGAGATGTTGGTGCCTTGACAATTAACCAGGGGCATCTACACCAGTCCAGCACCTAGACTTCCAAGTGTAGTCGAAAGAATAGCAACAAGGGAGGTCGACAACTTAGCTTGAGAAGAATATGGGTTACCCTAGAGGAGGCTCGAGCTATTCAAAGGTCATGCAGTATGGACTCTCTTTGAACGTTTGGGCACGGCATCGCTCAAGACATCACTAAATTTTTGTCGGCACAGTCTGACGGCACCTAGCCACTCAGTGTCACTAGCCTAAATAGGTGAAAGTCAAGAAGGGTTCATGCCTGGCCCCACCAACACTCAGCCTTGAGCACATCTCAAGCCAACTGCAGTCTCACAATAGAGGACCCACCTTAGCGGACCTTAGTCTTTGACAAACTGGGGGCATTAGTCCGCTCCGAGAAGCATTCCCAGAAGAAGCGGATGGTTCAGCTCATCAACGATGTGGTTCGGGTGTTTGCGTGTTATGCTATCGGATAACTGCTCGAGACTCAGTCCGATGACTTGAACCAGCCTCTACCACAGCTTTGGAGGCCTCGCCCTTAAACTCAAACCCTGGCGCCGCCAGGCCACATCGGCACTTCTGCCAGACCACCGGTGTCAGAATGTCCTGAAGAGGTCCCATTCGAGGATTGTGGCACTCCTGTTAACGCAGATCCAGTTAACAATGATCCTCTGATGAATGAGGTTCAAGAGGTGACTCTCGAGACTCTCATGAAGGAGAACCAACATTTGAAGGCCCTCTTGCAAGACCTTCTTCAGGAGCGATACCCTCACCCCCAGCAACCTACTAGGCCTTTGGCTAAAGCACTGGCACTACTCGTTGGGCACAATGGTGCCAATGCCTCAGCAGCAGTCGCTCGAACCCCGACAGTAGTAGGGTTCGACATGCCTCTAGTAGAAGCTCATCCATGAGCATCTAACACGCCAATGCTGGAACATCTTGTGGCACAACGGCAAATGATCGAGCGGATCATCGAGACGAAGCTCACCCAGTATGGGGAAAGGGTCACGAATATAGACCTCTGTAGTGCACCCTACCCACAGTATCACCAACTGAAAAAGCTTCCTCCGGAGTACGCCAAGCCCCTGAAGTTGTAGAAATTCAATGGGCAAGGGTCTCCATATGAGCACTTGGCCTACTACATTACGGCCATGGGCAAGCTAGCATTGGACAAGCCATATCTCCGCTGCTACATCGCCACCTCGCTTATAGGAATGACCTTTCAATGGTACTCCCGCCTGAAGCGCAATTCGGTAGCCGACTGGGCAGACCTCCAGAAGAAATTCCTCGACCATTTCAAGACGGCCGAGTGCAAGATCTCCTTGGCCGAGCTTTGCTCTCTCTGGTAGAAGAAGGGCAAGAGTGCCCTCGAGTTCATCAAGAGATGGCGAGACCTCAGCATGAGGTGCATCAATCAATCGGTCTGGGAGGATGCCATTAGCATATGTCACAAAGGCTTGGTAGCCGAGGTCAGCGAAAAACTTCTTGGCACCAACATTAAAGGCCTCGATTAGCTCAACTCGATAGTCACCGAAATAGAAATGTTCTTCGCCGATAAACCAAGCTATACTTCAGTAAAGGGTAAACAGGTGCAAGAACGCCAACCCGGTAAAGAGGTGAACATCATTGAGTTCACCTCCACCGCCAAAACTAGCAAGGAGGGCGAGTCAAGGGGCTCTAACAAGAAGCTAGCTGACAAAGTAGCCGCTCCTTCCTTTTCGGAGCGTATGAAGGCACCCTTCTCCTTCAAAAAGGAACACACGAAGATGCTCCTCGACCTCTGTATGGGCCAGAAGATTGTTGAGCTACCAGAAGCTCGCAAGCCGGATGATGCCCAGAAAGTTGATGATCCTAGCTATAGCCCATATCATTGCATGCTAGGGTACCCACTTGAAGATTGCTATGTCTTCAAGACTCAGGCACAGAAGTTGATCAGAGATGGTCTCATCAAAATGAAGAGCGATCTCGTCGATCCCCCATAGCCACATGCGTGGTCCAGACCCGCTAAGGTAGCACATGTGATTCACTACTCAGCTAATGTGATTCACATGATGATGAGGGCATCCCACGACACTCTCTTTGGCTCGGACCGCCGGCACCACTTTGAGATGTCCGCCTATGTTATCTCATGTTATTTTCCCTTTCATTGAGTCATATCATATGTATTTCCGGAGACCTCGCGCCGCGCTGGCCCCTGGAGCCAGCGCGCCACGCCGTCCAGCGTCTCGAATTTCGGCCGCTCCGCTTCGGGCGTGCGGACCGTCGTGACGACGACGGTGTTGGGCGCGAGCTTGTAGCCCTCCGCCATCAGGAGGCCCGCTTCAGCGCCTTTTCGAAGCGGCCGAACATCTCGTCGATGTCGGCGGACGAGATCACCAGCGGCGGGCAGAAGGCGATGACGTCGCCGATGGCGTAGATGCCGGGCACGCTGGTGGCGAAATGCGGATCGACCTTCACCCGCCCGCGCTCGTCGATCGTGACCATGCGCCCGCGCACGTCTTCGACGCCCACGGGGCGCGGCACCTCGTAGACGGTCGTCGGGGGCGGGTCGGGGAGCGCGCCTGGCCATGGCCTCGTGCGCTCACGGGCGACGGAGGCCCGGTCGCCGTCGTCACACGCCTCGAGCTCGACGGCGGTCCGTACGTCCATGGCCTCGAGCCGCTCCCGGGCGAGGTGCATGGCCGTGCGCTCGGGCGCCAACCCCAGCGCCCACAGGTCGTCGCCCACGGCGTCGTAGAGGCTGGGTGTCGGCAACGTCGGCGCCTCGGCGCCCACCACGATCCCGGGCAGGCGGTCCGGCGTGCCCTGGGCCGCCGCGCCGGCCGCCCACACCAGCCGGCGCCGGGAGGCCGTCGTGCCACTCTCCGCCTCCCCGCCCACCCGCCCCCAGAGGGAGGGGGGGCCCCCCGGCCGTCCCCGGGGCCGCCGCCCAGCGGGTAGGGAGTTCCAGAGGGAGGGGGACAGCAGGCGGAGAGGGTTTCGATGATGAAGGGAGTTGCAGGGGGCCAATCCACCACTGTATCACCACCTTCGCCCCCCGTGCCTGTCACCTCGATCAGGATGGCTATACCAGCACTCGAGTTTCCCACACTAGTCTCGGCCGCCACTAGCTTCCCAATCTCTCTCACCTCCTTCCCCTTGTTTTTTTTTTAGTGACATGAAACCTAACAAGGCTAGCAAACTTCAGACTCACATCTCTTAAAAATTAAATGTGAGCTAGATAAGCCCCTCTCGGGAGTCAAAGTCAGGACCTCGTTACCATGAGATAAAGTTCTTTATCATTGACGGCCTTGGTCTCGTCGTCCAGCGGCATCGGGCCCAGGTTTGTCTGGAAGCCGGTCTCGGCGGCGAAGGCGGTGGTGCTCGCCATCAGCGCAAGCGCCAGCGCGGCAAGAATTCGGTTGGTCACATCAGTCTCCTTTGCGATCGATTGCGCCGCGCCTACTGGGATGCCTTTTCCGGCTGGTACCAGTGAAGGTTGTCGGGGCGGGGGATATAGGCCAGGCGCGTGGACGGGCCGGTGCCCGCCGGCGTGGCGCGGTGCCAGCGGCCGGTGGGCGCCGCCACGAGGTCGCCGTCATGCACGGTCACCAGCTTCTCGCCTTCCACCAGGAATTCCTGGGTGCCTTCGACGATCAGCCAGATCTCCGGGAAGTTGGCGTGGTAATGGCCCCACTCGGTATCGGGCGGGGTGGGCGCGCCCTTCTGCGAACGCAGGATGGTGACATAGGTGTGGTCGTCGCGGATCCACACGCCGCGCTTCTTGCCGTCCTGCACGATGTCCTTTTCGAAATCGACATACGGCACGTTGATGTCGTCATAGGTGCCGCGCCCGGTATAGGCGGCCTTCACATATTGAACGCCGGGAACGGGGGTGGGCGTTTCGGTCAGGGGATAGTCGGGGGCCTCGCCCGCCGGCTTCATCTGGAAATAGAGCACCGGTTCGTTGCCCACCGTCTCCATGCTGTATTGCAGGCGCTTGGGCACCTGCACCAGGAAGTGCTTGGTGGCGACGAAGGGCTCCTGCCCCTCGATGGTGACTTTCATCGCGCCGGACTGCACCACCCAGAAGACGCGGTCGTCGGCATAGAACTGGGTCTTGGTCTTCGCGCCGGGCGCCATGCTGATCCAGTCGCCTTCGAAATCGCGGCTGAGGAAGACCTTTTGCTGCCAGTTCGCCTGGCCCTTGTGCGCGGCCAGCACATCGGCCAGGCGCCACACCAGCCGGTTGGGACCGGTATAGGGCGGCAGCGTCGCGGGCTTGGCGGCCCAGGCCACGGTGGCCTTGTTGCCGGGATTGGTGGCGCGCGCCTGTGTCTGGGCGTCGGCCTGATGAATATGCATGACGCCCAGCGCCATGGTGGCAAGGACGGCCACGGCCGCAGCCAGCCGGTTGGGAATGACAGCGGTTATACTACCACACCGCCGTGCCCTTCATCGTCGATTGAAACGCGGAAGTCGTCGCCGGAAAATCGGTCGATGTCGTTTGCCCGGTGATGTACGCGTTAAAGCTCGAATCGACGGCGATGCCGGTGCCTTGGTTCGAGTTCGTTCCGCCGAGCAGCGTCGAATAAATCAGCGAGCCGGTTCCGCTGAACGTGGTGTTGAAGCGCGAAATGAAAGCCAGCCCGGTCGATTGACCGGTGGTCTGAATCGCCGTCGCGGGAGTTACGGGGAAATTTGTCGAAGTTGCCGAGCCGGTTACGTACGCGTTGCCGTTCGAGTCGAGCGCAATCGCCGCGCAGCCATCGTTGCCGGAACCACCGAGAAACGTTGAGTACATCAGTGATGTGCCGGTCGGATTCAGTTCGGTGAGGAAGCCGTTCGACGGCGTGCCGTTGTTGACGAGCTGATAGGCAGTGCCCGCTGTGACCGGAAAATCGGTCGAAGGCGTCGAGCCGGTGATGTATACATTGCCGCTCGCGTCCACGGCCACGCCGGTCGCGTTGTCGAATTTTCCGGTTTGGCCGGAGCCGCCGAGGTAGGTTGAAAACACGAGCGCGGTTCCGCTCGCATTCAGCTTCGTGACGAAGGCGTTTCCATTTGTGCCGGTGCGCGTGGTCTGAAACGCGCCCGCCGTCGTTGGGAAATCGGTTGCGCCTGTGGTGCCGACGATGTACGTGTTGCCCGTGGAATCCACGGCGATGGCGTTGCCGGTCGTCGCGCTGTTGCTGCCGCTGAGATACGTCGCGTATCCGACGACGGGATCGATCACGAGCGGGAGCTTCGCGTCGTAAGTGCCAACGCGAATCCCGAGTTCGCCTGAGGTACGCTGCGTGTAATTCGCGGCTACTTCTGTGCGGCCTGCGGCGCTTTCCTGGTAGGCGCGAGGCTGGTGCAGCGAAACATCCCCGGCGGCGGTTGAGAGAATTGCATCGCCGTCCGAGCTCAAACGCAGATGTTCCGCGCCTTCCACGCGCAAAGCGATGCGATTCGGATTCGCGCCTGGGCTGACGATGTAGTCCGATTCGAGCTGCCCCTGGCTGCCGTAGTACACGAGATCGACGCCTTGCCCAGATGGCGCTGGCACCCAGCCAGACCAGATAGGCGGCGCCGGCAAGGCGGATGGCGTGGAACAGGTGTGGTGAGGCCGTCACCAGCGCGCCCAGGCCGGTGACGCAGATCACATACCAGAGCGTATTGCCGGTCTGGGTGCCGGCGATGGCCGCCAACGCGTCGCGGAAGCCGCCCTTGAAGCCATAGGCGGTGATCATCATGACGGTGGGGCCCGGCGTCAGCGAAAAGATCAGCTCTGCGCCGATGAAGAGCAGCAGCCCGTGGGTGGTGAGAATGGAAAGCGAGGTCATGTTCGCCGAGCTTGTTGGCAGGGAGCATCATTGGCAAGCGCGGCCAACGGGCGCAATATGGCGATCTGCCGGGAGCATGCCCATGCAGCGATATGCCAGCTTCGCGGAATTCTATCCCTTCTATCTCAGTGAACATGCCAACCGCACCACGCGGCGTCTGCATTTCCTGGGTTCGGCGCTGGCGCTGTTCTGCCTGCTGGAATTGCTGTTCACTGCAAATGTCTGGTGGCTGGTGGCGGGGCTGATCTGCGGCTATGGCTTTGCCTGGGCCTCGCATCTGCTGGTCGAGACGAACCGGCCGGCGACATTCAGCTATCCGCTATACATCTTCATGGGCGACTGGGTGATGTTCTGGCAGATCCTGGCGTGAAAGATCCCGTTCTAGTACCAGGGGTATTTGCATAACTGATGACTTACCAGCCGCTCGCTCAAGCTCGCGGCGTCACGGCCTCGCGCCTTCGCGTTGCTCAGGCGCTGCGGCGTTCGCCGCTGTCGCAGGTCCACCGGACCTGCTCACATGCTTCGCATGACACGGCTCACCCGAACCAACTCGCCGCCAGGAAGGCGAGCGCGATTAGAGCGCCGGTCTCGCGATTGGCGCGGAAGATGCGCAGGCAGTTTTCGCTGCTGTCGATATCGAGCCTTTTGATTTGCCACAGCATGTGTGCGCCGGCCAGCAGCAGCACAAAAGCGAACGGCCAGCCGGTATGTTCGGTGAAGCCGGCGGCCAGGATCAGGGTGAAGGCGATGGCGTAGAAACGCAGGATCCATTTCGCGGAAGCGTCGCCAAACAGGCGGGCGGTGGATTTGACCCCGCTTGAAAGCGACATGGACGACATGCTCAAGGAGGAATTCCTGCTTCCGCCGGAGCTCGAAGCGGCAGAGACCGGCGAAGTACAGCCGGAAGAACTCTTGCAGGACATTCAGGACGAAACCTTGCCCGGCGCCCCCTTCCTGGAGGAAGCCACAGCCGAGGAAGCCCCGGTCGATCACATGAACGCCCATGCGCAAGGCCGCATCACCGACATTGCCGCCTTCGACGAAACACGCAACCTCGTCCAGCAGCAGCTCGACACGATCGGCGCCGCGCTGACCAAGATCCTGTCCGTTCACCATCTCGGCCGCGATTTCCTCGACGATTGCTATGCCGATGTCCGGCGCGCCAATGACCTGGAGCAGGCGGTCTCGAACCTGTCGGCTGAAAACCGCAAGCTCGGCGACCAGTTGGACAAGCTCGAAAAACTGCGCGGACGCTACGAACAGCTCATCGAGGTGTTGAAACATCGCGAAGCGAGGCTGCTCGCCGAGGCCGACCGCATGCGCGAGGAACTGGCTTGCGCCAAGCTGGAAGCGGTCGAGGCGAGAAGTGCGGCTTCTCGCGCCGAACTGGCCCAGGGCGACATGCACACGGCGCTGTCGGCTCGCACGAGCGAGGCCGAGCGCTACATGCGCGAGAACGAACTGTTGCGGGAGAAGAACGTCAACCTGTCGCTCGATCTCGACAAGGCGCTGCAGAGGCAGGCCGAGACGCGCCGCAAGTTCGAGGACCTGTCCTCGCTGCACGCCAGCGAGACTGGACGCATCGCCAAGGTATCGGCCAAGCTGGCCAGCGAGGAAAAGGAAGCCGCCCGCCTGCAGCAACTCGCCGACACGCTCGAACGCAAGCTGATGGAGGCGAGCGAAACGATCGCCGGCTTCAATCGCGACACGAAACAGAACGAGGAACTGTACCAGAGCGAAATCCACACGCTCCGCTCGGAGAACCAGACCCTCATCGCCCGCATCCAGGCCGGCATGTCGGACCAGACGGAGACGTCCGCCGAAATCGAGACCCTCAATGCCCGCCTCGCCGAGGCCGAGGCTGCGCGTACCTTCGCCGAGCGCAAGATGGCGGACGCAGCCGCCGAGATGGAGGCCGAGCGGGCCTGGGCCGTCGACCTGTGGCCATCCTCCGGTCACCTGATCCACGGCTTCGAGGTCAAGGTCTCCCGCTCTGACTGGTTGACCGAACTCCGCGACCCCGACAAGGCCGAAGCATTCAAGCCCTACTGCGACCACTGGTGGCTAGTGGTTCCCGACCCGTCGATTGTCCGTGACGACCTGCCGGACGGCTGGGGCCTGTTGGCCATCGGACGAGAAGGACGCCTCCGGGTTCGCAAGGCCGCACCCAAGCTCGACCGGGAGCCGATGTCGATGGGAATGACTGCGTCGCTGCTCCGGGCCACAAGCAAGACAGCCGTTCGGACACTCTCATGAGCCCCTTCGACGACTACGCCCTCATCAACCCATGCACCCACTGCGGCGCCCAACCACACACCCGTTGCGCCACCAACTGCGCCAAACCACACGGGAACGACATCGGACCCGCCGTCATCCGCTGCGACGTGGGAGACGGATATGACACCAACACGGAAACGAGGACGGGATGAGCATCTGGTGTAGCCGCGAACACATCGGCCACGACGGAATCGACCGAAAAGTGCGAGGAGAGGTCCGAACCTACGCCGAAGGATTCTCGAACCACTACCCGTCGCTTTCCGAGACACATGAGCTGCCCGCCGTCATTGGCCTCGCATCCATTCCGTCATGGTGCGTTCCGGGGCACGACGACGAGGACTACGACGCTTACGGCGAATGGATCCGGCTCTCAATCAACGCAGATGCAGGTATCAGCTTCTGGAAGACGACGCCGACGCGCGAACGAGTCGACGCATGTGTCGTGCTCGACGAGACGGCCGCCAGATACCTGCGCGACCAACTGACCGAATGGCTCGACGCGCCCAAACTCAAGGCCGAATACGCGGAGGAAAAGTGACCGAGCAGCCCGAAGCACCCCAGCGGGACATCCTGAAAACGCGGAACTCGATCGCACGCAGCCTCCGTGAAGTCGAATACCTCGCCCTCGACCTCCACGCACAAGCCCTCGCGTCACCCAACGACCGCGACTTCCCCGGCGGCACCGCACTCCACATGCTCGCGCCCGCTGCACCGCTCGCCAAATGGGAAGCAGGCTACGAGGACGTCGAACGCGCCAACACCTGTTACGATCGAATTATATTTGTTCAATACACCATTTGTCAATATGAATTGAATGATCAAAAAAATCAAATTAATTGAATAAATCACTAATATCCATTGCTTCATCATAAATTGTGGAGTTTCTTACTGATAAATACAGCTCTAAAACTAGCGCGCCGGTAGTATGATTGGATCTTCGTATATATGCCCTTTTGGTTGATGAACCTAATTTTATGATTTGTCAAAAATACTTCTAAATATATCTAAAATATACTTACGGTTATGCCTTCATCATAATCCGAGGATATGTGGTTTAAATGTTGAAATAATGCATCTATGTACTTCGGGTCAAATTTCGTGGAAATTTGATTAGTTGCCATGCATGATCTTGAAAGTGTTTTTTAGTTTTACATCTAGTAATAATGTACGAAATATCTATTTAGGAATAGTCCTTCAAAGTTGATAGTATAAGCACGGAAAGTACACGTACAAATTTAGCTATTTAATTAGATATGTTTGGAGATATTATTGATAATTTATATAACTGAAGAGTACGTATACATTTAAAGATAAAAGATTACGTAGGAAAACCTTAAAAATATGCTATGAAAATAATTTTGTATATGTGTCTTAATTAAAGAATAAAAATAAAAAACAAAAATGGCCGAACTGATCTTTCATTAATTCTTTGATTTTTTTTCCAGCAGTCTGATTGGGGTACGTCTTGTACAGACATTTATTAGATATTTACAGCGATGGCATCGAAGTTGCAAACGGACATTTACCAGCGGCTAGCTATACTTAAACTCCTGTATATCCTTCGAGGATCCAAACAAACTTAATTGGAATCAGAGATTTGATGTTAATATCTTTGAACCAGGGGAATAAGCATGCATGTGTCCGTGACATTAAATTACCGGTTTAGATGACATTTGGGAACGGCAATTCCCAAAAAGTAATCCCGTAGAGCTAGAGCACTTCAGTGCTGAGAGCACCCAAAATCGGAACCATACATCCGAACAAAAGTTTAAGAGTAATATTTTATGCAACGAATTCGATGCATAAAATCACGTCAAATTATGTAACATCTTTTTTTATCGGCCAAAAAATCAGACAAAAGGATCAGTTTTACATAAGTCTTGCGCGCAAGCTCTCGGGCTTTGGCAATGATGCCGCCGTCAGCCGCTCCGGCCTTGCCGAGCTTGGTGAAATCTTCCTCGGTGAAATGGAAGATATTGCGGGCGGCTTTGAAAGCATGCGTCCGGGCAAAGCCAATCTCAGCCAGATGACGCAGGACATTTTGCGTTTTTCCGAAATCTCGCAAGGTTTCCTGAAAGAAATCGACATTCGCCGCGTGTCTGATTGGGGCCACCGTATTCTCGCCGCGCGCGCGAAACTCTCTGCCGCCATCACCGAAGAAATGTCGCGCTTCCAGCAGGATCTCGCCAAGGCGCTGCCGCTCCATCAGGTCGGCACCTATGGCAAGAACGGCCCGCGCCGTCCCGACGTCACGCATGAGCCGAACGATGAGCGCGTCAACAAAGCGTTGAACGCTTTGCAATTTATGACGGGCATTGCGCCTTCGGCAGAATCCATCGGTGTGCAGGCCCATAGCCGCACGATCACGCAGCAGATCGAAACTTATATCGTCGCCTATGAAGACGGCCTCATCGAAGAAATCCGTCGCGCGAAAGACAAAGAGCGTCAGAACGCGGTTGCATTTCTGGAATGTGTCATCGACTTCCGCGAAACGATGGGCGAACGCAACGCTGCCGAAACGCTGCGCCGTCGCGGTCGTGTCGCCGCCCAAGCTGCATAGTTAAATCGCCGCAAATTCTTCCTGATAGGCAAAGAGCCCCGGCATCCCGCCCGTATGCAAAAAGACGAGCGTGTCGTTGCGCGTGAAGCGTTTGGCTTCGATGAGCGCGACGAGGCCTGCAAAACCTTTTCCCGTATAAACCGGATCAAGCAAAATGCCTTCAGCGCGCGCCAGCAATGTGACGGCTTTGCGCATTGCGTCTGTCGGCACGCCGTAGGCTTCACCGACAAATCCGTCTTCAAGCGTCACGCCATCTGCCGCCGGTGCGCCAAGTCCGAGCCGCGCGGCTGTGTCGCTTGCAAGTTTGGCAATGTCGGCGCGCATCTTGTCGTGATCAAGCCTATAGACATTGATGCCGTGAACACTCGGCCCATCGGGCCGCAACAGGCGACCGGCGACGAGGCCAGCTTGCGTCCCGCCGCTTGATGACGGTGTTGGCGTAGAAGAAGTTCACCCGCTGAGTACCGATAAATCGGTCGTCGCGGTCATCTTCGTAGCGCTTGTAGACATTGACCGCGTGAGCGTGCCACTGCTGGAGAAACTTTTCAGCAGCGCTGATCTTCTTGTCCCAATTCATCGCTTTGGACCTTTGAGTATGAAGTAGGCCAGCGCCCACACGGTCAGAAATATGCCAAGTATAACGCCAAGCGCGAAAGCTGCCAAGGTTTAAATCCTCTGGGATACCTTGCGGCGCTCACGAGCTTTCCACAACTCGTCCAGGCACACGCCATCCTTACTGGATGCCGCTTTGGTGGGGATGGGAGTGTCCGCCTTCTTGACGGTATTCTCGTTTAAGTGTAGGCACAGGTAACGGAAGGCGTCCGCCGCGTGGCTGGCCCAGTCGTGCCGGGGCTTGAGCTTGTACACACGCTTGACGTCGTCATATTCGCGCTGATACATGACCAGCGACGGCAGGCCGTGCTTGCGCAGTTCCTCGCTGCCAACGTTAAAGTAGACATTGGGCAGAGTGGCGCGGACCGCCGTGATGCCGTCCTGTACGCTCAGATCCGGGACCTGAACGGTCTGCACCCCCATCGACCAGAACAGCTCACGGGTGGACTTGCCGGTCTGGAAGCTCTTGTTCTTGGCGTCGTGGGGCAGGCCGAACGGGGCGTACATGTAGGGCTTGGCGCGCAGCTCGTCGAGCACCTCCTCAGCAGAGTAGCGCGAGCCAGCCCAGAAGTCGATAACATGGATCCTCGTACCATGCACCTGAGCGAACCAGATGGAAGTGTCGTCCGTGTAGCCGATGTCCCACGCGGTGATGACGGGCTTGTTCGGGTCCCACGGGAACAGCCCCATGTGCCCTTGCGCTTCTAGGTCGTTGAGCTGCTTGGCGTAGTACGCGCCCTTGTTCGCGGCGTGGAAGTCGCATTCGAACTCCTGATTGTACGTGTCCTCGTCTTGGCCGGGCTGCCGCTTGATCTTCTCCAGGCGCTCGGCGCTAAACACTCCGGACTCGGACGCCTTGAGCATGGACGTGAACCACTCATTGTAGACGTTCGCTCGCGCGTCGTTCCACAAGTCGTAGAAGTGGTTCGGCCCCCTAACCCAACCCATTACCAAAGTGGCCCCAACTGATGAGGCAACTAAGTCAATAGATAGTTAACTGACAATAAGGAGGCAATAGCAGATGTAATGAAAATTTAGTTCAGTCTAACATGGGCAAATTCTACATAACATTCTTCACATATACAAACTTCTTTCAGGGGGATACATGCAAGAAAAACCTATACAAGATTGTAAAGCTAGAGAGTTCAAAAAGCTAAAAGGGAAAGAAGCTAGGACTGGATACCTCATTGAACTCTTTATCGCCTGAGCTTCATCTAGTACCATATACTGCCATTTCACCCGTTTCAGGTATTTCTCATCAGATACAATCAACTGATAGCTGGTTATTAGAATGTGAAAGCCAGATTCCCTGAAAGGATTGAGATGATCAATAATGAGACATTTTGGTGTGAATTTCAAAGGAAAAGCAAGCCACTATACACAACAGCATCCCTTACAACCGATTCAAAAAGAAAAAGGTGAAACTGTGGCATACATGGACATTTACCTTCTATAAAGACGCTTTGGGTGTATATTTTTTCTCAGGATTGTTCTCTCTTGAAGCCCACCCCAGTATGGAAGTGTCTTTAAGTCAGGGCAGAAGCGAATGATCTCATCATTCCAGTTATTCAAAACAGATGAAGGAGCAACAACAAGGAAGGGGCCCCATAATCCTTTCTCCTGTTTACAAGAGTGTGTTTCATGAAATAGAAAACAGGGTGCAAGACTAAAGAACTAACTTGAAATTCACCAAATCATAAACAGAAGAATTTCTTGAGGTCAACAGAGATATAATGCAATCAAAAAAAGAAGACAATTATGTGTAGTAACTAATGTTCCTCTAGAAAGTATCTTAAAACTTAAGTTATCAACTTAAGAGCAAAGTCAAGAAGCAAAGCTTTGAAAAATGACTGGAAGCAGCCATCGTCTGATGATGCATGAATAATTTCAACTTACCAACCACATCCACATAGGATAATCCTCCACAGAAAACAATAATGGCAGCTTTAATAATAGAATAGGGTAAGGCGGGTTAGGGTAAGCTCGGGTAATGTACTTGAGGATTAAACCTAACCAAGTTTGATAACCTTAACCTACCCGACCTAACATCACACGGTCTGCGGGACGATGCATTCGCGGATGCCGAGCGATGAACGTGTGATCGAGATCATCATGAAGGAAGTTGAGGGGCTGGATGGTAGCGACAAACTTTGAAAAGTCGCTGAAGCGGGTTCTGACCTACGAGGGCGGCTACAGCAACCATCCAGAAGACCCCGGCGGCCCTACGATGAAGGGCGTTATCCAGCGGGTCTATGATGGCTACAGAAAGCGCCAAGGGCTGACGACGCGCTCTGTTCAATACATTTCCGAATCCGAATTGCAGGACATCTACCGCAAGCAATACTGGGATCAAATCCGCGGTGACGATCTTCCGCACGGTGTTAAGTTACGTCCCAGGCCGAGCAACTGGGCATCTTTGGCATAAATCGGGGGTGCTCCCCCCAATTACATCCTGACCGCAAATTGGGGGGAGGCCCCCAATTTCGCCTTGGGATCATAACCGGGGGAACTCCCCCGACTTCCTTTCTCTCTCACAAAATAAAGAAAAAAAAGAGAAAAAAGAAAAAGAAGTGAAGAAGAAAAAAGTGGGAAAGCACCAAAATCGGGGGGATCCCCCCTGGTTCTCCTCTCACCATTGCAAACAAATCGGGGGAATTCCCCCCTGGTGCCTTTCATCTCCCCTAAACGATAAATGTGCCAAGGGGGTTTTCTCAGTTCACTCACCTATAAAAAGGCGGGGTTGGGGGTTCACTTGGAGAGAAGACACAACCCAAGAGATACGGAAGCTCAACACAACCCAAGGCAATTCCAAGGGAAATTCCCCTCCCCTCTCAAGAAGACAAAACCCAAGAGATACGAGAGCTCAACACAACCCAAGACAATTCCAAGGGAAATCCCCCTCTCAAGAACTCCAAGAATGCTTGAAGACTTGGGGTAAGATCTGGTTCGCCTAACCCCCAAGAAATTGTGGATTTAGTCTGTTAGATCTTGTAAAAGCTCAATTTAAGGGTACGATTTAGTTTTTATACATATACCGCTACTTAGGAAGAATTTTATGTATTTATGCCAAAATTCTGTAAAAATACAGAAATTTGTAGAGAAATTCAAAAGAAATTATGGAAGTCCATGTGGAACTCTTGCTTGTGTGCAAAATTACACCATATTTTTTTATTTTGTTAACCTAGAGTATGTTAGGTATTTTACTCTTTAGCTCTCATTTAGCTTGGGTTAAACACACGGGAGTTACGACGAGGGCATAACCGCAACCATTCAGGATATTTGGAGGGTATTCATGATAATATGCCTAAATGAGGGGTATATTTGATAATAAGGAACTTTATAGGGGTATATATGCAAAAATTTATTTTTCTTATCTTGTTAGCCTGCATTTCTGCTGCATGCCACTTATTGTCAACATACTGCATATCTTTATGTTTACATTATTGCACTTGCGCAAAACTCGTGATGAATTAATGAGTATTTTTTATGCAATTGCAGCTTTCAATTTGTTTAGTTGGCATAGTTTCAGATAAAATAATTTCTGATTTTCCTAATTGGATTCAGATTAAGGCAAAAGATGAAGAGTGATGCATAGCAGTAACTAATGGTGATAGATGAGAGTAAAATTAAAATTGTAATCAGAGCCCATGGTTGTGATTTCGGTCATGCACCCTGTGTTTGTCCTTGTCTGCATGGCATCCTAAATAAGTCTGCATGTGAGTGGATCATCATCATCAGAGCCTTATCCCAACTATTTGGGATCGGCTACATAAATCATGTTCCGCCAAAGATTTATATCAAGTGCTATATTCAGATTTAAATCCAAGAAATTCATGTCCTTAATAACACACCATCTCATATTAGGTCTTTCCCGAGCTCTTTTACTAGCATCCACTAAGAGACAGTCACATATTTTAATCGGTGTTGATTTAGGGCGATGAAGCATATGTCCAAATCACCGGAGTCTATTTTCTCTCATTTTACTATCAATTGGAGTTATCCTCAAGTCCCTACGGATGTACCCATTCTTAATCTTATCTTTCGTAGTCTTGTTACACATCCATCTCAACATCCCCATCTCTGCTACATATATTTTGTGAACGTGTTCCTTTTGTACTACTCAACACTCGGTATCATATTACAAAACATGTTTCACAGCCGTTCCATAAAACCTCCCTTTGAGTTTCACAGGCATACGATGATCACAGAGAACTCTTGATGCGCTTCTCCATTTTAATCAGCTTGCCTTAATCCTATGTGCAACATCGTCGAGTTCGGCCGTTACGAGGATGCGCTGGCCGAGGCCGACGAGGCGGCCCGGCTGAAGCCGGATCGAATGGCCTTCCACCTGCAGGCGGCCACGATCGAGATGCATCTCGGCCGCCATTGGGACGCGCTGGCTCGGCTCGCACTTGCCGAGAGACACCTGCCGCCGCATCCGGATCTGCTGGTGCTGAAGGTGCATCTCCTGCGCTATGTCGATCATCACGACGAGGGCGTGGAACTGTGCCGGGCGGCTGTGGCGGAGGGCGTGAATACGCCCGAATTGCAGCACGCCTTCGCGCTCGTGCTGCAGATGGCGGGACACGATGCCGAGGCGCTCGACGCCTTCGACCGCACAGTGGCGGCGGCGGCCAATCCTGCAGCCGCGCTCTGCGACAAGGCGGTCATGCTGACGCAGCTCGGCCGGCTCGACTCGGCCAATGCGACCTTCGAGCGGGCGCTCGCCCATGATCCGAACCTGATCGCCGCCTGGTACAACAAGGCGGCAGCCAAGACCTACCGGCCGGCGGATCCGGACATCGCGGCGATGGAGCGGCTGCTCGACGGTCATGCCGATTTTCTCGGTCGGCTCTGGCTGCATTTCGCCCTCGGCAAGGCTCACATGGACGCGGGCGACGCGGACGAGGCGTTCCGGCATTGGCACGAGGCCAACCGGATGAAGCGCAGCCTGATCAGCTATGACGGCGATGCCGTGGCGGCGCTGCTCGCGGATATCGCGGCCCGCCCCCTCGCTCCGTCCTCAGGGGCGCCGGGCGCGGCCCGGCTGTCGGACGCGCCGGTCTTCGTCGTCGGCATGCCGCGATCCGGCTCCTCCCTCATCGAGCAGATCCTGGCGTCGCATCCGGAAGTCTACGGCGCCGGCGAACTGGTTCAACTGCGCTCCCTCTTCGAGCGCGAGCCGGACGACGAAGCCGGTTTCGAGGACATCGCCGGGGAAGCGCTCGGCAAGCTGCGGCGGCTTGCCGGCGCGGCGCCCCGCATCATCGACAAGGATCTCGCCAATTTCCTGCATCTGGGGACGATCCACCGTGTCTTTCCGCGGGCGCGCATCATCCATTGCCGCCGCGATCCTCTCGACACCTGCTATTCCGCCTATACCGGGTGTCGACCTGCTGGCTGGCGATCGAATCTTCGGCCAGCAGCGTCTTGTAGCGCTTGAGATCGATCTGGGCCTGCTTCAGCAGCGCCTGATCCTTCACCAGAGTGCCTTCCGCCTGCTCGAGCGCGTGCTGATAGGGGCGGGGGTCGATCTGGGCGAGGAAGTCGCCTTTTTTGACCATCTGGCCTTCCTTGAAGGCGATCTCGACGATCTGGCCGTCGATCTGCGTCTTGACCGTCACGGTGGCCAGCGGCGTCACCGTGCCGAGCGCGCTCAGGCTGACGTCGAGATTGGCCTTGGCGATGGTGGCGGCGACCACCGGCATCGGGCCCGATTGACCGCCGAACCGTCCCCCGCCGGCCTTGGCGCCGGGGGCGCCGGGCGGCCCGCTATGGCTCTTGCCGCGAACCACGACGAAGGCGATGGCGCCGATGGCGACGATCAGGACAGCTCCCCAGATCAGGCGGCGGCGGAGCGTGGTCGGTTTCGCGCTCAAGAGTGGGTCGTGCATGTTCAAGGCAGCCTCTGGTGATGGATTGGTTGATCTTATTCAGGCGTCGCGGACCATACCGGCCCGAGACTGCAACGATGTGACAAGCGGCAGGCTTTTTTGTTTCATTCTGTTTCCGCCTCGCCCAGCAGATGGTCGGTTGCTTCGGCCATGCGATCGCTCAGGCTTTCCACCCAATTGCGCATGAAGGGCGACAGTTGAGCCAGCTCGGCCTGAAAGGCGGTGCGCGACATGCGGAGCAGCGAGCAATCGGTGACGGCGACGGCGGTGCCGCGGCGCGGCGTGGTTTCGGTCAGCGCCAGCTCACCCACCAGATCGAAGGGTTTCAGCAGAAACTCGACGGTGCGGCCGGCGGCGCCGGCGACAGACAGCTTGACCTCGCCGGCCAGCAGCACATAGGCGAAGTCGGGCAAATCGCCGGCGGCGAAGAGGGTCTGGCCGGCCGGGAAGATCGCCTCATCGGGCTCGGCAGCGGCCATGCCGGCAAAGCCGACCCGGGAGAAATGGCGGCGCTCCAAGGGGTTGGCGATCTGCGCGGCGACGTCGAAGCCGAGATAGCCGAGCTTGGTTTCCAGCACGTCGATGCCGAAAGGCTTGGTGATGGATCAGCCAGGACCTGGAGACCCCCGATGGCAGCTTCTGGCACGCCATCATGCACCGCCGCGAGGGGGACTACGGCAATTCCCGCTACTGGCTGCGGCGGGTCGGAGACCATCCGGTGCTGAGCGCCCTGGGAGCCGAAGCCGCGACGCTGGCCGAGCATGTGCGCGGCGAGTTTCCCGAAATGCAGATCGCCGAAGCCGAATCGCTGGCCGATGCGCGCCGGATACTGAATGACAACGACAATGTCGCCTTCGTGACCCTGGATATGAAGCTGCCGGACAGCAGCGGCTTCACCGGTCTGATGCAGATGCGAAATGAATTCGCGCATATTCCTACCATCATGGTGTCGACCAACAGCGCCGATACCACGGTGCGGCGCGCGCTGGCGTTTGGCGCGGCGGGCTATATTCCCAAATGCGCCAGCCGGGAGGACATCGCCGCGGCGCTGCATGCGGTGATGCGCGGTGACAGCTGGTCGCCGCCGCTCCAGCAGCCTGCCAACGAGAATGACGACAACGACAAGACCCGCTGCATCGCCACGCTGTCACCGGCGCAATTGCGCCTCCTGGCGGGCCTATGCCAGGGACTGCGCAACAAGCAGATCGCCTTCCAGATCGGCGTGACGGAAAACACGGTGAAGGCCTATGTCACCGCCATGTATCGCCGGCTTGGCGTCTCCAGCCGCACGGAAGCACTGATTCTGGCGCGCCAGATGTTCGGCGAGGAAGAACTGTCCTAACCGGCGCCCTGCGCCTGCCCTGCCCGGCCCAGGAAGGCGCGCAGCACTGCCGGCGCGGCCGGCTTGCGGATCACCTCGATACCCAGGCCCGCCGCGCGTTCCATCACCGCCTCATCGGGTGCAGCCGTCAGCAGCGCATGGACCGGCGCATTGTCGAACAGCACTTCGATAAGGTCCAGGCCATTGCCATCTTCGCCCAACTCATGGTCGGCAAGGATGGCATCCCACGGCCCCGCCAGCGCACAGGCCTCGGTCATAGAGCGAGCCGCCGAGACCCTGGCGCCCCATTTTCCGAAGATCGCCGTCAATCCCGCCAGCACAGCCGGGTCATTGTCAACGCACAGAACAGAGAAGCCTTGCGGCAGCGCGCAAGCGGATCAAAATCTCTGTCTTGTACCAAAATTCTAAAATTCAATTTGTTTGGTTTATGAGGAATCTTGTATTTTGTAAATGAAATGAATTTGCCTTGATTTGCAATGATCTTAGTTTACAATTGGTATCAATTGAAAATCTTTCTCGATTCAAAAAGGTAAAAATTTCTTCACAATGCTTTGAATGATCATGGTTAAAATTTTTGAGCTTTGAAGAATATTTCTTTATGCGGTTGAAATGAGATCTTTATCATGTCCAACCATTGCCATTTTTACATATCATTCACACTTTTGCATACACTGGCATCTACATGTTGCATATTTTGACTCGTGTGCTTTCATATCATCTTACATGAACATATTGCTAAATCCCTGCATGCTTGGTTGTGTATAGCTTATAAAGCTATTTCTTGACTGTTCTAAGACTTGTCCCTCCTTCATAAATAATGCTACATTGATTCAATCTAGGTGTATTACATGGCTTACACTAAGGGGGAGAAACTTAAATTGGTGAGTGCATATACTCAGGGGGAGGATTCTCATGTCTCTAACATAATTCATTCTATATATTTGAAACATGAACTCCCACACATTGAAAATGTGTGTTTAATGTCTTTTAACCATAAAGAAATTAAAATTTCTTTCTAACACTTGCATGATACTTGAAACTCTACATGGACATTAGGAGTAATCGTGAGGAAAAAGCTACTTGCCCCTACAAAAATTGAATAAGTGGAATGTTGGTCTTAGTAGCCGAGAATCCCCATTGAGACATATGAGAAAACTCGCATCGAACGGTGACGCAAAAATCCACATGAAAAGTCAAACAAGTGACGGATCCAAGTAACTGGGAATCCCCATTGAAACACATGAGGAGACTCACGTAAAATGGTGAAGTCTATTTAAAAAAATTAAAAAAGGGGGGGTTGTGTGAAGCTACCGATAGCCGAGGATCTAAAATGAAAGTGTAGAGTGAAAAGATATCGATTAGTGTTATCTAGAAATTTTGTATATCTTTGTGTTTAAGATTCATTGTACACTTTTGAGCACATACACTTCACGGAGTTGTATTTTTGGCATATATTGTGAATTTGTCTATACATGATTATTCAAACGACGAAATAAAATTTTAATTATCCTAGTCTAGCAAAGCAAAATTACAGGTTTAATCTAACTCATGTCTCCATGAACTTAAAGCAAGATTAATTAAATATCTTGGATAAACTTAGAGAAACTAAATATCGTCTAAGTAAACAAAAGAAATAGGTTTAGACAATACTTCATTTAATCAAATCTTACATAGACGATATTCCATCTAATAAACAAAATATCAAGGAACAGATATAGATGATCCTCTATCTAAATCTTCAAGATAGACAGAAGGTTAGATGAGACATTGTTTAACACAAAAAGGATAGACGATCTATCACCTAAGTCCTTAGGGTAGAGGGTACATCGTCCAAGAATAGACGAATGATTAGATGATCCATCATCTAAGTCAGATTTGATAGACGATGAGAAGAATTTGTTAGACGGCACTTCATCTAACTAGAAAAAGATAAAAAAGTAAGTATAGACGATACACCATCTAAGTGAGCTAAAAAGCATTAGATAAAACTTCATCTAAAAATTTGTGGTTAGACGAAGTGTTAGATGATACATCGTCTAAGTCAGAGTGGATAGACAATACTCCACCTAAGAAGAAAATAATAAAATAAAAGATAGATGATGCATCATCTACTTGAGGAGCATCATATAAAATATCACTTTACTCACTATAGACGATATTTTCTCTAAGAGAAAAAGGACAAAAGTTCAGCACTAGATGATACGTCGCCTAACTGAAGACATGTTAGGTGATACTTCATCTAACTCACGATAGACGATGAGTTAAATGATATTCCATCTACAGAAAAAATGAAAAAAATAGTGATAGATGAAACTTTGTCTAATAAGATTACAAATAGGTGAAGCACTAGAACTTAAATTTGTTCATATGCTTTATACTACACCTAGGTGTTTCACTATACTAAGCCTATGGCTAAGGTATATGGAGCATACGTCAAAGTATAGGGTTCCACACACAAGGTGTCGATAATATCTCAGGTCGACAGATCTATCAAACCATTGTGACCTGGAGTCTTCTGCTTTAATCACACATCCAAGAACTTTGTGGCATATTAGTTTGGTGAGCCAAGCCTATTCTTGCAAAGGCCACCTGCATACACATTAATAAATAGGGTTAACCCCTGATGAAACCTGTATTTCTACCCTGTCCCCGGTTCTCCGGAATCAAAATGGTCAGCGCGTGCACTGCGGCGTCTGCACCATGGCCGATGCCGCCACCGCTTGCCGCCCCTGCGACTGCACCGCCGAAGCGATGGTGCGGCCCAGCAGCGCAACCGCCTTCTGCTCGGCAACGACCACCGGCTCCAGGTCGATGCCGCCGGCCGGCATGTCCACCGGCACCTCGACCCGGCTGCGGCACAGCAAGCCCGTGCCCGTGCCCTGCAGGGGGCGCACGCGCCAGGTGGCGTCGATCACCGCCGGGCCGGCCGTGGAGGCGTCGAAGCGCTGCACGTCCACCTGCACCCGCCATATCGGCAGGCCGGGCGACGGCACCAGCTTGCGCACGTCGGGCACGCCCAGTTCGCGGGTCAGGACCATGGACAGCGCGTTGCGCAGCTCATCGGGCAGCGGCGCGCCCCAGCGGTCGGAATACTGGGCCGTGAGCTCGCCCGAGCCGCTGCGCAGCATCAGCTGCGGCTGGTCGGCCTGGGCCGGCACCGATACCGGTGCGACATCGATGGCGTAATTGGCCGGTGCGCCGGCAGCGCGGCCCGCATCCGCATTCAGGGGGGCTGTCAGCGTGTAGTAGCGCACCGGCGGCGAGCCGGCGCAGCCGGCCAGCGCAGCCAGGATTGCCAGGACCGCTGCCGGGGCCAGTGCGACGCGCGCGCAGCGCGCAAGCCTGCCTGGAAACCTGCCTTGATGGATTTGCGACTCGATCATGATCCGGTTCATTTTTTCTGGTCGTTCCTGGGACCCGCGCCCGGAATGGGATCCGGGCCGCGGCCGCGCAGCAGCGCTTCGGGGTGGGCCTGCAGAAAATCCGCCAGGGCCCGCAGTGAACGGGCGGCCTGCTCGACTTGGGTCATGGCGCTCTGCGTATTGCTCGCCAGCGGCGCATCGGGGGCAAGCAGCTGGTTGAGCGTGCGCAGGGATTGCTGCGCCTGCCTGAGCACGCCCTGCGCCTGCGGCGTGACCTGCTTGTCGTGCTTTGCCATCAGGCGCGAGGTATTGTTCAGCGTGTCGCGCAAGGACGTGCCGATCTGGTCGAACACAGTCAATCGTCGTCAAAATTATACCGCACCTTGCCTAGACGAAGTTTCAGGGTCTCGTTACCTTCCGGTGCGATTAGCGAAACGGATCAATTTCGATAAGGTCCGCTACTCAGGGGGAAGAAAAATGAAAGCCACTCAGTTCAGTGTGTTCGCATTAGTCGGGTTGCTCGGGATGAGCCTCACGAACGTGCAAGCCTTCGCTTGCTCGAAAGACGGTAAGGACGGGTTCCTTCCGCGCAACAACATGTACATTCCGAAGCGCAAGACCGTGCTTGATCGCAACGGAAACCCACTCGGCGGCGGGATCACCGAAGCCGAATTCAACGGCGTCATCGACACCGTCCTGAAAGTGTACTCCCCGATCGTGAAGTCGATGGGCGGAAACCTCGTCATCAAGAAGAACTGGGATGACGGCACGGTGAACGCTTACGCCGACCGCGAAGACGGAAACTGGAACCTGAACATGTTCGGCGGTCTCGCTCGTCACAAAGAAACGACGATCGACGGCTTCCTCCTCGTGGTTTGCCACGAGCTCGGACACCAAATCGGCGGCGCTCCGAAGTACGACGGCGAAGACTGGGCCGCGAACGAAGGCCAAGCCGACTACTGGGCCACTCTGAAGTGCGCGCGCCGCATCCTTCAGAAGGAACCGAACCTCCGCGCCCTTCCGGCGCTCGACGCTCCGGATTCCGTGCGTAAGGCCTGCCGCGACCAATTCGCGGACGACAACCAAGCGGCTCTCTGTATCCGCACCTCGATGGCGGGTCTCGCCCTCGGCCGTCTCCTCGCCGACCTCGGCGGAGAGAAAATGCCGGACTTCGATACGCCGGACACCTCGAAAGTCGGCCGTACGGACGACAATCACCCGGCCGCGCAGTGCCGTCTCGACACGTACTACGAAGGCTCGCTCTGCGAAGTGGACTATAAGAAGGACACTTCCGACACCGACCCGACGGTCAACACCTGCTCGACGGAAAAAGGCGCCAAGATCGGCGTCCGCCCACGTTGCTGGTACGCTCCGGCCGACAACAACACGTCGGCTCGCGACCCGAACCCACGTAAGGCGTTCAAAGGCCGTTATTTCTAAGCTCGACGACCGAGTCTCTGACTCATTTTTCTTCTGGTTCGGTTGTCATTACAAAACTATTGCATAATGGAACCCAGGAATTCCTCGGGGGACAGCCTTATCCCAGTAGGGGAGGAGTTGTTCACCCAACAGGACCAGGCTAACGTTGGGTGACCTCTTGGATGCTACTGTGAAGCTACCTCGGGAGGGGCTGGAGAAGAGTAGAAGAATCCGGAGAAACTCAGTGGGGGTTCGTTCCTTGGATAGACGAGTTTAAGGAATAAAAAACTGGCAGTAGGTTTGAGTGAGAAAAGGGGGAGAGATGGGAGCCATTTGTCTGTGAACTCTCTCATGGATTTGTCTTAGCCAAGATGGGCTCAGAGCTGGGCCTTGGGATTTCAGAGGGGGTCCCCCCAGTAATTATGCAATGGTGGTGTAAAAGTTTCTCCCCGGCCAACTTCAAACCCACCTGCCGCAACTAAGAGAGCTGCGGATTGGCTGGCTAAACAAGCAACAGAATCTCAAATAACAATCAGTGGCGGCCAAGTGCTCTGCCACAAGTGCTGGAACAGATTTGTGCGGAAGAAATGGCAGTCAGGAGGCAAAGAGGAGGATCCTCTAGCAGGGAGTGGGGTGAGTTTCGAGTTGTAACACGGCAACTTAGGCCTGCCGTAGTTTTGGGAGTATGGTTTTTGTAAGGTGTTAGTAAGGGTTCATTTTGTGGGATTGTGTCCCAATCACTAATTTAAAAAAAAGCTGATTTCCGTTGCGAGTGTACATTAACATAAGAATTAGACTCTGCATATGTCTGAATCTGCACATTAGACATCAAAAAGAGACAGGCCAGTCTAAGATTTGTCGACTCGGTGATCCATATCGGATTGGATCGGATCTTCTCTGATCCGGTATGATATGCTCGAGTTGCAACTAACTCAGCCCGACTCGGTGTGCATCATCTCCTCCCTCTCCCTCTCCCACTCTTTCTCTCTCTCACTGTGACTATGCTCGACTCGGCCAATCCTGGGGGTGATCCACAACGTATCGGGTGTTTTCGGATACGGTACAACACGCCTGAGTCAACCTGAGTCGGATCGAGTCGGCAAACCATGGGCCAATCTAGGTTCAGCCAAGAAAAGAAGATGTGTAGACCCAGATTGATAATCTCGGATCCACTTCCAAGAGGAGTGGAAATAACTAGATTTGTTTCTAGCAAAATAGGTTTCACAGATAATGAAGTAGCAAATCTTTTGGAAACAAATGAATGAGTTACACCGGTATCAAATAAGACACATACAGTATTGGAACAAATATTCAATGTACCTTCTACTATTCCACCTTCACTTGGTTCTGCCGCTTGTAGTGCTTGGAGATGGCCTTGCTTCTTCACCGGGAGCTTTTCGTTACTAGCTTGCTCATTAAGCAGAGGACAGTCGGGAATCCTGTGGCCACGACTCCCGCATCGGAGACAAGCTACCAACCTTCGCCAACACTCCTCGGCCCTATGTCCTGCCTTGTTGCAGTGCTTGCAAACTTCTTTAGATGGCAGGGTTATGGAGAATGGCTTGCCATTTTTCTTAGATTTCTTCTTCTTGGGGTAATCTTCTCCACCATTAGGCCTCTTCTTGGTAGATGAGGTCTTGAATGAGCTGGAACTTGTCACGTGTTCCTTCTTATCGCTCCCACGAATTTTATCGGATAGCTCCATGGCATCTTCTAATAATTGGGCTCGCCTAACCATTTCGGAGTAGGCTTGCACATCCATAGGGGCAAGTTGTGTAATATATTGAGGTCGTAACCCATTAAGGAATCTACGAGCCTTCATCTTTTCCATACACACCAGATGTAGTGCATAATGGGATAGTCTAGAGAATTGGGCCTTATACTCGACTACAAACAAGTTCCTTTGCTTAAGTGAGGTGAATTCTGTGGCCTTCTTCTCTTGGATCCGATCAGAGAAATACTTGTTGTTGAAGTGGTCCATGAACTCGCCCCATGTTAGGTGATCATGCGGCAATGTGGCTTCCACAGATTCCGACCAGAATCGAGTGTCCCGCTCTAGTTGAAAAGTGGCTAATAGAACCTTCTCTTCATCCGTGTATTACATGACATGGAATATCCTCTCGATTTCCTTGATCCAGTTTTCGGCATCATCCGGGTCAGAAGAGCTAGTGAACTTTGGTGGGTTCATATTCTTAAAACTTCGTTGCAGATCTCCGGCTCCATGATTCATACCCCCTTGCGCCACTTGTTGCAGTGCTTAGGTGAAGCCTTGGACGGTCTGTTGCATGTCACACCATTAGGCTCTCTCGACGGCCATGATCCTACAAGGGAATTTAAATTTAATTAATATGTGACTAAACTATAAGGTTGATGTCCTATATTGACTTAACCTATGGCTCTACCCATCTCACCAGGTATGAGATATAAACCTATCTTTGGACTTGGCGACATAGGCAAATTGTGAATACCTAGACTCTGTTACCACAAAAATTGTCACGCCCCGAGTGCAGAAGGAACTCGGGAGTGCGCGACGAGTTTATATCATTCATGTCAATCAGAGCACGAGGTAATTTGACATAAAGACAAAGTGTGCCAAGCAAGATAACACTAAATCCTTATTCATTAATCATTCCAAATATAAAGCTATTACATAATTCCAATGTTGACTTAGATAAGTAATCAACCAACTTGACCCAAATGAAAGAAAAAGTACAATAATGACTCAAGAAAATAGAAGACTCGACTTAATGATAACAAGCTCGACATTCGGGATGACTCTACACTCAGCTCTCTTGTCCATTCCCATCCGATTGAGTCCCGTCATCGGAATTACCTGAAAAAAATAAGAGGAAAACACTAGGTGAGCGAACGCTCAGTAGGAATGACATCTCAATAATAAGCTTGCTTAAAGTAAGTTACATGTTACATGAAAATGTGATTAAGGCTATGCATGTATAAACGTACGACAATATGGAACAAGGTTCAATAGGAATCAACATAGTTGAACTAGCAAGATTTCAAGATGAATCTAGAATATCATGTGAAGTTTAATAAGGATTTCAAGCATGTAATTGTCAAGTCATATCATGAGATATTGGCTATTTAATGTAGCAAATAAATACCTATCCAAGCTAAGCACGTCATGTCAAGTTCATGTCAAGTATCACGTCAAGTTCATGTCACGAGAGAGTGGAATGCAGTCGACTAATCAAGCAAGTCATGCACTTCAGTGTAATGTCACACCATGGTCAATATAGCTCCCATGGGCACAAGTACTTTTCGATGATCCTCCCAGGACCAGACCAGGCCCTATTAACGCCAGGCATTAAGTCATGTAAATATCTAGACATCCACTATAGTTTATAGCCAATAGAGTTCCAAAGGAATAAGCCATTGTAGGAACATTAAGGTAGATTCACGGAATAAGGAGTTTAAGGACAGAACTTTGTGTAAGGATGACATGACAATAAATCACATAAAATCAAGACATTCATGAAATCTGGGACAATTGGTGTCCACTCAGGCTGCCGCCAATTACAAAATCCGCGTCCACTGTTGTGGTTTGCTAATTCTGTGAACAATGCAGGCACGAAGGAAAATCGTGTCACCTGTGACGGACGCTAATTCCAATTGGCGTCTCCTGTCTGGACACTAATTTTAAACAGTGACTAGACTCTCACGGAGACCCATCGGGGCAATCCATGATGGCTAGTGCATCATGTTTCTTCAGAGTGACATGACAAATAAGATTTTCAGGGTTTTGAGGGTACAACCCGCTCGACTGCTTTGAGGGATTCTAAGGCTAGCGGAGACTTACGGAGGTCTTAAAGAAAGAAATTCCAATCCGGCGGAAGGAATATCTGACGAAGAGTCTTTCAAACTCCAAGAATTTAGGTGTAACTGTGAAACTCGTGAAAACAGGGACTCCGCCTCAGCCATGAGACAGTAGTGCCAATAGACCTGCGGTATGGGTCAAAAAACGGCAAAAACTGTGAGACAAGGAAATCACGTCTGTCCAGTAGGGCGTCAATTCCAGAATTAGCATCTTCTCGAAGAGGCGTCAATTCTTGAATTAACCATATTTTTATGATATTAAATTAAATTGGCGTCACTGTATAGAGGCGGCAATTCCTTAAGTCGCGTCCATGGAGACGGGCGTCGATTCATGATTTTCAGATTATTTCGTATTTAATAAAAAAATAGGAATTCACATCTCTGTGAAGAGGCACTATATACTTAATTCGCGTCTGTGTGAACATACGCTAATTCTTCTTAGCTACAAGCTCTTAAGCACCGGGCAGGTTCGTTTATAGACATAATGCACTCTTCATTTCTTTTTAGAAACGTGAACAATAGCACTTTGATTTTTATGAAGGATTTAATGGATCGAAAGACATGATAATCTAGAGAAAAATACAAGGATTCTAACCATGTGTATATCATAATTTTATGATGCAGGGTTTTCGGCCCCAGAAGTGCCGGCTTCGTCCGTGGCCGGGGTGGAAGTCGACGCAGCCTCCTCTGCAGGAGCTAAAAGGGGGGTATTTATAGGGCCACGCAGGGGGAAGACATACCTGGGCTAGATAGGTCCCTCAGGAGACCTATCCAAACCAGGTAGGTTGCCTAGAGCACCTACCCAAACGGGGTAGGTTCCGCGGAAACCTACCCGGTCCAGGATGGGCCATTTTTTATATATTTTTTGGGGTTTTTGTGCCTTGGCCACGTGGAGGAGAGAAAGCAACGTCTCCGGGGGTTTTCTATACTTTGTTCCTTTGCTCTTTCCGCACCACTTGCCATCGGGAAAGGTTCCGCTCTCCAGAGATTGCTTCCGCTCCTAGTTGAACACTCTGTAAGTGTGGCAAAACACCTTTTTGGTTATTTGCTTGCTGCGAAGGCACGTTTTTTTCATGCCGTATATATAGTGAGGGTTTTCAGGACTTGTATTTGACCCATTATCATAGTGACATTGACTTTATGCCATTTTCAGCCATCATCGGATTAATTTAGTTTCTTATTCGTCTCGATTAATTTGAGAAAAAGTAATGGGTTCAACAAACCCACATATAAAATCTTGCAAACACATAAGAGAACATAAGAAGCAAGGAACCTCAATATAACTGGCCATACATACAGGTGACGACCAAACTGCCACTTGAATGGGCAGGCTTCCACCATGAACAAATTGCCACATTTCTTCTTCAAGCAACTAAATAGGAGGAGGAGGGGTCTCAGATGATACCCAACACTCAGGTGTATAGGATAAGCGCAAGGACATAAGATATGCAGGCAACCATCAACGATCCCACATGCAACTGCATCAAAGATGACAACTCAACCATCTTTGGCAATCTCCAAGAGAATACAACAAAGCTGTGATGAGTGTCCAATCACTAGGGTAGAACCTCTCCATGTAGCCCAGAGAAAGTGGCCGGAGGAGAAACCACAGATGGGCAAATGGCATGGTCGAGAGGGGGGGGAAGCAGGATAAGCAGGCATAAAGGGCAAGGAAGGCAGATTCAGGGATCGGGATCGGATCGGCCGGTCCCAAACCGAGCCGGATCGGTGGGATCGGCCGATGCGAGCGAAAGTGACCCACAATGTGGCATCTGCGGAGCCTGGCATGGTGGCGACACTGTCGGCCAAAATGCTTGACCAGTTGCTGGGCGATGCGGGTGTTTCGCGCAAGCGCGTGCTGGGCGTCGGGGTCTGCATGCCGGGCACGGCCATGGGTGAATATGGGTCGGGCTTGAAGTTGGGTGGTGCGCACGCCTTTCCGAAGGAATACAGCGCTTGGCAATCTCTGGATATTGCCGAACACTTTGAAGCCGCGTTGAAGCTCCCTTGCTGGTTGGAAAACAGCTCCAAGGCTTCGGCACTGGCCGATTTGTATTTCGGGGCCGGACAGCGCCTACGGAATTTTGCGGTGATCCACATCGAATACGGCATTGGTGGTGGTTTGATTTTGGAGCGGCGCCACTACCGCGGCACCTTGGGCCGCGCCGCTGAATTTGGTGGTCTCTACCCGTACGAAGCTTCCAGGCCGTCGGGCCGCGATCTTCTCTTGTTCGTGGCCGATCGCCTGAGCAGCAAGAACGCGCTCAGCGAAATCGAGGCGCTCCGCAAGCGTATCGCCGAACTGGAGAGCCGCTCCACCGCGGTTCCGGAGAAGGACTCGACGCCTCAGGAGATCGAGCAGGCCATCCAGGCAGCGGATGAGGCCTTCGCCGACATGACCGATGACCAGATCAAGGACGAGATCGCCAAGATCACCGGATCGCGGCCGCGCGGTAATCCGAACCGGCGCACGCTGGAGCAGTCGCTGAGCGAGCTTCTGGCGGCCTGATCATGGCCATTCTGGAGGCCATGCAATCGGCAGCGGTAAAGCTGATCGGACGCAAGCCGGGGGCATTCTTCGGAGCCGCCCCCGGCCTCGTATTCGAGATGGAGATTGCTGACCTTGTGAACGAGGTGGCGCAGGACATCGCCAAGTCGCATGACTGGCAAGCCTTGATGCGCCTTCAGACGCTCGACGGCGACGGAACACAGTCCAGCTACGATATGCCGGATGATTACGACCGGATGCTGGTACGTTCGGACGTGTGGGACCCTGACAACTGGATTCAGGGCTATGTCCATACGGTCGATATCAATACCTTCCTGATCACGCAGGAGGGCGCGTTCGCCGTGCTTAGTTTTGGCTCCATAGTGCCAAGGTTATGGCCAAATTTCAAACGTCATACCACCAAGGTTAGTCACTCATTTCCAATTTTTGACTTCATACCATCAAGGTTGGCCATTTATGGTTGAATTTCCGACGTCATACCACCAAGGTTAGCCACTTATTTCCAACCTGTGGCTCCATACCATCAAGGTTAGCCATTTATTCTTTGAATTCGGCTCCATACCACCAAGGTTAACCACCTATGTCCAAATACCAGCAAGGTTAGCTGCCCATTGTCAAATTTCAGGCATTGTACCACCAAGGTTAGCCACCTATTCCAACTTTTGGCATCATACCAAGAAGGTTAGCCTTCTTTTTCGGTTGACTTTCAGACCAAAAAGGTTTGTCAGCCAGTCTACCCTTAAGCTTTGGTGTCGATTTGCATGCCACAAAGGCTATCAACCCCAATTATTTCCCTTGTAGTTTTAGACTTGTATGCCACAAAGACTGTCGACCCCACTTGTGTTTACTCTTAGTATTGACTTTTATGTCACAAAGACTGTCAATCTTAGTTATCTTCACTTGTAGTGTTGACTTGTATGCCACGAAGGCTGTCGACTCCACTTGTGTTTACTCTTGGTATTGACTTATTTGTCACGAAGGCTGTCAACCCCAGTTGTTTCCACTTGGGCGTTGGCTTACACGTCACAAAGACTGCTAACCCCATCTATTTCTCAATGTTTAGCATTGGCTTGCATGTCGCAAAGGCTAGTCGACCCTAATTCCAATCATTGGCGTCAAACCACAAAGGTCAGTCGCCTCAAATTGCCAAAACCTTCAAATAGCTGGCTTCAAACCACAAAGGTTAGCCAATTCAATTTCTAAATTATTGGCTTCATACCAAAAAAGTCAGCCATTTTGATTCTAGCCAGTTGACTCTCATACCATAAAGGTGGTCAACCTTATCTTCAACTTTTGGTCATACCACTAAAGTCAACCGTTCTACCCCCAACGGTCGACTCTATGTCACAAAGGTTTGTCAGCGTTACGTCCAACTTCAGGCCTCGTACCAAAAAAGTTGGCCATTATCCTAGCTGTTGGCTCCATACCACAAAATTTTGCCAGTCCTATCTTTAACTTTTTAGCTCTGATACCATTCTGTCACGCCCCGTACTCTATACCGTCGAGGTATTGTCCGCTTTGGCCTACCGGCCTCACACTTTTGTCCCTTTCTAATAGTGATCGGCTCTAGAATGGGGGACTTCCTGGGCAGGTCACCCATCCCAGTACTATTCCTCATTAAGCACGCTTAGTTTCGGAGTTCTTTTCAAGAACTGAGTCGATACTTCAAAAGGCGTCTCGTATTCAGCGACTGACAAGTTCCTTTGCTTTAAAGCAGCAAACTCCGCCACCTTTTTCTCTTGTACTCGGTCCGAGAAATACTTATTATTGAAAAGTTTCTCGAATTCCTTCCACGATACTTGCTTGTCTCCCAATGTGGCTTTTACAGCATCCGACCACGTCCTCACATCACGTTCTAACGGGAAGGTAGTTAAGAGAACGCGTTCTTGGTCACTGCATTGCATGACCTCGAAAATCCGATCCATTTCTCTCAGCCAGTGCTCGGCTTCATCTGGATCCGTCGAACCTCCAAATCACGGGGGATTCATCCCTCAGAAATTTCGATGGAGATCACCGGCTCCCTGGTGCGAAGGGCCCGAGTCAATCCTTGTACTGTACGTTACATGTCTCTCCATTGTGCACGGTCAGCCATTGAAACGAGCTCCTACGCGTGGGATAGATTAAATTAGAACAGCCAAGTGAAAATATTTTAGAATTGATTAATTAATTTAACTCGAGTACTACCCAATCTCACTGGGTTGGATCCTTAAACCTTTAACAAGTCACGGTTCTATGACACCAATTAGAAGCCTAGGAACCTTAGGAAAACATAGGCTCTGATATCATTTTGTTACGTCCCGTACTTTATATCGTCGAGGTATTATCAGCCAATCAGCCTCACGATTTTGTCTCTTTCTAACGATGATCGGCTCCGAATGGAGGACTTTCCGGACAGGTCACTCATCCCACTATTACTCTCCATTAAGCACGCTTAACTTCAGAGTTCTTTTCAAGAACTGAGCCGATACTTCAAAATACATCTTGGTGATATAGAGCACAACTTAACTATATTTGAGGGTGTTATATGCGATCCTGCTCAAGCGCATAAGAAGGGGGGGAAGGAATGTTGTGGTTTATATTTCTCGTGGAAGTAGCTTGATTTATAACTTGAAGATGTAAGGGCGGGCACGGATGGTGTCCAATGGCTCCAGTCTAGCCCCCTCAGTAGATGGCTGGAAACATGGTATTAACCATGGGGATGATGATTACTGCCATCGCATTGCACTGAGAGTACTTTTTTATAAACTGGTAAAATTCACGAGCCAATCTTATAAAATTATACATGTTTGATTGCTACATGACTTTCTAGTGCATAGCTTTCAAAAGGTTATGAAAGTACATTCTCGTTACATGCCACTACATTCTCGTTATTTAAAAGGTCAAAACTTACATTCATGCTAGATCTTGATCGTACATCCCACACTATCTTGTCCTTCCATTCATATATTGATATATTGTTGTTACTTTGATTTTATTTCTTATGTTTTATCGCACTTTCATTATTACCCTTTTCATAGAGCTAAAATGTCAATTACTTTAACATTGGCATCATGTTGATATGAATATACTTATTGGGCGAGTGCGCTCATTCCCTACTTTTTCAATCTTTTCAGGAGACTCTAGCAGGTTAGAATCGAACTACTCAAGTGACGGGTCCGAGAGCGAAAGTGATTGATGGACGAGAGAAGCCCTAGAGTGCTATGCGTCTTGAGTCATTGTAATTTAGTTACCTTCACTGTGATAGGTGGTGAAGTTGTTCATATTATATTATCTTTTATTTTCTTGAGTCTAGTTAGATCAAGAAAGTCAAAGTCAAGTATCATTTTGTAACTTTTGATTATTATTCAATAAAGTTGAAGTTTGAGTATATGTTGTGTTCACTCTTTTATGTGTGAATGTTGCACTTTGATCGTCTCGCTTGCATAAGCCTTTATTTATCGGCTGTTCACATTCTTGACTTATTTCCGCTGCACATTTTGGGGCGTGACAGTTAAGTTGGTATCAGAGCCTAGGCTTAAGTAAGTCCTAGGAAAATGTGAAGTCATAGGTTAAGTCCAAGGTTTAAGGACCCACCCCTATGAACTAGGAAGTAATTTTTGAATCCATGTGAGATGAGATAGAGCCCAGGATGAGATACTTATTATTAATCTCTAGGTTAACCCCTATAAATTCTAAAGAAAATAACTAACTCTGATTGCTGAATCCCGGTGTACCCTTAATCAACATATACTTCAGACCTTATTCTCTGGTCCATAACTCTGAAAGGCAATGTTGGTGGCTTTTCTTTTCTGACTTCTTATTAATTTTATGCCTATGTATGCAGTCTGAAGCTTCATAGCCATCTTCTTGTCCAACAAAAAGCACTTTCTGCTACAGAAATAAATTTCATCCAGACCTCTCCTTGCCCTTTCCTTATAGTCCTTTTCAAGTGCATACAATAAACTGAGTCAATGCAGGCAATAACCTCTCAACCACACCCTCCTCTTCCCTAGATTTTTTTTACCATTGCACCCCCCTGCAAGTGACCAATTGTGGGGAATCAAATTGGATTTTTTTAATTTTACTGTAGGTCAGCTACCTTTTCTCCCTTGTTTCTTTACTATTTTGCCCTTATATGTCTACTTCTAACTATGTATCGCCACAAATATCCTGCTAAAACCACCAGGCTGGTGTACTTGGTTTGAACATCCTTCACGCAGACGCAGGCATTTGACCATACATGCTCTGGTGCCACCAATACCCATCACCATGCCCGTTATAGATGAATATTAGGGTAAAGAGGCAAAAAAATTGGTGCTTGTCCTGCCAAAAGGGGCCCCATGTTTTTTCTAGTATATAATATTTGGTTTCCATTCGTATGTACATTCTAAAATTACCAATTGTGAATGCCTTTCAGATAACAAGCTGGATGAAATCAACTACTTTCTTTTCTTTGTTTGTCACATGAATATGTGGTGTTAAAGCTTATTCCTTTAACATCTCAAATGCTTATTGGTGTTCATATTTTCAGGGGAGATGTTGTTGATGTAGAGGCATGGGTTGGTGCATCTGGAAAGAACGCGATGAGTGGCAATTGGCACATGCGTGACCGGCAGACAGGCCGAACTATTGCTAGAGCGACCAGGCCAGAACTTTTTTACCAACATGTGTCTCGGTTTCTTTTATATTAAGAAAACTTGTGGAACGCTTATCGTTTTCTTATATCAGATAAATTTTTCTTAGCAATATCTTTGTTTTCTTTTTATTTGCCACAGTGTATGGGTGGTGATGAACAAACACACAAGAAGGTTGTCCAAACTTAAATCCAAGATAAACACCCAAAATAGGGGATTTAAATGCATAAATCTCATGGATAATAGTGAGAATATATCCTCAAGGTGGATTAGAGTTGACCGGGGAGGATTATCTCAGAGAAAATGGGTCAAATAAGTGCTCTAAATAGTCCTCGTGTGAAGAAATCAGAGTTCAGGAAGTTTTGGACTCTCTGTATAGCAAGCGGTCTATCGCAGGGCCACTAGGAGAAGAAACGGTCATGGGAGGACTGCCAGGGGACAACAAATGACCTTGGGGGTGACCGCCAGGCGATAGGAGGCCGAACGGGAACAAACGGGCACAAAACATGGGGTAGCGATCTAGGGTAGACCGCTTCTACCCTAGACCACTACCAGACATATTTTTATTTTTTTTTTATTTTGAAAAATCCTAGTGGCGGCCATGCCTTGACCGCTACATGGTTGTAGCGGTCAAGGGATGACCGCTACCAGGAGGCTTGGCAGGCTTTCACACAGTTGAGTTCCAGTCACCCGTTGGTGCTCTGAATTTGCCCAAAATGGGCCCAAAAGTTAGGGAATTGAAGATAAAAGCTTCCAAAGCTTAGTGGACTTGAAAAATGGTCAAGAAATGGGCTCAAAATAGGCTCAAAATAATGGTTAATTTACGGCATCGCGAAAGGTGAATAATATAAATAACTCAAGTTATAGGCTGAAAACGGGTGTCAACAGATGCCCCTCACTGATGCCCGCTTTGCAAGAGAACGAGTGGAAGCGACGTGGAGGTGAAATGGAAAGGAGATAGAGTGAAAGCGACAGTGACATGAAATGGAGATGAAGTAGAGATGAAGCGGAGAGAACTGAAAAGCGGACATCAAGGTGAAAGACACCTGTTACGACCAACAAGCGAGATGAATTTTCTCGAAAACGTCGAACTAACCACAAGGAATGATTGACAAGGATGAGACATGTCTAGAGAGACTAAACCAAGGAATAAAAGGAAACACGACCAACCTCATTAGGGGACACAATCCACGGGCAATGAGGGGATCGAAAAGAGCACAGCGTAAGATGAAAAAGGGAAGATAAAATTAAGATAAAAATCCAGACGGGAATCACGTTGGCCAATCAGACCAAGTGAGATATGTTGAACTATATGTATGGGCACGTCGACTCCACAGGTTTGCTACGTGAATGCAGCCTTTTACTAAAACACTATTGATATATCTGTTGCGCATTGAACTCAAGTGGTTTATCTGCATTGCAGTAGTGATTTGTGTTTCAATAGTATAGTTTTAAATTGACCAAAAAATTTTGTGACTCTATTCAACCCCCCTTCTAGATCTGGATGCACCCAAGGGACCCAACAATTCGTATTAGAACTAAGCTCTATCATATCCAGATCCAACGATCTACAGATATGATCCAAGTGCAAGTACAATCATGTGTTCCTCAGTTGATTAGTTTACAATGTTTCCCTTTCCGATTTTTGATGGTTCAGATTTCAGTAACTGGCTGGGAAAAATGTGTAGATTTGTAACATCACATGATCCTAAGCTCTAGAAGATTATTATCAATGGTCCTTCTAGCCTACCTGTAAACAAAGCAAAATGGACTGATGAAGACAAGTCAAGACATGTTGATAATGTCACTACTTTAAAGTTGTTGAGAGTAGTAGTAGACTCCAACACAGCTCCATTTGTTTCTAGTTGCAGGACATCCAAAGAAATCTTGGATGGCATGATCAGCAACCAGAAAGAACAACAGAGGGACAACTGCTTGATGGGTGACAATAATGACCAGCCGAGCAACCCCTTCATCTCAGGTAAGCTCCAAACCTGAAGATTTCACATTTGATGAACTCATGGATGCTTATGACGAACTGGCTAAGTAGTATAAGAAAATCAGATCAAAATATAAAAATTGAAAAAGAGACTTAAGAACAATCTTCATGAACCTTTTGTGAAAGATGTGTCAAACTAGAGAATAGAAGTGAGTCTCTGATGTTTGATGCGGATATGCATAAGGAACAAATTTCTTCTTTAAGAAAGGAAAATGAAGTTTTTATGAATAAGATCTCTAAACTTGGAGAGAAAGAAAAAGAGCTAAGAAAAGAGATAGATTCAATGTTGGATGATTAGAAGTTCTTTGATGAACTGGTTAACAATGACGAGTTGATTAATGAAAATGAAGAACTTAAAAGACAAATTGATATTCTAAATGATAGGTTGTCTACCTATGAAAAGGGGAAGCACATCAAGGAAAATGACTCTGAAAAAGTGCATGTGCTAAAAATAGAATTGAAGATTACAAAGAAATGAATGGCATGTTGAAGAACACGGTCAATGCCTACGAGGTAGAGCTTCCTAGTTATAAACTACACATCTCATCCCTGAAAGAAGAGATCATGAATTTGAATAACTCATTGTCTAAGTTTGTGAAAGGTATAGAAAATCTTGATAGACTCTAGGGAACTAAAGTAAAATTTCAGAAAGAGAGACTTAGTTTTGCTCCAATAAATAAGAAATCTTTTGCAAATAAGCTCTACAGTTCTTTTGTTTCGAGCTCTAATGTGGCCAGTAGCTCTAATTTCCCTTCAACACAACCTGCCAATCTAAAAAGTCAAGAACGGCCCACTCTACAAAAAACACAAAAATAAGATAAAAATCAGGTAAAGAAAAACAAAGCTAATCCACACACAAAATAGAAAGGCAAGCCTATCAACTCCACTATGTATGCCAAAGATTATCTTGTCAAAAAACACAATGAATCAAAAGGAGCAAGAGTCTCATGCTTTTACTGTGGCTTGCATGGACATGTGATGTATTATTGCAGGGCTATGAAGAAAGATGACCTAGAATCGTGCAAAGAGGAGATTGCTCTGAATGATCAAAGAAAATTGTCAACAAGGAAAACTATGTTAAAAAAAACTCAGCCTGGCAATAAGAGTTCTACAAAAAGAAATGACCCTCCATGCTATTATTATTGTGAGAAGCCCGGCCACACAGTCAAGGACTACTGGCTAAAAAGAGGAAGAAATGTTTTACATGCTAGCAATCATGTTCACCAACAAAAATTCACTGCCCATATATACAAGAATAATGTGAAATCTTTTGTATGTTGCTATTATTGTGATTAAGTAGGACATGAGATGAGTGATTGTTTCTTTATGGGAAAAAATGACATGATTGCCATGAAAAGAAATTCACATGCAAGAACTACTGCTAACTCTCAAGGACCCCAGAAAACTTGGATACCTAAAATTGCCAAATGAGAATTTTGGTTGCAGGGGTGCCTTGGAGCGAAACAAGGATCAGTTAGAAAATAACAGCTCAAGGCACCGATATGTAAGTGGTTAGCTATCTGAAAAGTAAACAAAATGTTGGCATATCTCCCTCACTAGCCTATTTATGCATGCTCCAAAAAAATTGTGCCTTACTGCTAAGAAATTCTGGCACAGTGTTAAGAATGCTTGAACATATATGCTGCCGAAATTATTCTCTAGTTCTCGTGAAATATTCATTGACTGAATTGAAAGTTTGAAAATTTTACCTGTTCGAATAGAATGTTCTGTGTGCATACTTGGAGTCTGCATATGTTGTAAATGTGAGTGTCATTATGTTTCCTCTTGCATCATCATGCATATCATGCTAAGGAGAGGTTCGAGGATCTTGTCTCATATTTCATTGCACTGCTTCTCCTGAAAATGATTCATCATATAATAACCCTTTGGTATATAGAATGGTGACTTGTGGAAAGTTGGATCAAGTCCAATGAGAAACTATCACTATGTGTGAGAGGATCTTTGGATCTAGTTCTCCGCCTAATACCATTGGTTAACTACTCATACAAGTCCTAGGCTGCATAATCATCCATCAAGTTTTCACTAGGACTCTTTAAAAAAAGAAAGAAATGAATGCATACATTCAAGGGGAGTCAGCATAAAAAGGTTGATCTGCATTTGTGTTTCTTCAATTGTAGAGATAAGCGTAATCTTCAGGATAGGCAAAGTGATTCTTCATCTAAGTGAATGAGATATGTGAGCTTTGCAGTGCTTATGAGATTACCGGCATATCACCTATGTTTTAGCTCTTAATGAAGAATAGGTGATCTTGCACCTAAGTTGGATATCGCCTAAGTGATAGGTGAAGGGTTTTTGATAGGAGAAGAAGCACTTAAATGTGTTACAATGCCTATGTGAGTTTGATATCACCTAACTTATAAGATAGGCGAAAGGATAGGTGAAGCAATAGCTATGTGACGGAGCTAGGTGAAATCAGTAGGTGAAGAAGTGCCTAAATTCTTTTTATATCGCCTATGTTTTGTTTGTCTTCTTTTTTTAGCGCCTATATTGATTTCTAGTGCTTAAGTAAACTTTTCTTGCACCTATGATACTAGATAGGTGGATTGTTTCGGTGCCTATAAAGTTTAAATTCCTTGTCCACCTTTGTGAGAGAATCCACAGGTGTGGGGACTTAAGGAGGTCTTAGTTTAGGAATTCTCAATCCAAAGAGATGGAGTGCTCAATGGAGGGTCCTTCCTTAACCAAGAGAGGGGTATGATCTCCTAAAAGTGTGAGGAGAGGAGGTCTCCCAAACCAAAATGTGCCTATATGGAAGTGCTAATGCAGAAGAAATAAGAAAATCACATAATAAAATGATGCATATACAATATGATGAATGGAACAGAACAAACAGGATGCGAATAGTGATGTAAAGAAAAAAAATGCAAAATAGAAATGGAGGATGAAAACTAGAACAAACAACTACGCTAATTCTTTTGCACAGTGATGTAGATGAAATGGTGGATGGAAGTTAGAACAAATAGGAACACTAATTCATATGAACAATGATGAGTTGCAAATGTCAGATAAAAACTAGAACAAATCTAAACACCAATTCATGTGAACAGTGAAGCGCAGATGCAAATGAGGGATGCAAACTAGAGAAAATAGAAACACTAATTGAAATGGATAGTGCAACGCGAGAATGTGAACAGAGAGACAATGCAACCGGGAATTGGCGTCTGGATCAGTGGGCGCCCATTTAAGAATGGACGTCCACTGATGTGGATGCAGATTTTTTTATATATATACCTTGCAACAAAGGACAGAGAGATGCATAAGTATAGAATAACCAATGAAGGAAGATAACACTCACAAACTCACCGCAATGGACAGGATAATAAATGAAGCACAGAGAATGTGCGTTTGTCACAGTGGGCGCCCATTCAATGAGAGCCCAGTGCACTGGATGCTGATTTTTTTTTAAACCATCAACAACAACCAGAGAAGTAAGCAAGTATAAGATACCGATGGAAGAAAAGCACACTTGCACACTCACAAACTCAAAGCATACCTCACAGAGAATGGGTGTCTATCACAGTGGGCACCCATTAAATGGGCATCCACTATAATGGACGCGAATTTTTTTTTTTACAGATGAAGCAGAGTAATTGAATTTCAAAAAATCAAACAATTTAACAAATCATGTAGGGGAGGGGTATGCATGTGGTGCACAATGGATAAAATAGAATAAAAGAGTGCTACGTGGAGCACAAAAGGGTCTGCCCCACGATAATTTGTCATGGTGCCAACATCTGGACCCTTAAATGTATGGACCCAACATATAAGGAGATCATCTCTCATGGATTTAAGGACTCAGATGCTGATCTCATGGCAATTTGTCGTAGGGCTGACACCATGTGAATATTTTCCTATATAATGGGACGGTGTCCAACAAAAGGTATGCCACATCCAATGAGGTGGATGTAACCGAGTACTACAAAATGGACATGTCCAACTACATAATGGGACGTCAGTCTCTTAACTATGCTGCGCCATTAAAGATGATTTTTTTTTCTGAAAAACACTGAAAGGTTGCACCATTTTGCATGGATTTCATGTCACACGTGCATGAAGCGAACAGCACTTGAATGCGTCCGACTTTGATTTTTGTAGCTAGATCGGTGGAGAGGCATATGCAGCCTTCACATCCACACACATATATATAACGTATAATAGATTGACGCATATATACGAACGCAAACACTCTGTATAACGTTAATACCCAGATATTACAAACCTATCAAATCCAATAAATAATGCTGATCTAGGTGTTTGACCCGAATCATGTACCCAACGTTAATTAATGGAAGATGCCTCAGTAGTACTGTTGCCGAACACCTTAATTATCAAAGACAGCGGCCGAAACCCTCTTATCACAGAATGCAAGGATCTTCTCAAGTCTCCAGGGCCAAGAGACTCCAACTGCATGCAGGCACCAATCATTACGTTGGAAGGTGGAGGAGCCACCAGTTCAACACCTCCGTCGACATACTCCATAAAGCGTACTGAGAATTATCGTTATAATTAAAAGGAGGAGGAGATTTAGAAACTCTACACTGGGGGGGGGGTGCAAAAGTCATTTAGTATAAGAGTTTTTCATATAATCTTTTAAATATGTTGAGGTGTCACTTATATAGATGAGAAATGATAGATCAAGCTCCCTACATCTCATGTCATGGGTTGAGTGCTTCATTTCCCCTGGTGGCTGTGAATGTGACGTGACAAATTAAAGATGTCATACCTAGTCATGTTCCTTTCATACACTAGAGTCACCTCAACGTTGCATAATTAAATCTTATGCTTGTTTATGGTGATATGTTGTAATGACGGATGGTTCTGTCTGCGATCTGGAGTTCTCAAAGTGTCGATGCTACCAATCGATCGTGTCAACACGACAGTTCAATTGTGACAGAAGACCGATTCTGTCTGGGGTTCTTGCCTCGACACCAAGAAGGCCAAGTGTCGATACTGCGGATTGAAAGGCCAGCATCTGTTCATGGTGATGATACTAGTGTCGACATGTAGGCAAGACAATGTCGACACCACATAGAAGAACGTAATTTTTACTCCTGGATTTAAGCGAGAAGTGTCAACACTTCTCTTGAAGCATGTTAACACCATGAAAAATGAGCGGTTTGGATATGTTTTTGATATTTACCCATTTCTAGGATCCGCAAGCAATGATTGAGATCTGATTCATTCAAGAAAGGTCCTTCTGGAAGGTTGCTTTTTGGAAGGAATCACTTGGTGGTAGTGGGATCTTCCAAATGTGGTCCCCATTGCTGATATTATTTCATTTCTGCTCATGCTCTTTTTGTGCACAGGAGAAAAGACAAGAGAAAGGTACATAGAAGAAAGAGAACGTGTGAGAGTGACGTCTGGAGCAGCACAGCTGCGGAAGATAGCTTGTGCAAGAAGCTTTCGAAGCCTCATTCTCTCCATAGGGTGTAGAACAGGTTACAGAAGATAGAGTAGTGCAAGAGATTCACAGAAATCTCGTCATCCCTTCCTTCAAGCGAGAAAGCACCGCAGCGGATTTCTCTTTAGTTTCTGAAGCCCAAGTAGCAGAGAAGATCTCAGTTCAAGTCATCTGCGCCATTGCTGGAAGACTTTTCCTGCACCTCCTTGAGTCTGTACTGAAGACACCACAATCTGGAAGCCGCCCAGAGCGTCATCTAGTCCACAGGCATGGCATTTCTTATCCGCTATCATCGATACATACTATCTGTTTGTTAATTTTTTCCTTCAGTTTCTTTGTTAAACTCAAGCCACTATATTGATCCCAACTTGTGTGTAGGAAGACAGACTGAGTGAAGCTCAGTTCTGTGGGTTTGGGCTATGGGCGCCTGCAAGCTATTAGTTATCCGTTTGGAGAGTGTTTTCTCTCTGTGTGAAGCTATGAATCAGGGGTTGGTGCTTGGGCACTAGTGTAATGCCCCAGATCGTGGACTGGGCCGTGGCGGTCTGGCGGGCGGGCTGAGTCGGCGTCGCGGCAGCGATGCGGCCGCGCTGGGTGTTGCCCGACTCGAACTCGGCCATGGCCTGCGCCACGCGCGGCAGGTCGTCCTTGCTCAGCTCCTGATCCGGGCGCAGGCCCACGCGCGCGGCGACGTAGGTAGTGTAGTTGTCGGTCGAACCCGGGGCGTTGCCCGGGTCGTCGACCGGCGACCACGTAGCCACCACGTCGCTGATCGTGCGCAGCGGCGCGCCGGTGGTCTTGCCGTCGAAGTAGCGCTCCAGCTGGGCGAGGTGCGCCTTCTGCCCTGCGTCCTGCGTGCGGAACTGGGCGAAGCCGCGGTTGTCGGTGCCGATATAGTCCGGGTTGCCCTTGAACTGGCCGACATCCTTGATGTTTCCCGGGTTGTTATTACGCTCGCTGCGCGCGCCGCCGGAGCGCGAGCCACCACTCGGCCCGGCGCCGCGACCCAGTTCTTGGTTCTGGAACTCGTTGAGCAGGCGCAGCTGGTCCATGGCCACGCCCGCCTTGAGGCGGTAGTTGGTCGCGGCCTGCGCCTGCGACAGGTCTACCAGCGTCTGGGTCAGGGTCGAGCGGTCCTCGCGGTTGAGCACGCTGGCCGGCACCGGGTTGCCGTCGGCATCGAACACCTGCAGGGTGCCGCCCACCTCGCCCTTGGCCGGGTCGGCCGCCACGTTGGTCTTGATCGTGTAGACCTGCCCGTTCTTCTGCATCAGGTAGGTGCCGGGGGTGTCGCCCACGTCCTGCAGCTGCCAGCCGCCGCTGGTGCCCGAGCTGATCGCGCGCTGGGCATCGATGAGCTTGCCCGACAGGTCCGCCGGCACGCCGGCGTCGGACAGCTTCTTGATGACCTCGTTGCGCGCGGCGCGGTAGTCATCCTCAATCTTGCCCGTGCGGGTCTTCGCGTCGGCGGCGTTCTTGAGCTGCGTCTGGTACCACGAGTTGAGCGCCTGCCCCGGCTGCTGGGTGAACTGGGACAGCATCGAGCCCAGCTCCTGCACGTCGGCCGGATCGTTCGGGTCCAGCGAGCCGGTGGGCTGGTTGTTGGTGTAGATGTAGAGCTTGTTGTCCGGGCCCTTATGTTATCTGCTATCAATGTAAGAAAGTAGGACATATGCGAGGAGAATGTCCTAAGTTGATCAAGCAAATGGCCAAGGCCAAGGGAAAGAAGCCCAAGGTAATGGTATGCACATGGAGCGAGGATGAGAAGGAAGACGAGAGTACGTTGGGACCGGAAGGTGAGGATGACTTCTGTCTCATGGCAGATGGTAGTGAGGATCAGGTAAGCACTCTGTTTGAAATTTTTTCAATTGAGGAATGGGAAGATGCATATGCTGACTTGGTTGAGAAGTATGAGATGTATAAAAAGGAAAACAAGCAGTTGAAAAGAAAGATCAATACTTTAGCTCATGATAATTCTGTTAACAAAGAGCTAGAAACACTAAAAGCTGAAAATGAAAAACTCAAGAAACAAATTGAATATTTTGAAGCCAATCGCTTGTAGATAGTTTATCTACCCCGCCTCTAACACATGAACATATGCATATAAGCATGAACAAAGAGGGCGATAAGAGATAAGAGATAGCAACCGTGATCGCCACCAAGGGATGACAATGCCAAAGAGATTGGGAAATGGATGCAATGGCGCCGCGTACCTTGGAAAAGGATAAAGACTTGATCGCGCTTGAGAAGAAGGGTGTGAAAAATGATGTGGATTAACCTCTTCGGCTTCCAGTCGGCTAGAAGAGAGGGCCTCATGTTGTATCTACTTTCTTGCAAAACAAAGTCAAAGAAACAAGAGAAAAACCCATTGGACCATGCATGTAATATCAAATCCCAGATGTGCAAATCAACGTGAAAGATTGAGGTAGAACGCACTGGGGGGAGATTTTTAACCCTTGTGGAAGGGTGAAAATAAAAGGTATTTATATTGTGATGACAATTAAACAAGGACACTGAAATAACACACAATACAACTGTGAAAAATGGAGATGCAAAAGTGCAAATCGTGCATGCATGTGCAGAAAAGTGTAGATTGTGATGAAATAGAGAAAGTAGGAGTGAATATCTAAGAGGAGCTTGAATGTAATAGAGCCCTTGAGCGTGGAAAATGAAGCTAATACTTCCCTCAGCAGGTTGGGGTGGAAGAACTGAGTCAGAGATGCACAGGTTCATATAGAAGTGCAGAAACATATGGTCATTTTGCCTCCGCCGTGTTCTGCCGGATCACCTGTTCGCATCTCACCGCTCCGCCGAAGTAGCCGAGAACTAGACCGGCCAACAAGGCAATCAATATAAAACCGCATACGATCAGCGCTTGTTCGGCTTTTTGCCGTTCGGATATTTGCTGTTCGATACGGCGGTCGCCCGCTGTGCGTCTTTCTTCAATGTCTGCCATTAGAACTGCCATACTTTTATTTCCTTTTTGTGGAACCATTCCCCGATTAACCGTTTAATCTGCTGATTCCCTCGAATTTATTGGAAAGCGGTAACGCTCCCACTTCATTACCGCCTTCCGGCTTTGAGCGTTTTGTCCACGCCGCTCAAACTTAAATGATCTTTATCAGCACCAATGCGGCCTGATATATAAAAAAGATCGTTATCCCAACAACGACATATCCCGCGATTCGATCTCTCATTTCCCTAACCTCTCCCGTTTTGCGATAAGCTCCCGGACTTCTTTCTCCTCGAACATCCATGTCGGCCTAATGCTGAATGGGTTCAGAGGGTATTTTTTTAGGTTAAAGGCTCCCCGGATAACCGTTTTTGGGTGACAGCCGAGCATATCGGCGACCGTTGAGGCTTTTATGAGTTTTCTTTTAGCTGGCATATCGTTCGTTTCCTTGTTCGCAGGTGCCGTCTTTTCATCGTTGGCATCGGGTGATTACCCTCGAACAATTAAGAGTGTAACATCAAATGTTCTATCTTGTCAACATAAAATGTTACATTATGAGAAAAAAAATATTAAGCCGCCGTAATCTCTGGATGCGGAATGATTACATCGGTCATAGGCAGGCCGTAAACGCGGCACATACCGGCAAGCAGTTCGAATGAAGCGTTCTTTCCGGCTTCTGCTCTGTAAATAGTTTGTCGGTCAACGTTTAACAGGTCTGCAACCTCTTGCTGAGGGCGTTTGTTTTTCTCCCGGGCGTCGATCAGTTTTGATGAGTAGTAGTGTCTTGAATCCATTGCAGGATTTTAGACCATAAGTAAAAGGATTGTCAACATAAAATGTCTAAACAAGTTTATTGCAATGGCGCAACATCATTTGTTACACCTAAAATCCAGATGCAAAAAAATAATACGCCAGTGGTAGAAAACTAATGGCTCAGAAGCCGATAACTGAAGAGCCGTCGGCTCGAACACCGATGATGGAGAAGTTATTGGGAAAGTTGTCAGTTTAGGTACTGATAATTGGATGGATTGATGGCTTGGAAATCGATAAGTGAAGAGCTATTGACTCGAACGTCGATGATGGAAACATTAATGGCTTAGACATCGGTGAGCTATTGGCTCAAATGCCAGTGGTTAGAGGGCTGATGAAGAAGCTGCCGGCTTAGATACCGGTGATAGGAAAGCTATCCTAGATGTCGATAATCGAGGAGTTGTCGGCTCGAATGCCAATGACTGAAAAAGTTGTTGAAAGAGCTGTCAGCTCAGATGCCGATTGTGGCAGAATTGGTAGCTTAGAAATCAATAGTTGAAGAGCTATCAGCTCAGGGAACGATGGTAGGAAAGCTACCAGTTCAAACACCGAAGATAGGAAAGCTGTTGGGTCGAATGCCAATGATTTAGAAAATTGATGGGCAAGCTATTGGCTAGAATGTCAATGATTAGAAAGCCATCGGCTCGAATGCCAATGATATAAAAGCTATCAGAAAAGTCGATGGGGAAGTTGTTCGTTAGAATGCCAATGATTAGAAAGCTGTTGGCTTAGGTGCCGATGATTGGAAAGCTATTGGCTTAGAAGTCGATGAGTGGAGAGCTATCGGCTCAAATGTCGATAATTGGAAAGCTGTTGGCTCAGATGCCAATGATTAGAACATTGTTGGCTCAGACACCAATGATTAAAAGGTTGATAGAAAGGCTATCTGCCTAGATGTCGATGATAGAAAAGCTATTGGCTTAAGAGCCGATGAGTGGAGAGCTGTCAGCTCGAATGCTGATGATTGGAAAGTTGTTGGCTCGGATGTAGATAGTGGGAAAGCTGTCGGCTAGAATGTCGCTGATTAGGAAGCTATCGGCTTAGGAGCTGATGAGTGGAGAGCTATCGGCTCGAACGCTGATGATTAGAAAGTTGTTGGCTCGGGCACCAATGGTTAAAAAGGTTGATGGAAAACTGTCAGCCTAGATGCCAATGATTAGAATGCTATCGACTTAGAAGCCAATGAATGAAGAGCTGTTGACTTAGATGCCGATGATTGAAAACTATCAGTTTAGAAGCTTTGATGAGGGGAGAGGTGTCGGCTAGAATGCCGATGATAGAATATCTAGAGGTTGACTCGATAACATGTCGAAGTTAAAGAGCCAAGGAAAGAATATAGGGTATAGATGTCGACCCGACATTATGTCGAAGTCAACGGACCTTGCTCAGACGGAAAGTATGAAACATGGGCAGGTCATGGAACATGGATGTTGACCTGAGAGCATGTCGGGGCCAATAGACCTTGCTCAGATGGCAAGTCTGAAACAAGGGCAGAATATGGAATATAGATGTTGACCTGATGACATGTCGGGGCCAACGGACCTTGCTCAAACGAAAAGTCTGAAACAAGGGTAGAAAGCAGAATATAGATGTTGACCTGACATCGTGTCGAAGTCAACAGACCTTGCTCAGATGAAAAGTCTGAAATAAGGGTAGAATGTGGAATATAGATGTTGACCTAATGGCGTGTCGGGGCCAATGGACCTTGCTCAGATGGAAAGTCTGAAACAAGGGTAGAATGTGGAATATAGATGTTGACCTGACATCGTGTCGAAGTCAACGGACCTTTCTTAGACGGAAAGTCTGAAACAAGGGCAGAATGTAGAATATAGATGTTGACTCGACGTCATGTCGAAGTCAACGGACCTGGGAGAGACGTGGGGTTTGGGCCAGGGTGGAACACAGTCGTTGACTTGATAGACTGCCAAAGTCAACCAACTTGGTGAAGACGTGGGGTCTAGGCCAAGGGAGGAACATGGGGTTTTGATGTCGACTCGACATCATGTTGGAGCCGATGAACTTGACAGAGGCGTGAGGCCCAAGCCAAGAGAAGAATATAGAATATAAATATTAACCAGACATCATGTCGAAGTCAACGAACTTGACAGAGACATGAGGCCTGAGCCAAGGGAAAAGTATAAGATATAGATGTTGACTCGACGTCGTGTCGGAGCTGACGAACTTGGCCGAGACGTGAGACCTAAGGGAAGAATATGAGATTTAGATGTGGACTTGACGTCATGTCAGAGCCCACCAGCCTTGCTCTGATAGAAGGTCTACAATAAGGGCACAATCTGTAAAATAGATGTCAACCCGACGTTATATCAGAGTTGAGCTACCTGGCGAAGACGTGAGGTCTAAGTCGGGGTGGAATATGATAGTATTGGTGTTGATTTGACGGAATGTCAAAGTCAACGGGCCCGTTCTCAATGGAAGGTTTGAGGCGAGGGTAAACTAGAATGTAGGTGTTGACTCGACAGAATATCGAGGTCAATAAGCTTGGTGAGGATGAGAGGCCCAGACCCAGGGCTGTGTATAGATGTCAACCCGACGAGATGTCGGAGTCGACGAACCTTGCACAGACGGAAGGTCTAAAATAAGGACATGATATATAGGATAGATGCCGAGTCGACGTCATGTTGAAGTCGACCAAGACATGAGGTCTGAGCCAGGGCCGAATATAGATGTCGACTCGATGATGCATGAAGGTCGACAATCCTTAATTAGACAGAAGGTCTAAGGGGCGGCATAGGTGAATATGTATGTTGACCCGATGGAGCACTGAGGTCAACCAACTGGTCGAGACGTGAGGTCTAGGCCAGAATAGGATGCGGATGTTGACCCATGGAGATGTCAGGATCAACAATCCTTGCTCAGTTAGAAGGTATGAGATGAAGTGAGAGGGGTCCTTTCGTTGGTTTATTTCTTTGGATTGGCTGGGTTTATTGAATTCGTTGAGCTTATTGAGTTTATTAGATTTATTAGATTTATTCTTTTGTCAAATTTGTTAGGCCGGCACGCTCCGCGCGCTCCCCGGCACACCCGAAAGCGGAGCTTCACCGACACCCATCTCCTCTTCCCCGGTACACCTTGGAGGGGACCTTCGCCGGTATGCTTATGCTAAGGCGCTCCCCGGCACGCTCGCCCATGGCCTCCCGACGCACCCCCGTAGGCTTCATCGGCACGCTCAGTGAAACCTTCACCGACACACTCGCTAAACCCTCCCCGGCGCACACCCTAGCAGGAACCCTCGCCGGCACGCTCCGATGTCCCCCGTCCTCGGCGCTGGAGGTGAAGGAGAAGAGAAAGAAGAAGAGAAGGAGGGGAGAAAGAGAAGAAGAGAACGTGGAAAGGGGGGGGGAGAGGAAGCCCTAGGGCTCCGTCTCCCATCGGCCAAGGAAGAAGAATAGAAGAAGGAGAAGGGAAGGGGAAGAGCAAGGGGAATGAGAGGGAAAGAGGGGAAGAGAGGGAGTGCCGTGGCTGCCTCCTCACCCCGGCAAAGGAGACGATGACGGCAGCGGCGGCGGCGTCCGGCAACGGAGAGGGGGGAGATGGAGCCTCACGCTCGTTCGATGGTCGTGAGAAAGGAGGAGGAAGCGGGCAGGGGGAAGTTCAAACGGTGTGAGCCGTTTGGAACTCCCCCTGTCCCTATTTATAAGGGAAGGAAGGTGGGGGACCCAAAAAAAAACAACAGCTTTTGAATTAATGTAAGAGAAGGAAAGCAAGTTCATCATTAAATTTAGGCATAAATGGGAAACAAAAGATAATTTGATCAGAAAAGTACAAATTCAATCCCAGAAGTGTCTCCTTCAGTGAAACCAACTTTCCAGATGGCACATAGTTCGTTCCAAGACCCACATACAATGCATCCGCAGGGGAAGAGATTCTTTTTCCAGTCAAACCAAGATAAGCACCTACAACAAACAAAGAGCAGAAAACACACTAAAATGTATGGAGAAAAGCAAAAGCAGCATCCATAATGAACTTCTTCCTTTCATAGACACCATAAACAAAAAAAAAAGAAAACATAGAGTGAAAGTGAAAAAGGAACACAACATAAATGTCATGGGGGGGGAGAGAGAGAGAGGTACTAGCAGCTCTTCCCAGGTGGTGTGGCATCTGCTGGTACATCAGGAGGAGGTGGCGGCGCAGGCTGTTCATCGTCTATCTCAGGCGTGGCAACCAACTACAGCGGTGGCGGCGGCGGTGGTGTGTTTTATAGCGGCTCTCAATCCGGTGGTGCTGGGGGTCTGGGCGGCGGCGGCGGCGGCGGCATCAATAGTGCCGGTACGGCTGGCGCTGCGAACACTGGCGGCGGCGGTGGAGGCGGAGGTACCACAGGTGGCTCAGGTTTTTCAGGCGGCGCGGGCGGCTCCGGAATCGTTATTGTGAGCTATTGAGGCGCAATCGATGAGCAACGCGACGACGAGCGGCACGCAGACTATTACGGCTGCTCCGGCGGCGGGGACCGAGCAGGCCGGTGTCTCGGCGGCGTTTTATTGAAGATCAGGCAATAACCGGCCCTTCAACCGGCGCCCATCCTAACTTGGAAATTTTAGTTGTGTCTGCAATCAGAGGGCGCCCGATCTTGTCCCAAACGGGCGACCTTCGTAGTAACCGCTCCAAGGGCCGCATCGAAAATAAGCCGGGGCATGAGCCAGATCGCAGGTCGGCAATCATTTGCGGGACTGTTTTTGGCTCTTTGTTGGCGAGCGCGAATGTTTCGTTTGCTGCCATCGGATTGCCAAGGACTAAAAGAACCGCGCTGTTAAAATTATTGGCTGATAAAACAGACCTTCGCGCATCAAGTGACGCTAAAGGGAGCGGCAACGGCAAAGCCGCAATCTTTTTCAGCGTGCGAAAGTTTCCTCTAGCACCATGCCCGTACACGGCGACGGGGCGCAGGATAGTGAATGGGACGCCCAACAACTGAATGGCTTTTTCAGCGTTGAGCTTAGACTCACCGTAAGTTGTTGTTGGCGAGACGGGATCAGTTTCCCGTATCACGCTATCCGACGATGGTCCGGTTTGAGCGGCGATAGAGGAAACAAAGACAAGTTGTTTGGTTACGGCTAGCTTGCATGCCTCGGCAAGCGCGGCTGTTGCAAAGTGGTTGGATATTTGATGCTCATCATCGGTAGCTTTGCGGTGAGCAATGCCCGCAAGATGAACTACGGCATCAATGCCATCCAGCAATGGCATCCAATTCTGCGGATTGAGCGCGTCTCCCGGCCCACCCATTGTCCTTCTCCCCAGTCTTTTCCATTTTAGATTTTCTTTCAATGCAAGCATGAATCATGAAAAGTCAGTTGGGTACTTTCGACACTTTTTTTCAATAGCATGAAAGGCTGTAATAAATGCAACAAAAATTATCTCCCCCCTAACTTGAATGACATTGTCCTCAATGGCATAAACAATATGGAACAAAACAACAATGTAGAATTGAATTTGTGCTGAGAAGGAAGGGTACAACCTAGTGTATGGGCGCGTGACTTCCTCATGTATTGATTGCGCTTTGATGGTGATGTCTTCACCGCTGCTATCCCTTCATACCTGAAGACAACACACTAGAAAACAAATCATTCAATATTGGGTTGCCTCCCAACAAGCGCTAAGTTAACTATCTTCAGCCCGACGTAATGAAGCTCCATAACCAATGAGTTGCATTAAGACTAAGCCACCATGTTATCTTATCTTCTTTTAATTTTCAACATTTGTGCCATGAGAAGATAAGATTATGCATGTACGCACATGGGCTGAAAGTAAGCTGGTTCTGCACATTATTGATTTTAACATTAACAATAGCCGTGAGCCCGTTCTCTTATGCAGGGGTCATGTAATGGTCAATAGCCATTAATCTTTCAAACTCGAGGTGGAACCTTTGCCCAGTATTTACCCATTGGTCCCCTTGTCCTGTATTTACCCACTTGACCACCCCTTTATTAACTACTTCCTCCACGGTAACTTGCTCAAGCACCAGTGGCTTGTGAATAATATCGACATTATTTGCCACATTCCCCTCAACGATGGCGTCATGTACATTAAGAGCATTAATCAACTGGTCTTCTTGATAGGAAGTCCAATCAAAGGTTAATATAGCTGGCATATCCCCTCAGATCCTAGAATGTCATATTGGAGAGACTTAACTTTTAGGGAATCAAATTGGAAGGAAGCATGGGCCTAGAATCTAACTCAAACAATGATTTAGACTTTATAGGACAGGGCTCAAAGGTCAGATCAAATGTGAAATTTTCTAATAAGGCCCCTTCATCAAACTTATCAATCGAATGAAGATTATCAATTTAATTATCCAATAATGTGATAGGTAAATTGAATGTAACTTTTCTAACAGGATTCCTCTTCAATAGCAAGAGGTGATTCAACAATCTCCGCGCTAGCCAGGACTGCCATCATTCTCATCCCATGAAGGTGGATCCTCATTGGGACCAAGGTTCAAGCATATGGATCGGTTATTTGGGAGAAGTAAGTCGACTAGGAGGTATCAAAGACAAGAGGAGATGGTCCTGTTGATGGTTATGCAACAAATATTGGTTCGACTGGTACGACATAGCATGACTGAGCAGCCAGGGCAGTGTCTGAGATGTTGTGATTTCCATGTGGGCAAGCCATGTACAGTGGCTATGGCTGAGTTAGTGTGCTTTAAATGTGGCCAGGTTGGACACGTTACCCATGAGTGCTCTTCGATGTCACACTAGTTTTAGCAGTTGTAGTGGTTGTCTTTTGATTCTGGCAAGGTCAGAATCTCAGAAGACCCGAGATATGTAAATGAATGAAAATAGAGATGCTGTCCTCTATGAGAAATTAATGTATTGTATTGAACTATATGCATTATGGCGCATGTTCGAGATATTTGTGAGAATGCCTTATGCATTGGCAATGGACCTGCTTGTAGGTGTTTGTATTTTGCCCTTCCATAGTGGTATGTTTCCCCTTCTGTAATTGTGCTTTTGATAGTTGCAGTTGGGAATGTGTAGTTCCTAGTTATTACTTGTGATGATTATGTGATTAGGCTACTCGAAGTGAATCAGTGTTGCACAGTGGAAGCGTGTGGGCCCATAAACCATAGGCTCCAAGATGGAGGTAATAAAAGGTGAAGTGTTTTATGATTCTTGATTATGAAAATAATCAGTATAATGTTCTCGTCATGTTACTTGCCTATTTCCTCTTCTGTTCTTCTTTCCTTCTCACTTGACCTCCCCGTTGTTCTTCTCTCTTCTCTCGGCTACAGACGGCAAAGTATGAGGAAGCTCAATTGAGTGGTAGTGATGCTGGGAAGCAGGTCGAAAGAGTTAAAGAAAGGTAGTATGTGTGAATCGAGGTTGCTCACTCGATTATGTAAGGCATGTGGTTGTATGGTATGAGACTAGTTTATGGTAAGCAAATGAATTATGTGACTGGCGAACTACTTATATTGAAGAATGTTGTGCTAATTGGGAAATGTCTTATTTGTTGGCCGTCTCCGAGCGCCGCCTTGCTACCCGTTTGACTCCGGGGTAACATGGAGATTTATTCTAATGCCACGGGAACACCTGGTGGCACTAAAACTTAATTTTGTATGGACCGTATCCCACGAGCATGTAATTTCATGCCGCTCATGAGGTGTTCGGTACAATGTCTATCTGTCATAAAGAGCTAATAGCTCGACTTAGCGCGGGGCTTTGTTGAGTACTTGGTGGCTTCATGCCCCCCACCGGGCACTTGGCTAAATGTCTTAATGAACTTCAGGAGCTTGAACACTTGATGTTGTAGAGCAGGTGCACATGACTTTGTGCCGCCCACAAGGTGTTTGAAGAAATGCCCATGAGCATCCATATGACGGTGACAGCCGATCATCGCTTCACATCCTAGTCTAGGACATGTTAATTTCTGAATTTTTCTGTAATTACCAAAAATTATGAACTTTTTGGAATTCAACAGGATGCCACCAAATTGAACCAATAATATGTCACTTAGCACTATTTGTTGACTAATAATAGTAATATTGCCAAAGCATGAAGACCAGACCTTAACCCTACCCAAGCCGAGAAATTCCAAAGAATTTGACAAAAGTATAGAAGGAAAAAAATCTAATCTGCAACTTCCTAAGTCATAAGCAAAAGTATTTTTTCCATCAAACTATTTCCCTAGCAGGTAAACCAACCCATGACGTCGACAAATGTTTGATACAAGTTAGTACAATGTGCATTTGATCAGTTCTGCCTTTCATCAAATATTCTAGGATCTTAAACATCATGAAAGCTTGTTTTCAGAGATCTGGTGTTACAAGTGAACAATGGGCCTTACACTAGGAATATCTTTGATCAATCCTCCAGAACAAAACTTTTAGATGACTGTGATGGACTTACCGTAGTTGGATTTAGCAAAAGGTGGGGCGTTACAGCATATATTTGACATGTATATGGAAAGCTCACCGCTCAGATGGAGCTCAGAAAAATATTGCGGACTGCTGAAAGGAACTGCAGCTCAATGACATGCAATATAGACTTACAAAACAGTAATGAGAAATTTTCAACTGGAACCCTACCAGTCACCAAGTTGATTCATGAGATGTTTATTGCTGCGCGAGGGGTCTTCTTCCTTGCGACGACCTTCTTCTATTCGTGAAGGGTCGTCTTCCTCATCGTCTGCTTCCTCTTCCTCTGTTCTTCTTTCCCCTCTGTCCCGTGAAGAGGCCAGAAAAAATCCCCTTAAGACAACATGCATGCACGAATAGATAGCTCATCCTATGATCTTTCATGTTTACGTTCCCTGTCAAGCATATTGTCTGTTTGTTCAGTGTTTTAATTCATTTCCTGTTAGATAAGAATTGGTGACCATGGCAGTGGGCGTTGTTTTAATAAATTGCATCATGCTCATGGACGCAAATTCAATATGCATGAACTAGCCTGACGCTACTTTCCTATTAATTAATAATTACACCTATCTTTAAAAATCTATAACTACAAAACCATGCAACATAAAATTTTGATATGCACATGGATAGATTCCTCGTATTTTTCTCTTAATTTTCACATCTTTTGATTCCCAAAAACCTGGATAAAAAGTAAAATTCTACTGTTCATGCTTCTTAAAGAAATGAACAATAGGTTGTATGTATGAACGCATCTGCGCGATGCAAGTTATAGTGTAAAGCGAAAAAGAATTGGCATCATCTGAAAGTGATGCAGAATAAAGAATTGGCGTCTCCTTACAAGGACGCCAAATTGAAATAATTTTATTTAATTATGGTTAACCCTAGAATTGGCGTCTCTTCACAGAGACACTATTTCTTGAATTAATTAATTAAATATAAATTAAAAATGAATCAACATCCTTTCGAAGCGAGGCGAATTACTTGAAATTTGTTAAATAAAGAATTGGCATCCGTCACCCTCACGCGACTTTAAACTTTTTACGCCTCTCTGAAGAGACGCAGATTAATTAACGCCTGCATCCATGACGTTAATTCCTGGTGACTTAACTAATTCTGGAAATTTTTCTTGAAATAACATCCATCTCAGTAGACGTGGATTTTGGTACCCGTCTACTGTCCTGACGTGAATTTTCACTATTGCTTCTTGTGGGTTTTTGATCCAGTACCATTGGATCTCTTAGCACCATTGTCTCAAGGCCGAGGTGTGGTCCCTGTTTTGTGATTTACTACTTACCCTCTATCTCTTAGTGAGGTGTTACTTCCTCTTTTTGTTGTTGAATGGGTCAAATGGTGTGGAATTGGGAATGGGACATTGGAGTTACACACATCACCCAAAGACCAGCTATAATCAGCTGATCCAACACAAATCCAAACAATGTTTAGTTCTTCGGTTCTGTCTTCTTTCCATCCTCCTAGAGGAATTTGTTCTTCTGGGATCTGCATAGCATTTCTTGTACATGGTGGATTCCTAGGTTGATAAAGGATGTTCTGTCCATGTTCACCCATATATTGCTGTTTAAATTTGTGCATATTTGTTTTTTCTCACAGTATTTTTGATATATAAGAACTTATTAGATGTATTATTTGAATCTAGTATATTTATGTATATTAAATTAGTAAGCAGCGAGTGGATGCTTCTGTGAATCGTTGGTCTTACTAGAGGAAGTTTTGTTACTGTGCCAGCAAACATCTTTTTTTTTTTTGCAGTAAAGCTGGTTAACCATAACCTATTGGATTAGACAGATCCTTTTCAGTTTAGGTCATTCGTCGTGGGCCTGTGGTTTTATTGCATGTGTCCCATCGATTTTGACCTACGATTCTTGCTGTTAACAATGCGTGGCAGGATGGTAGGGTTTAATCAGACTCATGATTCCCAGGACTGATTAAGAATTCCTGCTGATCGGAGCATGTCCTTGTTTGTTTATTTTACATTTTAGTTATGTGTTTTGATCACATTCTGCTTTTTTTCAAAGATGGCTAATTGGTTGTTCTTCACTTAGTTTCCGCTCATTAAGTTATCTCCATTTGTTCCTCCCCATATGTTAGGAGATGACCCTAGAGGAGTATGAGAAGATAAAAGAAGAGAAGCGGAAAGCTTTGCTGTCACTGAAATCGGAAGAGAGGAAAGTGGAGATGGACGAGGATTTTCTGTCCATGCAACAGCTCTCTCTCAAGAAGGGAACTGATGAAGTTTTCATTAAGTTGGTAAGTCTGCCGTCCATGTGGGTATCTCGTCACTCTCTCCGCAGCTTTCGACATTGCTTTGAGATAACCCCGCTCGGACATGAAGCCCGAACGTGACATGTCCACCTTCCTTTTCCACCAGGAGACAGAATTTGGCTTTATCCCCCGTCATGTGCCTTGAACATTTTGAATACACTGTTCACTTGCTATCCTTTTACCCCATTGAGGGGGAGCTATAGATCATTACGTGCTTGACACTTTCATGCTTGATTTCTTGTTTGCTTGCATGGATAGTTTCATACTTCATTTCACATAGATATATCTTTTAATCATACATGTACATAACAGATTAATAACCCCATTGTCCGTCGGTTTTTATTGATGACAAAAAAGGGAAGAATAATGTGCATTCACTTCACTACACTATCCTTGACTTGATAAATGCAAAGTTTTCAAACCTCAAAGTGCATATTCATTGCTACCATATATTCATTGCTCTTCACTTGAATTGGCACTTGAAATGGAATTCACGCACACATCGCTTGTTTTGTCATCATCAATAAGGGGGAGATTGTTGGATCCCCAAGTTGATTTTGGTGATTTAATTTTAATGATGACAAATCGTGTGTGCATGTGTTGTGGAAAATGTCCGTTGAAGAATACTTGTTGATTAAGGAGCTTATACTTTGATTATCTTAGTTTGTAGGATTAAATTACATGATGGACATCATAAAGAAGTTAAATGAATGCTTGGATGAGTATCTTGTGGTCTTCATATTCAAAAAAGGAGTAAATGTCATTTATTTTCTTCAAGAACTATTTGTAAGACTCAAATCTCTCAAAATCCTTCAATTGGTTGTAGACTACGTCGACCTGTCTTAACATGGCGTCGACCTCTTCTTATTCCCACCAAGCCAAGTTCTGCATTTTCATTTCAATGGCGTCGACCCCACCCTAGCATTGTGTCGACCTCACCATGTGAATATTGGTGTAATTGATTTTCATGCATATACGCATTTGGTATTTTCATGCATATTCTTCATAAGGCTTTTTGAGCTTGAGGAGGGTAAATCCGGCCTGGCCCAGGGTCAGCCCAATAACAATGGGTCCAAATCACATTGCGCCCAAGAGGCACCCAATAGCTACGGCCTATCAAGGTGCGGCCCAATCCGACTTAGCATCGGATTCTACAGCACGTAGAAGTCACAGCCCAAGTGCAGCGACTGTCGAAAGACCCTCCGGTGACCGACTGTTATCCCCCACGATGTCGGCCATGACCCCATAACGGGCGAGCATGAAACACAGGTTCCTTCAACAACTACAAAAAAAATAAAAATGCAGATTAGAAACAACATCTGAAATGACTGTCATAGGCATCATCTGTAATGTGGTCATTTAGACTTCCATTAGTTCCTAAAAGTAAAAAAGGAATAAGCAGACTCGGAACTAAACTTCAACTTATTTGCCCTTCTCCAATCATGTAAGCATCAGTTAGACAGAATAATATTGGAGGGGATCATCATTTTGAGAAACACTGTAGGGCACAGAAAAGAAACGATGAACCTTCTTCATCCACTAAAAAGTTCCTCTGCCAACTCAAATTTGTGTGGCAGTCACATATGTATTCAAGATCAAAAGGCTAGAGGTGGAGAGGTGCAAACAGGAAGTTGAATCTAAAGTCATTTTGGCATCTACACCTTATGGAATAGTACTCCAGCACTAGCGTGAGTGGTATGCTTCCCAGGTGTAGATATCAAATGGGATAGCAGGAAAGATCCATTAATGCAACCCTATAACTTCCATAGAAGATTTACATTAACTTAAAGGATTGAATAGAAACAACTTACATGATATAGGAAGAACAAAGTGCAGGTACTCCTTTCTTAGTTTAGAGTAATTTGGAACAAGTTGAAGAGAAATGCACTATGATTGTGAGACAGGCAATTCTAGTCATTATGCAGTTGCTTAAATGGAGCTCTTTTGGGGAAACAAAAAAGAATTTTCAGCTATCAAATATGAAGAAAAGATTTCTAAGAACATTTAATGTTCCCAATATACACAACATTCAGATGCACAGTGCGAAAATTTTAATGCTCCCCATATGCACAGCGTTCAGATGCACAGTCTGCAACATTTAATGCTTCCAATATACACCACCTTCAGATGCACAGTGTGAAATGGATCCCAATATACGTGTCATTCAGATGAACAGTACATGCACAGACTAAGTTGATATAAACTGGACAACACACCTTTCTAGCATCAAAAGACTTCCGAACAACAGAAAAAGCTTCCTGAGGTAACATAGAAGCAACCTGGAACAAGAAGGAAAAAGACAGCTCATCAGATGAGGGGTAACATAAACAGTATGAGTTGAACTATCAACAACCATAGATATCAAAAAAAAAACTGAATACCTGAAAGGAAACAAGCATGGTGAAAATAACAACACCATGCTGTGTAGCATCTACTCTCCTTGTAGCAAAACTCTTGCCATCTCGTAAACGATGAACACGAAAAATAATTGGTGCTGCAAAGTATACATAAAATTAGACAATGCAGGACCAAAGCTCTGGAAGTTCATAGCACTGATGCAGAACAATGAGGGGCATTGCAACCAACCCAATCAGCAAGGAGACTACAAGAATCAGAAGGGAGAGGAAGACTGAAGATCAACTCAAACACTATAAACATAAGCAGGCATCAATAAACACGTTATTTATATAAACCTAGAAAACATGCAATCAAAATAGTGAAAGAAATGGAAAGCAACATGGATTCATAAAAATTAAAGTCATAACATGAAAAACTTGCCATCTGTACATCACAGTATTCACGCACCTTTTAATATCTGGCAAGTTATTTATTCATGTATTTTTTACAAAACAATACTTAAATGAGAATTTATCTGAAGCCATAAGTAACCGCTAAGATGGTTGGTGTTAATATACGTTCATTACAGTGCATATGCCAATCTCCCATTCATTGTTTTACAGTTCCTACAAAATTGATCCCTCATCCATTCTCTGAAATTTGCTTCAATTACCATGTCATTATTCCATAAATTATGATAGCAGATAAAGAAAGAAGGATGCAAGTGAGGCATTCAAAGAAGGCCCCCATTCTAATATTTGTCCTCTCAAGTGAATATGCCCAAAATTTTGCCTCATGCTCAACACTTCATCATTAAGCACTTAAAATTTGTCGCATCCCAATCATAAATCCTGAACTGGGTCATCTGACTCATGCTAGAGCATCTCCTAGAAGCAATGCGTTGCATTGACATCCACATGTAGTGACAAGTGAGCAAGGATTAGCCAAGGCATCCTCTGGAAGTCATACATAACAATGAGACCCAATTGTAAAGATAGGTAGGCAAGGATTCCTTCGTTGTTGAACAAACACAATCCAAAAGAATAGAATTTGTTCAACTATATGGAACATAACTTGTAATGGAATTATGCATTTTCAGACTACATGTTGCAGAGAAAAAAAATAGCAGGGAAAGAAGAAGATGGAGGAGAAAGAGAGAGGGCACAAGGAGAGGTGACGGCTGTATCAACTGGCCATCATCTCCCTACAATCCTCTATTAACATGACCTAATCACACTTAAGACCAAAAACCCCTGTAACGAAGAGATTAGCCAGGGGTATGAGAGTAAAGCACAAAAAGAAGTTTAAGTCAAACAGATCCACCTTAGTGGGCCTGGTAATGAACCTTTGACCCAAAGACTAAAAACAGACTCGGTTCAGGTCCAAATCGACAGTCTATCTCCTATACTCCCCCTCAAGCCGAGCGTAGATGTCCTTCATGGACAGCTTGCCCAAGACAAATGGAGAGCCTCCTATGTTACACCTTTAGTGAATACATCAGCAAGTTGATCACCGGATCAAATATAAGGTAGATAGAGCTGTACAGAATCAAGCTTTTCATGAATGAAGTGTGTCAATCTCGAAGTGTTTGGTTGTGTCATGATGCACATGATTGTTGGCAATGTTGATGGCAACCTTATTATCACAATAAAGCTTTAGAGGGAGTGCAAAAGACAAGCCAAGATCCTGTAACAGGAGTTTTCAACCACAGCAACTCTAATAAACCATGCACCAATCGCTATGGCATGGTATTCGGCCTCAGCATTGGAACCTGCATGCACAGATTGCTTCTTACTTCGCCAAGCCACCAAATTCTTTCCAAGAAAAACACTATCCTGTAGCGAAACGTCTATCATCCCAAGAATCTGCACAATCAGTATCTGCATATCCTTCAACTTGAATACTATCAAACTTAGTGAACAAAATCCCTCGTCCTGGACATATTTTCACATAGTGAAGAATGTGATCCACAGCTTGCATATGAGATGCGCGTGGGGCATGCATGAACTGACTAATGACACTCACAACATGTGATATCAAGACGCATAAGTGTCAAGTACAAAAGTTGGCCAACAAGTCGTTGATACCTCCCTTTGTCAACCTTAAAAAGGAGGTCACCATCATAACTAGATAGAGGCAAATTCTTGATTGTAACCTTGAGCCACCAATCTAGCCTTATTTCTTATTATCTTTCCATCTTCACTAAGCTTGTTCTTAAAGACCCATTTGGTGCCTATGACAGATTGTGATGATGGTCTAGGAACAAGATGCCAAACATTATTTCTTTCAAACTAGTTTAATCCATCTTGCATGGAATTTATCCAGTTTTCATCTTTCAAAGCTTCTTCAATATTTTTTGGTTCAATTTGTGAGACAAGAGCAATCTGTTCTACTTCTTCCACAAATCTGAAATGTGACCTGGTTCTAGGTGGATCATTCAAACTGCCTATCACTTTTTCCAAAGGATGATCTTTAAGAACTCTAATATCGATAGAGTCATTACCTTCACCAGTTTCTTGATCCCTTGCATTGCTTGGTTCTGCCAAGTCATCATTTCCTTTTGTCTCCTCTTGTGGAAGATCATTCTTTTCCTTTGTGCATAGGAACTCCCCACCGTCGCCATCTTTCCTGCAAGGTTTGTCACTTTTAGTATCATCATTAAGTTCATCAAAAGTGACATGAGGTGATTCTTCCACAACTTGACTCTTTATGTTATAAATTCTGTAAGCCCTAGATCTATCGGAATAGCCAAGAAATATACCTTCATCACTCTTGGGCTAAAACTTGTCTAATTCTCTTTTATCATTGTTATGGATGAAGCATTTAGACCCGAACACTTTCATGTGTGAGAGAGAGGGCTTTTTACCTTTGATCAACTCGTAAGGAGTCTTTTTGGTATGTGGCCTTACCATAGAGCAGTTGATGATATAACATGTTGTGTTTACCGCTTCAGCTCGGTATCTCCTTGAGAGTTGTCGTTCAGCTAGCATTGTTCTGACCATCTCTATGAGTGTTTGGTTTCTTCTCTCAACTACCCTATTTTGCTCAGGGGTCCTTGGTGATGAAAATCTATGTGAGATTCCTTCTGCCGTACAAAAATCATAGAAGTCAACGTTGTCAAATTCACCACCATGATCTGATTGAATATTGGAGATCTTAAACTCACCATCTTGCTTTACCTTCATGTAGAGTGCTTGAAACTCACCAAAAGGGTCATTTTTGTGTGCAAGATAAAACACCCATGTGAATCTAAAAAAATCATCCACTAGCACAAATCCATATCATTTACCACTTAGGCTAGCAGTTCTTGTTGGCCCAAATAAGTAGATATGAATTAGTTCAAGCGAGATCACATGCCTTAAGAAAGATACCTCCTTGAGCGAAAAATCACATTTACTGAATTTAGGATAGAGCTGATTATCCCTCAATATTTACAATGCAATTCTCAAGTGCTCTTCATGCTCTTCCTTGGTCTTTGAATAGATCAATATATCATCAATAAAGATCATGACAAACTGATCAAGATGAGGTCTAAATACACTATTCATTAACTGCATAAAGGCTGCAGGGGCATTCGTTAGTCCAAAAGGCATAATAGTAAATTTGTAATGTCCATACCTTCTTCGAAATGCGGTCTTATGAATGTCCTCATCCTTGATCCTCAATTGGTGATATCTTGATCGAAGATCAATCTTTGAGAAATACTTAGCTCCAGAGATTTGATCAAATAACTCATCGATCCTCGACAACGAGTATTTGTTCTTTATGGTAAGTTAGTTCAACTATCGATAATCGATGTAGAGTCTCATAGATCCATCCTTCTTCTTGACAAATAACACAGGTGCTCCCCATGGGGAAGTGCTTGGTCTGATAAATCTCTTTTTCAGAAGTTCCATCAATTGTTCCTTGAGTTCTTTTAGTTCAGTAGGGGACATTCTATACGATGCCCTTGAAATAGGACCAGCACCTAGGATGAGGTCAATGGTGAATGCCACTTCCCTTTCTGGGGGTAGTCCAGGACAATCTTATGAAAATACATCGGGAAATTCCTGAACCACACTGACATCTTCTAACTTAGACTCCTTAGCTTCCTGCACAGTCACTAGAGCTAGAAAGGCCATGCAACCTTTCCTTATGAGTTTACAAGCCCGAAGGGCTGAAATAAGGGACGACTTGTTCCAACTTCGAGGACTAGTGTATAAAAGTTCTGGAAGTTCCTTGAAAGATACTAGCCCATTCTGGCAGTCTATGACGGCCTTGTGTGTAGAAAGCCAATCAGCTCCTAGTATAACATCTACCCGTTTAGGTTTGGACTTATTAGATCGGCGGGTAAGTTTTTCCCCTTGATTAATACTTTGCTATTTGGATATTTGTGTGTGATTTTGATCTCATCTCCAAGAGGAGTGGAGATCACTAAATTTGTTAGCCAAGTACGTTCCACAGACAATGGAGCAGTACGTTCTCTTATTGATGGTCTTACGTTTTTTGAGCATTATGGTTAGTTGGATTAACAAGGAGATGAAGTTAATGATTAGAGGTCTTTATTAGTTGATTTGTGATTTATTGTTGTTGTTGATTATATGGTTTGATGTTATGAGATTGGACTCTAGATTCTCTTGTTCGATATTTACTCTCATTTCATATATGTTAGATTTACATTTGTGTTTTATTTGAATAAGGTCGTTGAAATTCGTATGTTTTTTTTTTTGGGGAGATAGTCTTCGAGAATCTAGGGGGCCATATTCGAGAATCTAGGACCCTTTTCTTCTCCCCTACAGTGCGGAAGACGTGAGGGTCTCATTATATTACCAGATGAGGCCTCAATCATTGCCAGTCAAAGCTTCCAATCATTGCTAGATGAGCCTTAATGGTGCTGCCATATGGGGGCTGGGGACGCTGCTAGATGAGGGGTTAAGACTATGCCATATTAGCCCTAATGAGGCTGTCATATGGGTATTTAATGTGCTACCATTTTGATATTTAAAGGGCTGCTGGTTCAACATTATATGTGCTACCAGATGAGTGCCCAATAGGCTGTCATTTAGGGTATAAAACCCACTTAACGGGGCTGCCAGATAAGGGCACGGAGGGCTGCCAATTCAGCCCATGGAGGGCTACCTATTCAACATTTAATGTGCTGTTGGATGGGTGGCCAATAGGCTGTCATATGGGGTATGAAACCCACTTAATGGGGCTACTGGATAAGGGCATGGAGGGCTACCGGTTCACCCTATGGAGGGCTACCTGTTCAACATTTAATGTGCTGTCGGATGGGTCCCCAATAAGCTACCATATGGGGTATGAAACACACTTAATGGGGCTGTCGGATGAGCGCATGGAGGGCTACCGGTTCAACCCATGCAATGCTACCAGTTGAGGGATGCCAGTTAAGGCTATGGGGGGCTACCAGTTGAGGCTAGGGGGGCTACCGATTGCAGCCATGGGGGGATGCTAGTTGAGGGCAGCCAGTTGAGGGTATGTGGGGCTACCGATTGAGGGCTACCGATTCAGGGAGCCCCCTTCTGCCAATACAACCCTTGTTTCTTTTTTAAAATTTTCTTCTCCTTTTTAATTGAAATTAATCCTTAAAGTACTTTAGTAGCCCATTAGGCCTTCTTAAATGCTTAATAATTATATCTAATTCCAGTAAATTCTTAGAAAATTCTCGAGTGTTATAGGATTGTTGGAAGGTACTCTTATTATTTTCTCTAAGCCAGCATTTGTTCTTTTCAACACAAGAGTAACTTATTCGTTCATTTCTCATAATTTTGCTAACACTGTATCTGTGAAACCTGTGTTGATAGAGTCCCAATTAGAAATTTCAACCCCAATTCGTTCGGGTTCGGCTATCAAGTACTATTATCCTTCTAGTGACGTCCTAGTTAATGGTCAGAATCTGTCAACTGATTTAGTATGCATGAAGATGAAGGATTATGATATAATCCTAGGAGCAGATTGGTTAGCTAAATATGGAGCTAGCATTCATTGCAATTCAAGCTCAATATCTTTTTTCGATCACCCTGAGCTTTCCTTTGTGGGGTTAGGCATTCTAAGTCTGTGCCGCTTATTTCGACACTACGGGTTGAAAAGTTATTAAGAAAAGGGTGTTAGGCATTCTTGGCCTTGGTCTCTCTAACCGATAAGAAAGAATTGGAATTAAAGGACATCCCTATAGTCTGAGATTTTCTAGATATATTTCCTGAAGAGTTGCCAAGGCTTCCCCCTGAGAGGGAGGTAGTTTTCTCTATTGATTTGGTTCCTAGCGCATCACCAGTCTCGAAGGCTCCGTACTGTATGTCCCCCACGGAGTTGAAGGAATTGAAGGAGTAGTTGTTGGAATTGCTAGAGAAGGGGTTCATTTGTCCAAGTACATCCCCGTGGGGACCCCTTGTTGGTCTCGGGATAGGCGAGTGAATAAGAAGGGGGGTTGAATTATCCCCTACACTAGATGGCAAATTAAAAAACTACGCAGCAGAATTAACAACTTAATCGAGATTGAATAGATTAACTAAGCAAGATAAACTAGTTCTCTCAATCTTGCCGCACTCACTCGAACATACAAGCAATTTAAACGATTAAGCATACATCCACAAAGGCAAACCACAAGACAAGAAATTTTTAAGGTGATTCGGGACCACGACGAACTCCCTACGTCCACCCCTCACTGAACCGGTGAGGCTTCACAACACCACATGACTATTTATGGAATTTTGTCGATCTTTTCGGAGGCTCGTGTGTCCTGAGCCCGCCCTTGTAGTTTTGCTGCTAAGTACTTGCAGTCGAGCTCATGGTAGTGTTTTTGTTTTGTTCAGGAATGTTTCGACTTCTTGTAATTTTTAATTCGTCTGGTTAGACGCACATTGGCATTTTAATGACTTGCAATTTCTTCGAGCTTGGCCTTCTGGGTTGTCTTCCCGTTCTTCTTTGTTGCCCAGTCACTAGGGCTGACCATTCGATAGTGTATTCCAGAGACGTCACCTTCCCACAACATGTGATGCATTGTGTTGTATTTCGGGTCATCAAATTTTCGTATGTTAACAAATGTCCCCCACCCATGGGCGGCGCGAGTGAGGAACGAACCAAGCAAGGCACGTGGGTGTACGCATGCCGGTTCGATGCCCGAGGGGTTTGCTAGAAGAGGGCCGAGAGGGATCTATTGGGTCAATTTTCTTGGTAACTCTACCAATTAAAGGCTCAAGTGAGCGCCACGGGTTAATGAGAAGTACCCTGGCGTACGTGTGTATATATATATATATTCTTCTTTTCCCATCTCTTCTTTTTTTTTCTTTTTTTTTGGAAATCTTGCCGGTTAAGGAGCCCAAACGGGGCTGCCGGTTATTGTGAAGGCCACCTTGCCGGTTAATTGTAAGCCCCACCAGATGAGAGGCTTAAGAGGTTCACAGAGCATCACGGTTATGGATTTTGAAGAGAGAGAGAGGTGACGCTTTAGGTTTGGGAGAGAGAAGAGAGAGGGTCTATTTCCTATAAAAGGAGAGGAGGGGTGAGGATCTCGAAACCTTCCCCCCTTTTTGCAACAAACCTTGCCATCAGTGACGTCTCTTCTCCTTCTTGTCTCTGACAACCCTGTTTTGATGGGGTCATCACTTACCCCTCTACATTTTTCAAAGTTCTGATGGATCGTCGACATGCGCCATTGTGTTCTTCACACTTTTTTGAGTCAATCCATGTAATTTTTATATTTTATTTCAATCATAAGCTATGTAATTTTTCTTTTATTTGAGTCCAGTACCTAGGTATAAGGGTCACTTACCTAAGTCTTGAGTCATGTGGTTAATCACAGGCTATCTTCAACTAATATGATTCTCATGTGCCACAAAATCGTATGCATGACAAATGGTAGCATGCCTAAAGAAAAATTGACCCCACAGTCTGCAGCAATGATAAACATGATGGAACATAGAACACAGATATATGATAAAATCAAACTATAAAGACCTTATATCTTAGATGCTTATATCACCAATTTCCTTGAATAGGCTTGAGGTATTGATGTTGAACAGGTATAATCTCATACCAATATGATGCAAGCAAGCAAAACAGTCCTAAACACCAGTTTCCATAGGACTTTTGATTCAATTTACAGAGGCCTTAATCAAGCAAGCACCAGGTATGCAAAGAATGTGCGATTCAACGTACAGAGGCATAAATCTAGCAAGCCCACATTAGTATACACAAGTTATGATCTGTCTTTAAACTTATTAATTGTAAACCAGGGAATTAGAAACTGGTTGAACGGGACTGCAATTGGCCGGGAGTGGTCCCAATCTGTCTGGTTCCTTGGTTGGCACATTAATGACCTATACTGTATCTTATAACAAGTACAACTATCTGATAACGCAACCTCACCTGATAGTATGATTGAAATTGAATAAAATAGCAGATAACACCACAAATACTTAATTTATTTTTTATCCCTAATATCACCCATTTAATTACTGTGATAGTTGTAATAAAAGATAATACCATATCATAGTTATATCTAATACTATACCAGATCATTTATTTCACATACATTATCAATTATCAGTTTCAGTTGTATATAATCCAATGCTTTATCTGATATGATTACCAGTTGGGTTATACCATCCACACCCACCTCCATTAAAAATTTCATAAATTGGTTTTGGTTAGCACATCCAAGAACTGAACAGAATCTTAATAATCAGGTTGGTTGCCAGATTATTAGTTACCAGTTGCATCCCTAACAAGGATGTTGTTTAAGCAGAGCTTATTTGATTGAAAAGTTACAGAATTAAGGAATCTTCACTCGGTCATCGAGGAAGCGGGATGTGAAAGTATGAAAAATCAACCATAATAGAGAATACAAGAAAATAGGGGAACTTGCAATAGATTATGCAAGTGTTGTTGATGGCAGGATAAATATAAAGATGAGCATGCGACCTGCAAAGCTGACTCATATCCGGAGCTGGCGATCGACCTCGACGGGGCCTACTGCGACGGCGACGACGAGTGCTTGACCTGGCGCGAAGAACAGCGCATGGAGTGCGGCGTATGACTGAGGACGACTGGAAGCGCCTACGCAAGACGATCCAGAGCGGCGTGGCCAACGGGATGATCCTGGCCTTCCTCGTCGTCGCGCTGCTCGGATTTCTCGTGCGCTTGGCGCTCGGCTAGCGCTGCAGCGCCTTCACGATCGGCGCGAACAAGGCTGCCACCTCGGCAGCCGTCTCCTCCGTCCACTCCTGCCGCAGCAGGGCGGCCACGAGCTCGCGTGCGGCGTCCTGCGAGATCCATCCGCGGACCTCGATCCGTCGCTCCTCCGGGGGCAACGGCGGCCTGCCCCGCTTCGCCCCTGGCTTACGTCGAGTCATGCCGCGTTGGCGGCACACGTGTGCCATGGCTGCGGTCCGCGGCTGTGTCGCTCGGACCAGATGCGGACCGAGTAGTCGCGCGGCGGGAGCTTGCACGGCGCCCGCAGGTGGGTGACCCGGTAACGGATCGTCACGCGGCCTCCGCTCGGAGAGCGACGACGAGCTCGGCAGCTCGGAGCCACGCTGGCGAGCCGACGTCCGAGTCAATCGCGGTGCGGCAGAGCGTGACGCCCTCGCCGTCGTGGGCCAGGGCGCACTCGTCGGCCAGTCGACGGAGGTCGTCGCGGGTCACGATCTCGTCGCCGGCTCGCGCGGCCTCGTCGATCACCAGCTCGACGAGCTCGTCCAAGTGGTCGAGGTGGTCGCGGCTGGCACCGCGCACGCGGGCCACGTCGCGGTCGTCGAGGAGCTGTTGCAGGCGGGCGCTGTAGTAGGGGTTGAGCATGGCGGGTCTCTCCTTCGGCGATCGGTCGCCGCTGGTGCCCCGGACCGGAGTCGAGGGCACGGGCGGGGAGGCGATCAGCGGTCGCGCGGGCGCAACACGTAGACGAGCGACGGATCCTCGCGGGCGATCTCTTTCGCCTCGTCCGCTGTGAGGCGCATCCGCTCGTCCTCGATCGGGCTCGCGTAGCTGCACAGGATGTGGCCGCGCTCCGCGGCGTACTCGATGTGTGCAAGTGTTGTACCAGGGAATTATATCAACGCGGTTGAGAAGGAGAGAAACTAAATAAAGGGGGGCACAATACATGCATGCATGATTAAACAAATAGAGAAGTAATAGAGAGGAAGAGGATAGGGCTTTTCGGGGCTTGGATGGTCAGCTTGATCTTCATCTTGGTAGTTCCTATGTGTTGACGAGGGGAATGTAACACGGAAAACAGAACGTGTCAAGGTGCAGTGTTGTCGTTATAGAATTCGACGATAACCTCGGCCTTACCGATAGGTGAAGGCAGCATGTTGCCTTGGCGGCCCTTGTCTCGCCATGATCCTGGGCGCCTGCGCCATTGAACCCACCAAGCGGCGTGTTTCTTACTAGACGCTAGGAGTTCAGGCCGGTTTGTAGCAAATGTGTGCAAGAACTCCTGCCCAATAGAGTCGCGAACAAAGATGTGAAAGGAATTTGGAAGGGCGCTCATCGCGCCACCTCCTTCATCCGGTTATCGATAATCGCCACGTAGGCGACGTGGAGCCCGAGACCGCAAGGATCCGAGTAGTGGCGAGAATATTCGCTCGCCGCCTTAGAAGCCGCCTGCTCGGACGAGTAACGCCCGTCCAGATCGACGGTGAAGCCGTCAGAGAGGGTGGAACGGAGAGAGAAGGGAAGAAGCATTGCGTCCTCCTGGGACGAGGGGCGCTGGCTGGATTACCGCGCCGTCTATCAATTCCGTGCCTAAAATTTAACATTGCGAGGCCGTCGTTGCAAGCGCTTGATACATGCAAAGGACGCAACATTACCATGTCAAGGACGCTGGGTGCCTTTCCACTCCCATCGTTCCAGTATGTGCTTGTCTTCGAGCTTTCCCTGGAATGCCCCCTCCTTGGATAGTGCGGCCACGCACTTCGGGCCGAAGATCAGGGCCTGCCCCGGCCGGATCGGGTAGTCCCGCATCACGGAGATGACGGCGCGGTCAGCGTCGGAGAGCTTGTTAGTCATCTTGGCTTCTTGAGCCTTTTACCCCCGACCGGAATCAAATCGTCGTAAACCGAAGGCAGCCATCCGGCCTTGGACCCGCAATATTGAAGCGGCTCTTCCTTCCAGATTCTTTCGCATTCGGCCTTGATTCCACTCATGCATCCACACTCCGGAGCTGGGCAAGAAGGAAGCCCCGGTCTCTCTCTCATGCATCATCATGTCCACAATCATATAGGGGCATCATAGTGAGTGAGTTTGGTCATACTAGTCCCCCAGAGTCTACCACATTTAGTAGGACACGCAAATCCGTTCTTTCCTTGGCCACGCTAGATTCTATAGAAGATTCATTAAGAACTTCTCTGCCATTGCTCATCTGATCACTCAACTTCTAGCCAAAAACACTCCTTTTCAACTGGATGATTCTTGCTTAGAGGCATTCCATTCTCTAAAAGTGGCCCTCACTCAAGCTCCAATTCTTTAGTCTCCACATTGGTCGCTACCCTTTGAAATTATGTGTGATGCCTCGTATTATGCAACGGGAGTTGTCTTGGGTCAGAGAATTGATAAGAAACTCGTGGTCATCTACTACGCGAGCCGCACCCTCGCTGATGCTCAAATGAACTATACCACCATGGAGAAAGAACTTCTTGCTGTTATTTTTGCCCTAGAGAAATTTTGTTCATATCTTTTGGGGGCTAAGGTCATTATTTATTTTGATCACTCTATATTAAAGTATTTACTTTTCAAGAAGGACACTAAACCCCGATTGATTCGCTAGATTCTCTTGTTGCAAGAATTTGATTTGAAAATTAAGGACAAGAAGGGGTTAGAAAATGTCGTTGCTGACCATCTGCCCTACATTGTTATACCAGAAAGTACTCCCATGAATGATTCCTTTTTTGATGAGCATCTTCTTGATATTTCTCACACTTCAACGCCCTGGTATGCTCACATTGTTGACTACTTGACAGTAGGATAGATTTCGAGTGGGTGGACTAAACAAGACAAGGATCATTTCTTTTCTATGGTCAAGCACTATTTTTGGGAGGACCCAGAGCTATTCCATAAGGGTCCTGATCAAATTATCATAAGGTGTGTCCCTGAAGAGGAACAACAATCTGTACTGAATTTTTGTCATAACCTAGCTTGTGGGGGACACTTCTCAGGAAAAAAAACTATAGCTAAAGTGTTGCAAAGTGGATTCTATTGGCCCACTTTATTTAAGCATACTTATGAATTCACCAAAACTTGTTTGAGATGCCAGGCGGCGGCCATCCGGCAGCCCGGCGAGGCGGCAGCGGCGCTCGCCCGGCTACGCGCCGGAATCGGTGCCCGGATCGCGCAACCTTCCATCCGGCGGAGGCGGGTATTGCCCTTCGGCTGGGCGGACGCGCTCGCCGCCGTCGAATTGCGCTGGCTCGCCATGGTGGCGGGCGGCGGCATCGCCGTGGCCGTCGGCCTCATGATCGGCGCGAGTTCCCTGTCCGCGCCGGGCATCGGCCAGGACGCCTTCGTCGCCATGCTTCAGCCGGCGCCGCTCCATATCCTGGCGGATTAGAATGAATGACATGACAAAAGAACGCCGCACCCCGCCGGTCTGGCGGCGCATCGCCCTGCCGGTCTCGATCATCGTGAACCTGTTCTTCGTTGCCGTGGTCGGCGAGCACCTCTGGCTCATCCATCATTACGAGACGAGCGCGAATTCCCCGTTGATGCTCGCCCTGGCCAGGGCCGAGGCCGCGCTGTCGGCGCAGGACGCGGCCGCCTTCAGCGCCGTCATCAAGCGCGATGCGCCGCGCTATGCCCCGGCCGCCGGGCAGCTCAGCCAGACCCGCCTCGATCTCGACCGTCAGATCACCGCGGAGCATTTCGATCCGGTCGCCACGAAACAGGCGCTCAAGGCCTGGCAGGTCGCCTGGAACCGCTTCGTCGACGATTTCGGCGACACCATGATCGACGCCCTGGGCCAGGTTTCGGCGGATGGCCGGCGCCGGATGGTGGCGGTGCATAAGGCCCATGCCGCGCTCGGCGGTCCCTAGGGACCGCCGGCCTTTCTCGACCCCGTTTTCATGCCATCGGCCCGCCTTCGCGCGGGCCGTTTTTTGCGCGTCGGCGGTCTCGGCGCCCCGTCGCAAACCGGAACGGCATCCGTAGCAAGGCTGTGCGGATCTGGCTGCACGGGAACACACGGGAGCGTCGTAAATGGCCGGGAAATTCATGCTTGCCTTGCCTCTTGTCCTTGCCTTGGCGGCCGCCGGCCCGGCTCATGCCGGGTCCGCCCATTGGGGCGGCGGCAGCGGTTCGGCGACCTGGGGCAACGGTTATCGCGGCGGATCTGGCAGCTGGGGCGGCGGTGCCGGTTCGGCCAGCTGGGGCCATGAGGAATCTCTCCCTCAGGGGGACTTGCCTAGGGTCATGTCACTTCAGTTTGGAGAAGGGTCCACTCCTCCTCCATCCTCTACTCACATGGAGGGTGGTCAACCCTCTCTTTCAGCTCCGTCCACCAATAATCCCACCAGTCACATTCTTCAGATGATGGCCCAGTTGGATCCGGCCCAACTTTAGGCCCTTTACCAGACCTTGCAGGGGTCGGGTGCCCCATCTCCCATGATTTTACAGGGTCCGTCTGCTACTTTCATCTCTCAGTCTAGGGTTGATGGGCCTAGGGCTCCACCGGCTCCTATTGATGTTACCCCGGTCCAGCCCAAGATCTTTCGTTTCTCTAGTCTGGAGGCTGGCCAGTCCTCTGGTTCGGCTCCTCAACCTCTTGATAAAGGGAAGACCACTCTTCCTTCATCTATGCAGGTCAATCCTTGCAGGTCCATTCCCTCAGCGCCACAAACCCTTGTGGCTCCAGCCGATTTTGCTCGCTCTCAGCAAGGGGCGGCCCCGTCTTATGTCAATTTGGGTCATTCTTCAGCCCAATATCCTTCCTATGGGCCTCCCCTCCTTTCGTCTCTCCTTTGGCTCCTCGCTATGATCCCGCTCCTTTCACTCAGCCCACTCCATCTCGAGAGCAAGAACTCCTTGATAAGTGGGCTGCCATGCAGCAACAACTCGACTTTCTTAAAAAATAGGTTGGCCCACAATCCTTGGCAGATGCTCCCGTTCCTAGCTTTCACAACATCTAATTCCCTCCTCAATCTGAGCTCCCCACATACTGCAAGTATGACGAGAATAGTAATCCCTATGTTCATGTGAGGGATTTCATGTATGAATCAACGCAGTTTCAGTATGATGATCACCTCATGGCATATTTGTTCTGTCGATCATTAGATGGAGTCGCACTAGAGTGATTTTATGCTTTGCCATTGGAAGATGCCGAGAGTTTTAAAATCGTCCAAGAAAAGTTTATTTAGAGATTCTAGGACGGGGTTGGCCCAGAATATTCTTTCACAGATCTGGTTGCCTAGAAAATGAGGGCCGATGAGGACTTCGCTACTTATGCTGACAGATGGAGGTAGATGGCTGCCCGTGTACCCGGTCACGAGAATCATATGCACACGCACGTCACGGCAAGATAATTCGTGCGTGTGTAAAATATAGGATACGAGCCAAAGAGTCTACTAATCCAAATGGACCAACCTCCATAATTTCCTCAAAGAAACACATGATAAAGATACGGATCCCAACTAAAAGTAAACGAAAATCTTTCCTAATTTTTAATATGAGATTAAACAACACACAGAGATATGCAAATCTTTTAAAATGTAAACACAGGTTCCAACACTAACTTGTTATCAAAGTCACCCACAGGGAATAAGATTGTTTGTGTTTTTACCCAAATTCTTGAAATGCCACAACTACCGTACCTTTCCATGCAAGTAACAAAGCACAGATCAACGCATCAACGCATCGCAATTACATAGACACAGGAATTGAAGTTGGGTCTGCACTTTGAACACGTTGATCTCTGGGGGGAATACATAACTTGCCCCCTGTTGTTTTCTCTGTACAACGAATAATAATGTGAAGAAAATAAAAAGCTTTAACGTCACAGAGAATAAACAAAGAAAAGGGGGGCCTGGGGGGAAGCTGTCCACTGATGAACAGATATATCAGAGCGCATGCATGCAGTGATGTTCTGGCCGGCCGTCAGCTCGGCGAGAACATGCAGCGAGGGTTTTCTCTCCCCTTTCATATATATGTAACTCTTCTAATTAAGGGCAGGGCCTGCCGTTGTTGACGGAGCCATTTGTGCAACCTGAAGCTCCAGAACCAGGGCCACCCCCCTTGGGCAGCAGCTGTAACAAGCCAAAGGGGCTGCCGCCGACGTCACCCTGCAACAAGGACCTCCCTCCCCGCAGAGGTCTCGCCTCTGCAAGAGCCTGGGGAGAGCTCCACAGCACTGCTAGCACTGTTACTAGGCAGATCATAATGGGCAGGAATCTGAAAAACTTCCTCACGTTAAAACCCATGGTTGTGTGTATGTCTACGGGGGAGAGAGAGAGAGAGAGAGAGAGATCTAAAGAGAGAAGCCAATTAAGTAATTGTAGCTGCTGTTCTATGCAGGATGGGAGGCTTTTGGAGCTGATCAGGTTGATATCTCTCTCTATATATAGATATATGGAGCCTCCGAAAGAAGAAGAGGGGGTGTATATTAAGATAGGCGCAACGTATCTGATGAGAGAGAAATGGGGGCGGAGCTCACACTCTCGTCTCACACACAAGAAGTTTATTCGGGATTGGGCACTGTGTTCGACCCTCTGGGATTGAACACGGTAACCCCAGTCGAATTTACAAGCTAGAATCACACGTATGGCACACACGGCCAAACCACTAAATTTTATTCAAAATAAAGTGGACTGTACTTATTCCTACTTCAACAACCAGCACATTGACATTGCCATCCTTCAAAGTCAAATATTTCATTTAGGGGGACTTTGTTAACCGGGTGTGATAGAGAGCGGGGCCCACTATTTTCTTTCTCATCTGTCGAGTTATCTTAATCGGATGTCAAATAGGCCCTTGGGACCTCTTTGTTATTGGATTAGGATAACAGATTTTATTATCCGATTAGAAAGAGAATCGTGTGGATCCCACACGCTCCTCTCACACACTTAATACTTACCTGGAGTCGGGTACCGCATTCGACCTTCTGAGATCGTATGCGATATCCTACTCGATTTTCAAAGAACACCTAATAGATCTTCATTATCGAAATTATTCTATTATCAAATTGGCCCTCTCTCTTGGAACGAGGGTATCGCACTATTTTAATCATTGAGTGAGCTTTTTAAAAATTTTTATTAATAGTCATAGGCTTCTTCTGGGTTCGCCTGAGAACAGGAATATACTGTCCGCTCACAGACGCGGATCAACATCCCGAGTCCTAAAACCCGTCTTGATCTGCTGCTAGCTGATGGCTCTGCAACGTCCCCGAAATCCCTGCCCGAGAACTATGTGATTTCGTCCCACACCAGAACCGAACCACCTTGTTTCGAGCCAGGTTCCTTCGAGAGGGGACATGGAGTCCCCGGAGCACGGTTCGAACTTGAAGAATCTGGAAAAATCCAATCTTGTAGCTCCCCATGTGCTGCTAGATGGCCGAGTCCCACTTCTGAAGCCCTCCCGTTGGTGGAGACGGACGTGTTGCGGAGAGAGGAGCGGCTGCTGGCAGGTGGAGGGGAGAACCGCAAGAGGGTCACGAGTCTCGCGACCGAGCGCTCTCAAAATAAAAAGAACTCCAGAGTTATTTTTATTTGGAAAGAGATCATGAGTGTTCTTAGTCCTTTATGGAAAGTTGTAATGGAAATACTTTAAAATTTATGATGAATAAAGGACTTGGTTATTACTACTTGTGCGCGCTCTGTCTATGTGTCGAATACATTTACGCTCTGATTGACATGATTGATGTAAACTCATCACGCATACTGGGTTCCTTTCAGGCTCGGGGTGTGACACCTGTGGGCCATCCATTTCCTTTTCCTATAAGGACCTTGCTCCACCCAAGAGTAGATCCCTCCCGTTATGCCTCATTGTCACCCTCAATGGAGTCAAGATTGACTCCACCCTCATCAACACTGGAGTGTCGATTAATGTTTGCCCATGAAAATAATCCAAAGGATTGGTCTGAAGGAAGAAGGCCTAGAGGATGTTTGCACCACCATCACGGCTTACGATAACTCCAAGAGGTGCGCTAAAGGAAAAGTGACCCTACCACTCAGTCTTGTGTCGGTAGCCATGTCCTCCGATTTCTTTGTCCTCGAGGTTGACCCCACGTACAAGGCCATCTTGGGATGGCCTTGGATTGAACAAACCCTCGGGATCCCATCAACTGCCCACCAGTGCTTTAAGTTCCCTTATATTGGTAGGGTAATCAAGATCAATATCCTCCCATCGGTAGAAACTCTCAACGCCATCACCTCCAAGTAGATTCCTTTCATGACCATCCCCAATAATGGAAAAAAGCCAGTTCTTTCGATAGTAGGGGTCATAGGGCCTTCCACCTTGTGTCCGCCTAATTCTCCTACTCTTCCCCGGCCAATTGCTCACACTAATATCCCATCCGGCAAAGGATGGGAGATCATGGCCAGGATGGGCTTCACCATGGGTAGAGGTTTGGGCCAACGGAAACAACGTCCCACTCGTAGGATAAGACTCATGGTCTCCAAGGGTCGCACAGGCTTAGGTTACTTTGCTGAGGAAGTAGCTAAGACCACTCAGGCTAGGAGCCTAATCTTTGGTCACTTCATTCAAGGTTCGATAACGCCAGGAACTCGGCAAGAGCCGAGGGAAAATCATAACAACCCGAAGAGATTCCTTGTAATCCCCCCCTTGAAGATGATTTCGGTCTTCTCTCTCTGTTTCATCTCGATAAACCCCCTAAGGACGTATTATGAACAGTGAACTTTCTGAAATCCTCTGGAATGGTGTCTAAAAAGTTTAGATGGTATTTTGATAATTGCCTGTGTGCTCAGAGAGCTTCCTACAAACTGAATTTCACAAGTTACCACTTTAATTTGAAATACACATCAGGTTCTGTGATAGGTCACTTCACAAATGCAAAGACACAGATGGTCATGACACAGATGGTCATGACCATGTATCCACAAATGCCCTTTTGACAAGGATATCTATGTTGATTAGATAGATGAGTTGTGCTTCACAGTGACTTATGTGTAGTCTTTCCTCATGTTTGGCTCAAGAAATGTTGTACTTGACCTATGTTTGGTCGTTTATTGGGAGTGCAAAGCAACTACATGGGTGCATCTAAGTTTGCAGGTCCATGACAGCCGATTTCCTCTTTTACTAAAGTCGTTAGTGATGACAAACCCATGGAATTGCCTTCACTTTTCTCACACATATTTGGTGTTGTGACAGAACTTAAGTGTTCCTTAATGGCTGTTTTTGTGCTTAGTTTACTCATACATCAGATGTTTTTAAATTTGAGTACTGAATGATATGAAGCCAATGATGTTTAATTAATTCTGCACAGCTGTATTGATCTTAGACTTGTCCACGTAGTAGATTGTCCTGCTGAATTTGGTTCACATGTTGCTTAATTTCCTTCCAATTTCATTATGTTTTCACTTGGTTGATTCTTCTGCTTGGACCATGCTATTCCATTTAAATTTGTTTGATCACTTGCAGAGCATGGGGAGGGTCTTCAAATTCTCCATTATGAAGTTGGACAGAAATATGAACCTCATTTTGACTACTTCCTTGATGAATTTAACACCAAGAATGGGGGCCAGCGGATAGCTACCGTTCTTATGTATCTGTATGCATCAGATCTTCATGCTTCTTAAACATTACTATGCCTGTGAGCAAATTTGTTACTCTTCCTGACATCAAGCATGATTTGATTACTATTCCTTTGTGCTTTCAACTTTGGTATTTTACTACTTGTACAGTTCGGATGTTGAAGAAGGTGGTGAGACAATTTTCCCTGCTGCCAAAGTGAATAGCAGTTCCTTACCATACTACAATGAGCTATCTGAATGTGGCAGAAAGGGGCTTGCGGTTAAACCAAAGATGGGTGATGCATTACTTTTCTGGAGCATGAATCCGGATGCAACTCTTGATCCATCTAGCTTGCATGGTGAGTACTTCAGTTGCCTAGCTAATAAATGCAGATAGTACTCTTAATTTCTTGCTAGTTACTTGGCCAATCAGTTCACATTTAAATCTCTTGATTGGTTTTATAGATATTTGACTCGAATTACAGAGATTGACTTCTTGTGTTTGGTTGTAGCGTTTGCATAGCATGCTTACCCTGACAAGAGTTCACTGACCCGTCCAACAGTTTGTCTTATGTACATCTCATGTGGATTTTTTTAATGACATGTTTTCCCTCCACATATCTTGCAGGAGGATGCCCTGTGATCAAAGGGAATAAGTGGTCATCAACGAAGTGGATGCATGTTCATGAATATGAGGTTTAGATAGGCAAATACAAGGTACTTCCTACTTTTACAAACCCCTCTCGTTACATGAAGCTTATCTCATTTCCTAACTTCTCGTCATAAGCATATTGACATTGGCCCCTAAATTATTCATAGGAAAATGGTTGAGGTCCCTGTGAGTCATCTTGTTAATAATTCTCTGGGATGTTGTTCAGAAAAAAAATGCATGCACAGAAGTGGGCATGACAACTGCAAATTAAGTTTCTATATATGCTGGGTACCCCAGTTGGTTCTTCACCTCGTGGGGAGCCATGAGGTCCCCAGTTCAAACATTGGCTCCCTCATTGCTTAGGGGAATCCAAGGCCTTGGGTTTTCCAGGTCCCGGTGGGTGACCCGGTAAAAAAAAACATATCATAAGTTTCTATATATGCTGGGCTTCAGAAAGATTCCTGAATCAGATGGTTCTCAACTTGCCTTCTGATATCTGTCCTCAGGTGACGTTCATTTAAATCTACATTGTGAGCTGTTTTGTATATTACATCCATGTCACAGTCATCAAGATGAGGACTCTAATTGGGAGAGCTCAAGAAACAAAGGATGCACTTGTGACATGTAACAGCTCCATAGGGAAAAGCCATTTTTTTTTTCAAAACTGGGAGCCGAAGAAACTATTCAAGTGGGGATCAAAATTGGCTCCAAATCTACATGGCAAAATAGGTCCATTCCGAAAGCTTTGCAGGAATGTCTTGGATGAGCTGAGATAGTGTTCAGAACTGTGGAAATAGTAGCGAAAGCACATTGTGTGGGAGAACACACAAGGGATCCAAGTTTTCTTCATCGTCATTGTCAGCAGCAGCTCTCATCTGTGGGGTTGGCTACCTGAATCTGTCCCACTTTATGAGTCTAATGCTATATCTGTTGTTAAATCTAGAAAGTTTGTGGGGCCATGCTTTCACGGTAATTAATCCTTTGTTGCTCATTGAAATTCCTTCTGGATAATACAAGGCTTTCTGCTGAGGATTTGAAATTTCTAGCTTTGGGCACAGTTTGAACGTCAGTGAAGTGTTTGTGTCGGTTCTAGTACAGAGTGTCTTTTATGAGAGTGCGTGCTGTTTTGAGCGTGAGTATATTGTATAAGGTAGTGTCCAAGGTCTGGCTTCCTGGATGGGTGTTTTGAGCTCTTTTAGCAGGATTAGATTATTGTAATTTGTAAGTGAGAATTTTGTGATGTGCTTGAGAGGCTCAGACTGGCTTTTGTCCTTTAAATTTATAAATTGCCTTCTTGTTTTAGTCTATGGTACTGTTGAACCCCACAAAAGTCACAAGTATTTTTTGATTGAAAAAAGGCCAGAAAAAGGATAAAAAAAACCCAGAATTAGTGGCTTTGGACTGGGCACATGTTGGGGACCACCTTTCTGCCTTCCTCCTTGGTGCGGACAGACTAGGTGGAGGGGGAGGACCTCAGGTGGTGTCCACCAGGGGTACCCCCTCTCCCCCTCACTTCTGCTCCTGCTCCTTTATTCATGCTGCCGCTGCTGCTTTTTTTTTTTTTCATGCTGCTGCTGCTTCTTCAAAACAAAGGGAGAGGACCCTCGGTGGTGTCCACCGGGGGTACCCCCTCTCATGCTGCTACTGTTGCTGCTCTTGCTCTTAAAGACAAAGGAGGGAGAGGAACCCCGGTGGACACCATCGGGGGTACCCCCTCTCATGCTGATGCTTTTTAAACAGAGGAAGGGGAGGACCCCCGGTAAGGGCCACCAGGGGTCCCGGTTGTCAGTTTCGGCCAGAAAAATTTGCATCTAGGACCTTGAAGCTAATTAAAAATGGCATCTTTTTAAAGAGGCGCCAATTCATCAAATTAAAATCTAATTACCATCAGGAATTCACGTCACTTTGTGAAGATGCCAAATAAAGAAGTGGCATCTTCATATAGGGGCACTGATTCATGTGAGTCGACCTATGAAAGGGTTGGGTTGACCTAAGGAAATTTGCATCACTTACAAATATGCCAATTAAAGAATTGGTGTCAATGTGAAGGGACACCAATTTTTTTAATGCCAACAAATTCCCCCCACCTGCAGGTGTCGTGAACGGGGGGCGAGGGAGAAGGGTCTGCAGGTGCAGCTTCTTGCTAGACAGGTGGTTGATGTTGGGATAGAACATCTTTGACTTCATGCGAACAATGTTGGTCGTGAACTATATTGATTGGTCCTGATAACAAGTCAAGCGCCAATCAAGAAGATATCGTCAATATTGGGTCTATACTAATGCAAGGAGTTCAGGTTTCTCTGAGTTAGATGAAAGGCCTAGGTCGTACCCCTCGGCTAAGACCCCAGAAGGCCATGGGTGTTGACATAAGTGTTTCATCGGTACTGGGATCGTACTGACACAAGGAGTTTGGGTTTCTTCGACTTAGACAAAAGGTCTAGGTCATACCCCTCAACTAAGACCCCGAAAGGCCATGGGTGCAGAGTTAAGGTGGTATCATCGGTACTAGGATTGCACTGACACAAGGAGATCAGGTTTCTTCAACTTAGATGGAAGGTCTGGATCATACCCCTCGGCTAAGACCCCGGAAGGCCATGGGTGCCGAGTTAAGGGGTTCATCGGCACTGGGATTGCACCAACGTAAGGACTTTGGGTTTCTCTGACTCAGATGAGAGATCTAGGTCATACCTCTCGGTTAAGACCCTGAACGGACATGGGTATTGTTGTGCCCTGGGCTATTTTGATGAAGACATTGTGTGAAAAAGCCTTTTTGATATCTTCTTTATGATTTGCATTGACGTATCCTTGATGAATGTGAGCTTTGAATGACACATTGAATGTTTGAGTGAAATTCAGATTATTCATGGATAAAACTAAAGTTTGATCAATTTGAGTCATGTTAAAAAGGAAAGTCAAACCCCATTTGTCTCTTCTTTGTACTATAGTTCAAATAATTCTCTTTGGAATATTACATGTCTGGTTAGATTGAATTCATTGATATTATTTGATGCTATCTTGTCATGCTTGTTATGATTTTGAGAATCTGCTACATGCAATTCCAAATGAGCATTTACATATTGAATAGTCATTCATGATTCATATTAGAAATATTTTAATGTATGACCCTTTGGTATATCAAATTGTACGCTGGGAGAAGGGCAGATCATTTCTATCTGGAAACTCACATCATGCATACAGACTAGACCTCTACCAAGTACCAAGGGTCAAATCTGCATGCAGTGATAAATTTGCATTTTACATTTCATAATTGCATACTTGTGTACAATGAGAAAATGGTTGTTGCTTGATTGGAATCACTGCACAGTGAGGGGGAACATGATATATTTTGTTCAGTGGCAAAATGTAATTCAGTGGAAGAATGTGACTTAATTTTGTCAAAAATGATGGTCTGCTCCAGATGTGTGAATATGTGTTTTTGCTATAGCTATTGGTTGGAATTTTATAAAGTTGAGTATTTGCCTAGTGGAGTTAATGCAACATTAATGTAAGGCTGAAATGCTAGTCTGGATAAGTTAGCAGGTCGATGCATATGGTAGGTGCACCGACCTTACCATTCTAGCAAGTCGAAGCATATGAAAGGTGCATCGACCTCACTGAAGAGGGATAAGTGCATGACACTGTGGTCAGTCTTGTGAGATGCTCTTAGCAGAGCTGTTGCTACGACTTATTTTGGTTGGAATGCATACCTTGGTTATGCTAGTAGGTCTATGTCTATTGAAGGAGCACCGACCTTACTATACTGGTAGGTCGATGCATAAGATAGGTACATCGACCTCACTATGCCTAGAATGAGTTGTCTGCTCTTAGGTGTTGTGCCCTATGAAGAAGGCTTTTTTCTGATGAGAGGCTATTGAGGCTGTGCCTTTGGTTGCATGCAAGTCTGATCTTTGTTCTCCTTATGTTTTTACCTGGCCATCTTCATCTCCCATCTTAGTTCTCTTCACCTTCATAGAATTATCCATCCTTGTTCACTCATCTATGTTGTCTATGACAAGTCTTTCCCATGACCTGAGTGGTGAGAGTGACTTGGGAGAGCAGACGGAATCTAAATCGGATATCTGATTTGGGCTCGACACTCAAATTACTCAATTCAGAACTACGTTAACTTTCAAAGCTAACTTTTTTTAAAATAATTTAGATAACTAGGGGTTCGAGAGTCCAAAATGTAAAATACTGGCCTAATCGGCGTGTCGATCATTCCAACACGACCAAGGTGGTGAGAGTGACTTAGGAGAGTTGATGAAATCCAAATCGAATACTCAGTTTGGGCTCGGTGCTCAAATTACTCAATTCAGAACTAAGCTACTTTTCAAAGCTAACTTTGTTTAAAATAATTTAGATAACTAGGGGTTCGGGGGTCTAAAATATAGAATACTAGCATGATTAGTGTGCTGATCATTCCAACGTGACCTCGGTGGTCAGAGTGACTTGGGAGAACTGACGGAATCCAAATCGGATATCCAGTTTGGGCTCAACACTCAAATTACTCAATTCAAAACTAAATTAGTTTTCAAAGCTAACTTTGTTTAAAACAATTCAGATAACTAGGGGTTCAAGAGTCTAAAATGTAAAAGACTGGCCTAATCGATATGCCGATTATTCCAACACGACCTAGGTGATGAGAGTGACTTGAGAGAGTTGACGGAATCTAAATTGGATACCTAGTTTGGATTTGGTGCTTAAATTACTCAATTCAAAACTAAGTTTTCAAAGCTAACTTTGTTTAAAACAATTCAGATAAGTAGGAGTTGGGGGTCTAAAATCTAAAATACCTATCTGATTAGTGTGCTGATCGTTCCAACACAACCTGCGAGGTAAAAATAACTTGTGAGAACTGACAGAATCTAAATTGGATACTCAGTTTGGGCCCGACGATCAAATTACTCAATTCAGAACTAAGTTAGCGTTCAAAGCTAACATTGCTTAAAATAATTCAGATAAGCAGGGGTTGGGGGTCTAAAATCTAAAACACTAGTCTGATCGACGTGTCAATCATTTCAATATGACCTGGGAGGTAAAATTGACTTGTGAGAACTGACAAAATCTAAATCGGATACCCGATTTGGGCCCGACGCTCTAATTACTTAATTCAGAACTAAGTTAGTTTTCAAAGCTCTATCATTCATGGCTAAGATATTTCAGAATGTAGGGGTAGCCTTTGAAATCAATAGCTTGACCTTCTCTTCCTCTAGAATGTGGCCTGGCACTCGGGCGGCCATATGTCTCCATCTGTCTACGTATGTAACGAATTCCTCATCTGGCTTCATTTTCTCGGCCACTAAATATGTAAAGGAATATTCTGGACCGACCCGGTCTTGAAACCTCTGAATAAATTTTTCCTTCACCACCTTAAAACTCTCAGAATTTTCTAGCGACAAAGAATAGAACCATTCTAGAGCAACTCCATCCAATGAGCGGCGGAATAGATACGCCATAAGGCGATCATCATACTGAAATTTTGCCGACTCGTACATAAAGTCCCATACATGAATAAAGGGATTGCTGTTTCCATCATATTTGTGGTATGTGGGGAGCTTAGACTGTGGAGGGAATCGGATATTCTGGAAACTAGGAACTGGAACATATGTCAAAGATTGTGGGCCAACCCACTTCTGAAGGAAGTTAAGTTGTTGTTGCATGACGGCCCATTTGTCAAGTAGTTCCTACTCCCTGGATGGAGTATGGGTAGTGAAAGAAGGAGTAGGCTCAAGATGAGGAGTTGAGGGATAGACAGGAAGAGGAGGAGGCCCATAAGAGGGACATTGGGCCAAAGGATGACCCAAATTAGAGTGGACTTCGGCTGCCCCTTACTGAGGGTGCATGAAATCGGATGGGCTGATAGGAACTTGCGGCGCTAATGGAATGGGCCGATAAGAATCTACCTGGATACAATGAGTGAGAATGGTCTTCACTTTGTCTAAGGCCGGACCAGAAGATAGGCCCATTTCCAGACTAGAAAATCGAATGGTTCTTGGCTGGACCGGAGTAAGATCAATTGGAATGGGCTGAACTCCAGGCCCATCAATTCTAGGTTGGGCAATGGAAGGATTGGACAGACCCTGTACAATCATGGGAGACGGGGCATTGGACCCCTGTAGGGCCTGATAGACTGCCTAAAGTTGGGTCGGATCCAACTGGGCCATCATTTGAAGGACATGATTGGCAGAATTCGAGGAAGAGAGGGAAGCTTGCGCGCCTTCCATGGAGATAGAGGAGGGAGGACGGACGGACAAAAAAGAAAAATCACTAATTTATTTTTATAATAGAAGGAGCTACAACTCCAAAAGGAAGATAGAATGGAGATCAAATTGCATGATCTCGTTGTATGAGTAGGTGCATGGCTAACAATTTAAATTATAGTAAAGTATTTTTTAAGCTACTTTTTATGAGTGAACTGTGATCTCAAGATGTTCAATTGCAATTTAAGTCATTGGTCACGTACTTGATCATGTAATATGATCCCAACAAAATACGATGCTACGGTGCAAGATTTAGATCCAGGAAGATTAGAGGACATTACAACTTTCTTCGGGGCGTTCTTACGTAACAACTATGCTCTCTCTCTCTCTCCCTCCCTCTCTCTCTCTCTCTCTCTCTTTATATATATATATATAAGGAGAGTAAATTCAGCTCGGTCTATAATGGGTCCATCTACAACAAGCTCAGTACAACACAGGGCCCGTAGCGCCCCCAAGGGTGCCCGGCGACTGCGACTCATGAGGGCACGGTCCACTACGACTTGGCATCGGATTCAAAAGTGTTGGAAGGACTACGGCCTAGGCACAATGACCGCCGGAATACCCTTCGGCAACTGACCGTTACCTCCCACGACGTTGGCTCCTACCCCATAAGAGGCGAGCACGTCTCACGAGCTGCGTAAGACTCGCCCATAGATTAGCCGACTCCGGAGTACTCGTCCTTCAAAGAGAAACTCCCGCCACGATCGCGGAAAACGTTACTCCACTACTTACGTCTTTCTCTGTTAAGGGATAGGCCTTTAACTCCAGAATAACCCCCTATAAAATGGACCTCGACGGAGAAGAGAGGACACGATGAAATTTTTGTCAAAAATTACACACAGAGAATAGAGCTACAGATCCTACTACAACGAACGAGAGGTCACGCTCTTCCACGTCCAGAGAGAGAAACCTTCTTGCACGACTTTACCACCCAGCGAGCACTCTCCGAGTGACACTGGGAGCAACGAGCACTCGTTCAGGGAGCCTACGTGTCTCTTAGGATATCTACTTTGACCTCCATTCTTCTCTCTCCTTTGATCTTTTCTGTTCCTTCTTAAACAGTTGCTAACTTAAGTATCAGAGGGTTATCCCCTGGGGTAACTTCTCCTGCTTTTTGTACAACATGTCCTGCTGCAGGTCTTCTGGCCGCAACGCCGAAAAATCCGAGAAACGCAACCCCGTTAGACACGCCAGGACGAACCACCGGCGATACGGCTCCAGGTCAGGATGGTCAGTCAGGTCAAGATGGTAGATACACCCGATCTCTTCATAGGTCAGATAGATCGCATCCGTTTCCTCCTCCGGAATTTTATAGTCAGACAGGTCGATTGCCGGAATGATCTTTCGCTTAACCCTGTCCTTAATGAATATCCGAAATTGTTTGATCGTTTTGACGATGGTATTTTCACGTAGGCCATGTACCGGTTTCTTTTTCCTGGGTATCTCGTATTCGAAGGTCAGAAAGTCCCGGAAGTCTTCATAGAACTGATAGTCGAAGGATGAAAATGTAATAGGCTGCTCCCGGTACTTCTCAAACGCCTCAAAATGACCGATCATATTATTGTAAACCGTGATCGTCGCCGGCTTAACCCATTTTCTTTTAGACTCTACGTAGTCATCCAACTGCTGAAAGAAGATCGCCTTGCGTTTTTTGGCTTCCGGCACATAAGGCGTCTTCACGTTGAAATCCGCTAATGCCAGTGCCGTCAGGTTCAGGGTAGGGGAGAACTTGTCCTTTACATACGGCCCGATTTCCGCGATCCCTTGTTGTTTCGCCAACTTGATCAAGTCCTGCGCTAATCGCAGCTGACGATCCAATTCCTCGTTCAGCTTATCACAGGTGCCATACTCACGTGGGACGTCTGCGGTTACGCACTCCTTTTGCTTATCCCAACATCCGGCGGGAATTTCTATCCCCGTATTGAGCAAGGTTTTCAGGTCCGGGTCCCAATTGTAGCAATACTGAAAGTAAATAATCGAGGTACCGTCGCTACGAATCTTTCCGCGAATCGGCTTGACAGGTAATCGCATAACCCCTCCGTTTTTTTGGTCGAGTTTTTGGTCGAGTGAAGCCTTCAAAAAGCTACTTTCTTACAGATATGGACAGTACCGTACATATCCGGACAAAGGTAATATTTTTACCTCGACCAAAATTTCCGGACTCGAAACCGGGACCAGGAATTTCACCCTAGAAACATGACACGTAAAAGGAGGTCAAAACTCAATGGTTCATTCTCCATGAGATTTTACAACTTATACAAGGGAAAAATCTGCGTGGATCATAAAACATAATTCGGGACCCACGAAAGCATTTTGAAAGCTCTCTAATTCCGATCCGAAGGATCCAAGACATTACATCCTCCCCTCCTTTTAGAAATTTCATCCTTGAAATTCAAGGAGCCAATAAGGGAAAAGGGAAGAACAACCCAAACACTGGCTATGCTCTACAAGCACCAGCCAAACCTTGAACACTAACCACAGATTCACATCTGCTGGCAAATTTCGCCCAGCGCAGCACAACCGAGAACAACACCATAACAAAAGAACACACTCTGTCACATCCTGATGAGAGCAAAACAACCATGCACAGTGCTAACATAACATAGGCAAGCGCTCATGCAAAAAGCAAAGCGGTATAGAAATACATAACACCTATTCCAGCTACCGATTATACTGGACCTTACGATCTCTGAGCGCTGAAATATCTCGAATTCCCACGTACTTCCATACATACTTCGCAACACATAGCTCTGATACCAACTGTGATGACCCAGCATCCGGGCTCAGGTAAACCCGAAACCTTTTTGATCTTGAGAGGCCTCCCAAGAGTAGTAAAGCTCCGAAGGGATAAAAGGAGTGTGTAAAGGTGTATAGGAATATATTGAACTTCCAGATAAGACAGTAAATGATTACTAAATTTGATCAAGATTGCTAAAATAGCAGAAATAAAATTATATTTTGTATAATAAATTAAACTAATAGCTACAATAGCTAACAGAGTCTAGTCCAACTAAAGACAAGTACAGTCTAACAGAAAAGGGAATGTACCCTCAAGTCGGGGGAAGCCCGACAATGGTAAAGCTAGCAACTAAGAACCACAAACCGCACCACTAGACCACGAGGAAGAAGAGCAGCCACACCTGAAAAGTCAGGGGTGAGTCTCGTGTCACTCGCTCAGTAGGGGTCCCGTAGATCCCCCCCAAGAAACCAAAGTGGTAACAGTAGTAAGAACAACAAGAGCAATAGTAGTAACAGTAGTAGGAGTAACAACAACAGAAGTAAAGAGGGAATCCATACAGAACAAACCATGGAAGCCAATAAGACCTCGGCCCTCTAAACTACTCCTAATCGGGAAAAGCACAACTTCCCACACACCTGGTGGGGAGTTGCCAGACTAATCTCAAGAAACCCCGACTACATTGCCAGAACACGTCATGCTACAACAGACGTGTAGGCTTTACACACGACCTCTCGGACGTGGGGAAACGCTAACCAAAACACCAGCGCACACACGACCTCGCCGTCGTGTCTACTACACAAGCCACGGTAAAGTCAGATACAAGCTACCTGAAACATTATGCCAATCATGACAGAGAACCGGTCACAAAATCACAAGTCACGTGTCATGTGACAGAAGCACCTCCTCACTAGATGCAAAGCCAGATGCATCCACTGACGTCTTATACTACTCCTCAAGCATCTCACACTTGCCCCGAACACGGTGACTAAGACACTGTACCAAGTACAAGGAACAACAGTAACGAGTAACTAGTCAAGGTCACGCCCGTCAAAGCTCATCCAAACGCCCCTGACCACGTGTGCATACATAAGCCCAATGCCTTAAGCTAGGCCTCAAGCTAGTTTTTCCTCCCAGCAGGATGCTACTGCAAAGCAAGGGGGCCCACGAAAACTAGCCTAAAAATCATCTCTAAGGAACTCGCCCCGTCACCACTCCCAGGTGGGCCGACATGCTGAAGTGTCATCAGGCTACAGCTAGTGGAGGCTCACTAGACACAAAGACTCAAAACAACGATGTGCAGAAAGGGTAAGTACTCACCTGTCGAACATACTACGAAGCACAAGGCACTATACAAAACTACCGCTAGACTCAAGATAGACAACTAGACCTATACACAACGATCCTTGAGTCACGCGACTCGGGTCAAGATCGTCGCACATCATGGCAACATGCCATTAATCAGCCTAGTCCCTAAGCCAAAAACATGATAAACCACAAGTCCTCAGCCTCTAAGCTACACATAGGAATCTTGATTCCGCATAACAAAAACTACAGAACATGAGGGAACATCAAAGCCCTCAGACCAGATAGGCATGCAAGCCGAGGTAAGACGATACCTCCAAGCATCCAAAACTAGAGTCTCGATCCATACAGGATATCCAAGACACTCACGAGGTCACGTGTCAACCGCTGGATCACAACCGGGTTGACCATAAACCATAATGACCCTCAAAATCACACAAAATACTACTCGATGCAATAGCACTTTCGAACACCCTATAACACAGTCACAATACTCATAGGACGTCCATGACATCCACATACAATAGGCTAACCAGGGGGTCGAAGCCAAGTCAACAAACACAGAAGAAACACCAAACACGGCTCGGGATGAGACTACTCTTTCGGGATCCCTCGACACATAGATATGACTCTCACGGAACATCCAAGGCATCCGTCGAGTCAAATGCCAACAAGGCATTAAATCCTGGGTTCACCAGAGCCTGAGACAACTCGAATAATACTAAAAAAATAGAAGACATTAATGCGGTGCATGCCTCCGTCGCGATAGTTAACACGCCCATATAGTGGGTCGTGATGACCGCTCAACACGTCCAACAGCTCTAGTACGTCAATGCCTTGATGCGGCACACGCTTGGGTCACGTTAATGAACACGTCCATAGCCTCAAGTGTGATAATACAATGATCACGGCCATCGCCTGGGTCACGATAATAAAAGACCAGAACCTCGAGCGAGACAACATATGGATGCGCCCCTCACCTACGTCACGTTAACAGAGGATCACGCCCATTAGTTGGGTCGCGTTCCCAACCACCCTAATGTTCTTCTCTGACTCGAGACGCGACGCATCATTGTTGTGCGTTCTTACTGAGAACGCGGCCAACGCCACCTACGCGTTCTCGTCCCAGCACAAAACACAAAAAATTGGAACGAAAACCCATTTTCACGCCCCAGTCGCTTCTAAACGATGAGAAAATATTGCTAATCACAATATACACCTTCCACAAGCCAGAAGGGATCCAGAAAACTACAAAATGACACAGAACAAGTGATTTTTCACAAATCGACCCAAACTGACTCACGAGGGAAATCGGCCTCCTACCGGCCCCAAATCATGGCCAAACACAACGAAACCAGTGGCAATGGCATCCGAACATGCCAGAGGTTCAAATGAGACCATTTAATCTGAAAATCGTCACCTGAAATAGCGGGAGATCTACGAACCCTCAAAAGATGGTGGCTGTCTGATCTCCTTGCTGAGTCGCCTATTATGATTAGTAATCATCAGTTGCCGGCTAGATTATATGCGTTGTACCTGGCCGACAATGATATTATTCTGGGCATGGATTGGTTAGAGCAATATGGAGCTGTGGTTGATTGTAGATCCAAGAAAGTCTATTTTCAGCCATATGAAAAATCGGCCTTCTATTTTCAAGGTATTCGATCCCACTCTTCTCGCTTGATTATTTCTGCTATTCGAGCACGTAGGTTACTTAATGCAGGTTGTCAGGGATTCCTAGCTTCTGTGGTTGCTATTGAGGTGCCACACCAGGATATCAATGCTATTCCTGTAGTTTGTGAATTCCCTGATGTCTTTCTTGATGAGCTACCAGGCTTACCTCCACAGCGAGAAATAGAAATGGTGATTGAGTTGATTCCAGGAACGGCACCTTTAGCAAAAGCACCATACCGTATGACTCCAGCTAAATTAAAAGAATTGTAAGCATAGCTATTAGATTTGATGGAAAAGGGCTACATCCGTCCTAGTTTTTCTCCATGGGGTGCTCCAGTTCTGTTTGTGAAAAAGAAAAATGGAGGCCTGAGGCTTTGTATTGATTACAGGCAGTTGAATCAGGTAACTATCAAGAATAAGTATCCTCTGCCCAGGATTGATGATTTATTTGATCAGTTGCAATCTGCTACGGTCTTTTCTCCAATTGATCTCCGATCAGGCTATTTTCAGCTGAGAATCAGAGAGTCAGATGTTGAAAAGACTGCGCTTAGCACGCGTTATGGTCATTTTGAGTTTTTGGTTATGCCGTTTAGGCTAACCAATGCTCTTGCAGCTTTCATGGACCTAATGCAGCGTGTGTTCTATCCGTACCTAGATCAGTTTGTAGTGATCTTTGTCGATGATATTATGGTTTATTCTGCCTCCGAGGAAGAAGGATTGTATTGCAAACTCTGCGAGATCACGAAATCTACGCAAAATTTAGTAAGTGTGAGTTCTGGCTTCGGGAGAGTCATTTTCTGGGCCATGTGATTTCAGGAGACGGAGTTGCAGTGGATCCGGCTAAGATTGAGGTTGTTCTTCAATGGCAGAGACCGAGGACTGTGACCGAGATCAGAAGTTTTCTCGGTCTTGCTAGATAGGGGGCTTGCGACGCGGGCACCGCGACGCCCCTTTCGCCCCTGGCGCTGCTGGCGCAGCTCGAGCTCCTCATCGGGACCGGGGTCGCTCTGCCAAAATTTGTGATGCCGCTGTCTCAAACGATGTCGACTCTCTGGTGGCACACTTCAACACAGTACGATGCGATATCATGCCAAGAATATTTTTTTTCTTTACTTTCTGCTAGTGGAGAGAGAAAAAAAGAGGGGTCCGTCAGGCAAAGAGAGCCCTGAGCAGAGAGAGGAAGGGAGTGTGATCAATGGGGAGCCACAAGAGTTTCATAGCCACCTCTCTCCACATCCAAGGAGTAAGAAAACGACAACTCAAAGCTATCAGAGCGAACACAAAGGAGAGGAGCCTTCCCGACCTAGGGATAATGCCCCGGGGATGGGGGTTATCCCCCACTTGTTCCGAGGATAATTCCTCTTTTGTTCTTTTTTTGATTTAATAGAGGGATATAAATATTCAGATTAGATTGAAGGATAATCCGCATCTAATCTAAATAGTGTGACCCATCTAAATAGGTGGAACAGTTTAACCCATCCCTCTTATCAAAGTAAATAGGAGTACATAAATAGACATATTAATCTAAGGAGAATATCCCTCTATTTATCTAACCCTCTATCGAAGAGGGGCTTAAGATTTATGACCAACTGAGGGGAGATGGCCTCTAATTTTCCGACTACACGTATGGGGAAGACGACGTCACCCACCACCAACCCTGAGGTGCCTTCCCATCAGATCCAAGCTCTTACTTCAAGAGTGACACCCTAAAGGGAAGAGAACATACCATCGGGAAGAAATAGGGAGGGAAAACTCTTAGACGGAGAGAGGGAAGAGGGTCCATTAGGCAAAGAGAGGGAGAGAGGGGATAGTCGGGTAGAGATAGGAAGGGGAACCTCTGGCCAACCTCCCTACCGCTCACCGTCCCTGCCTGATTGTCGACACCCGATCGACGACGTGCAGATGTGCCAGTTCTACATCGACATGATCTGACATGACCGATACATAAAACTATCAATGGACTAAGTCCGAGCTAAACTTAAGTCAACTCAGTCTGGACACAAATTATTAATATTAAAGTCTGAGCCCGACCTCTTTATAGATGAATTGAGAGCAGGGGAGTCGGTGGCGACGACACCAAATTGTCAGCCTACCATACAGGTGTGCCACTGACTCGCCAGCCCGCCTTTGCCATGGACACCATCGACTCAGCCATGAAAGGGGGGCTCCACCGACTCAATGCGCCAACGGGCCTACAAGCGTCGCTGACTCGCGGGGTAAACGCCACCGAATCATCATTCAAGGCGCCACCGATTCAATGGAGGGCATTTTTTCATAATTTTGACGTTTTGCCCTAAAATTGAACCGTCGAGAGCTTGTCGTCCAGAGTACCCCTAGAATTGATGTAGTGGCCTTGGAATATGCTTCGAAGCCCTGATTTGGGGTTTCTAGTGATTTTCGACACGTACCGAACTGGTATCGACTTTCTCAAGTTTTGCCCTAATTTGGCCTTCGGCACTGTGATTTGTGCTGCCAGGCTTGCTTTAGAGCCACATGGGGCTTCTTCATCGAGTGGACTATCTGTTGAAGTATTTTTGCCTTCATTGGGCATCTTTTAGGTCATCTACGGCCCTTTTTTCGGTGCTGTGTGTACCCAAATCGGGTAACCTGGGTTTCCATTAATTTAGCATTTGGCACGTCAATTTGTGCCGCCAACTCCACTTTGAGGGCATGTGGAGGGTCTTCAAGAGGAGGGCTATCCCTCGAATCGTTTCCACCTTGACTGGATGTCTTTGTGGCCACTTACGGACCGTTCTGACATTTCGTATGTGTGGAGCAGACTTCTCGAGTTTTTCACCAATATCACCTTCAGCACTACACATCGTTCTTTTAGGCTTGCTTTACGCTTATAGAAAGCATCTTCATTGAGTGGGCATCCATCTTGGAGATTTTCACCCTCACGAGACAGCTCTTTGGTCATTTACGGACCACTTCGGCACCCCGAGTGTCCTGATTGGCTCACCCGGGTTTTCCGCTGATTTAGCCTTCGGCTCCTTGTCCTAAGGAACCAGGGACATTTCTTCATCTCGGGGGGGCTTCTCTATCAGGTGGGGAACCACCTGGTACATTCTCGTCCTGGTTGGACGGGTATGGAGGCGTATTCGGCATGATTGCTTCGATGCCGGTTCATTAGCTCTGACCGTCAAAAATATCGTCTAATGTTACTTTACTTTATTAGACGGAGCATCGTATATCTATTTTTACTTAGACGATGTATCGCTCATGAAGAGGTGAGATCTTGTGCTAAGTCGCTGACCGTCGGATCTAGGACAACATGGGTCTCAAATCAGTTGCAAGTAGCCACCTCAGGACATAGTTCTGTAAAAGTGAAAGAAGCGATTAGGGAGCCTGAGATTATTATCCAAGGGAAAAGTCTTCGATGCTTATGTCAGTAACGGTAAGAGTGGAGTGCGAAAGAAGGCAAGTGAGGTGTAGGGCATGAGACTGCTCTTCACCAATTGAGGAGGCTAAGATTGGGTTATCTTTCCGGAGGGGATCCTTGGGTTTATATAACCGCAAGCTCTCTCTTATGAGTAGAAGAAATTGTGTTAGGGGGCGTTACGTCCACGCTAAGAACTCTTACCGTTCAGTGACTCTTGCTTTTCCCTTATCCTCTTGGACTTCCCATTCTCAGTCAGTAATAGAAGATTCGCCTATGGTTATTAGGGATAAGTGTCCGGCCGCGAGAAATTCGCTCTAGCTCGTTAAGGAGTCCCAGTGATGACTCGTTAAAGCATATTCCTCGTACATGCAGGGAGTCCTGACTTTAGGCATCCACGAGGGAGCATTTTATCAACCTTTGACTGGCCTGGTCCAATCTGTGTCTGGGCTCTTCCCAAGTTTGGGGAGGCCTTCACTCGGACTACTGAACCAAGGCTCGGTGGGCTTTGTTGGACATTTTATCTCGGGTCTTATAGAAAGCGGGCCCTGATGGGGTTGTCACTTACTCGGCCGCACAGGCCTTTATGGGCCTTTGAACTGTGAAGTGTTGGGCCGCAAATCTTCCACTCTCTAGCTTAATATTTCATCTATCTCGTTTGCATTAAACGATATATTATCCAACTCTTCGTCTATCATGAAGACTTATACAAAAGATCGTCTAACTTAGTTTCTCGTCATTTTACTCATTAGATGGAATATCGTCTATGCTAAGTTTGATTGGATGACGTATCGTTTATCACTTAACATGTTATTTACTTAGACGATATTTAAATTCATTTAGTTAATTCTATTCGAGATATTTAATTGATCCTGATTTACAGCTCTTATGACTTCCGACCATTTGCAGTTGAAGGTCAGGATGGGTTATCTTATGGCCTCCCTCATCATCAGACCACTAGCTTCACTTTTTATGAGGACTGGTTACAATGTATTAGGCCCAGCATCCTTGTATTCAGGAAGGGCAACACGACGATCTTGGAGCCATATTATCCTCACCGCTTTTCACGAAATTTGCCTACGACCAGTCAGTTCCCCCTGATGCAAACTTTGGCATAGATTGTAGACTTTGCAGAAGCCATGACACCAACCTTGTTGCAGACAGTTGGTGAGATTATTTCCCCAAATATGGACCCGAGGAGCGATGTCCCTAGCCAGATGGGAGACGAGTTGGGCAGATTGACATTTAGTATGCCGCTGGTGGTTCAAACACAGCAATATTTTCAGGCAACCTCCGCAAGCTGAGGGAGGCCGAGGAGGCTCGATTGGGGAGGACTGATTTGCCACCGTTGATTATAGAAAATTCATTGCTTTACGCTCAATTCCCCAAAATTGCCAGAGCGGTGAGAGACTTCCGCCTGCAATGGTAAGCCCAGAATGGGGCAATCACTATAGATCGTCGTCCATATGCGAGGGCAATTAAGCCCTTGAGGCGCTTGGCAAATACTTCTTCGGGGCAGGGTAAGGCCCCAGCAGATCAAAAAGTGTATTCTTGGTGGGCACATTTCTCATCAGATTGTGGTTATCCTCAGGCTGCTCCGATGGATACTCCCCTCCACCCTGAAGGTTTTACAGACGACTTGTGGCCAAAATGAGAGAGGCATCTAATTGGGTCTATCATCCGCATCAGGCCGTTCGAATATGCGAACCTTATTGAGAATAGCATCACCCTACAAGACCTTTGGGATGGCGTGTCCAAGGCCGAGAAGGTGGTGGGCCTAGAGCCAGAGCAGGTGGTACTGCAGCCTGCCTTCTCGCCAGCCCCAAATGGTATATAGTTCACTCCCTCCTTTTTTTGTATCCTTGTGCTTGTTTTGGTTTTAAAAAACACATCTGGACTTTTTGCGTGCTTCCCTCCTCTCTTTTTACAGTGAGCATTATTGCTGCAAGAAATGTGCCGAATAAAGGAAAGAAGGCCTTTAATTCGCAGAAGAGGGCCCGACCTGGCGAGGACGAGTGTTCCAGTGCTCGAACTTGCCGTCCCCGTACCAGAGGAGGCGCCTTAGAGGAGCAGCCAGGAAATCTTTTTTCTTCCTTTTTTTTAGGGTTCCTTACATAGCCGTTGAGATGTGCCACTAAATTCTTTTGTGCTTCAGGCCCTTCAAGCGTGGGGGAAGAGAATAATATTCCTGCCATGAATAACTCCCTTTCACCAGGGCTAGAGGATATCGGGGAAGATGGGGAGTTCCAGGATGATGATTACAACCCAGTATCGGATGCCTCACCACCTTTTTCCCACGGAGGGTTTGATGACACTACACCTTTGGGTATGGCGATCTCCCCCTTTTTTTTCTTATGCTTATGGATAGTACAACCTCCCTTAAGTTGTCTTTAAAGATGTATCTCCCTTTACTTTTCTTTTCAGAGGAAAATTTCAGAGAAAGATGTGCCAACATCTCTTCTATACGGGAACCGGGACCAAGCACCGGCCCAACATCTTCGAGTAAGTTTTCCCATAACTTCTCTCTCTAATTTTCTTCATTGGGTTTAAAAAAACTTTGCTGATAGTCCCCCTTTTCAGGTTACTTGGCTGCGGACATGACGATTTCTATGAAAGAGTTTACGGCTCTTTTGGATTCCAACCTGAATGCAGACTTGCCAAAATTTTCCATGAGCCTTGCTACCAACGGGGTATTGGTGACCCAGTATTCCCAAGCATTGTTGGCTGAAATCTGCAGGGAGGAGACCCCAGTTCTTGAGGCCCGGGTGAATGAAAGTGGATGTCCATTGGCTGCCCAGATCCCAGCAGTGGATCAGGCTGCTCACACTGCTGGTATATGCATCTAGTCTTGGCTCCCCAGTCATTCTGCCTTGCCGAGATAATTTCATTAATCTTGTCAATTTCTTGCTTTGTGAGCAGGCAATCTCTCTGCTTTAGATCCCCAGGATACTTTGGAGGAAAGGGGAGGAGATACTCCATTAATGGATCCAAATGTAGGCACTTCGGGGGCTGGTATTGAAGCTGATGAAAATCCAAGGATTGAGGGGGAAGACGACAGCCTTCTAAAAGAGAAACCCGTCTCACCCCCATCGGAGGAGGACCTTGAAAAACATATGGCAGCTTCTCCTTCCGTTTCGGGGTCGACAATCCCGCTTTCTGATGGGGAAGAGAACATTGACTTACAAGGTTACCATCATTTCTATCTCCCTGCTGATTTACTCTTAGCCTCTTTAACCTGCTGGGCTGACCTTTATAATTTTACTCTCCAGAGGAGATTGGAGATATGCACGTGCCTCGGGATGGCCCAGACGTGGAGGGGGCTATCCCTTGTCTACCTGGAGCGGGTAAGATGGTGATTAACTCATTTGGAATTGAGGGGCCTACACCTTCAGGCCTGCATGTTCTTTATACTAACGTCTCTTGGTCCATTTACATGTTCCTGACCCTCATTATGTCCTTGCACTTTCCCAGGCGTCGACAGGCTTGACACAGATGAGTCGATGTAACTGTTCATCCATCAATGCAGGCGTCATAGGAGGGGCGGTGCCTGAACCCAGCCCAGAGGACCGGACCACCGGGGAGCTCCTTTCACTGGGTAAGACACTAGTAATTTAAATTGTGGAGAAAAATTTCTCGATTCCCTTGATTGTGAATATAATCATGACCTCATTGCTTTCTCCGTTTTTTTTTTGTTTTTTTGCAGCCCCCCAAAGAGATGTTCTCCCGATTACTAGTAAGGGGTATATGTTATTGGGAATCGACTTTCCAGCTCACGAAATTGATTGGCCTCGACGGTCCTTGGCGTAGGGCTTTCATGGGGGCTGAAATGATGGTCAACACGCTCATGAGTGGAGCACGAGTCTTGTTTCAGGGGGAGAGTCTCCCTCCCATAGAGACTGTGCGCGATACCCTTCGGACTGACACCCGAGGTTACCATGCATTGGGGCTGCCCAAGGAGCCCTGGATGATGGCTGTGGAAGACATTTGGGCAGAATTTCAACGTTTACACATGGCCTCAACATGGGAGACTTGCAGGCTAAAAATCCAAGAATTAAAAGCAGAAACCCGCACCATATCCAGTGAAATAGAAAGGCTTCATTCCTGGGTAGGGTAGGTTCGAGACCGCCGTGCTTCTCTTGAGGCGGCCGTAGCTGAGAACAGGAACCAGGCCACATTACTTCGGGAGCAGCGAGGTTCGCGCCATCGCTTACCCGCTACCCGGCAATCGCGCCCGGCTGGAGTTCATCGAGCCGCAACGCTCGGTCAGCCCCGGTCAGGCGGCCGTCTGCTATGTCGGCGACCGAGTCATCGGCGGCGGCTGGATCGAGCGGACGGAAATCGTGCCGAAGGAAGTTTTCCCGAAGGCTGAGCTGGCCTCATAGCCGCAGACACGCATCGAAGGCAGTCACGCTATTCTCGTTCCCAGTCTCCGACTGGGAACGCAATTGTCGGTGCGACTCCGTCGCTCAGTTGGATCGAAGGCGATCTCCTTCAGGCGCACTTGAAGCCCATCCCTAAAAGTGATCAGGCGATTACCCTTGCAGGATAACCGCCTGATCTAGGAGGAGAATGAATGAAACTTACATAGATTAAGACCCTAGACCTGTAGCTTTCGTTCAAAATAATCGTAATTATTTTTTTACACCCTTCGATTTACCCAGCAGGCGTATGACTCCTGTAAAATCATCGTCACCCAAGCTGGCATCCATTGCTTTGTTATAGAAGGTCTTAAGCGCCTCCGCGATGGGCAGCTCAAGACCCTCCATCGTTTCCAAGGCCAGCCGCAAATCCTTATTCATATGTTTAAGAGAAAACTGCGCGGCGAAATCGCCCGAGCGATATTTCGGTTCCTTGAGATCCGAGAAACCCGACCGGCCGACATTCATATGAAGCGCCTCAAAGTATTTTTCATCGGAAATTCCCACCGCACGCGTCAGGGTCAGGCTTTCGCCCAACGCCTCGGCCATCACGGCGATATTGAGATTCATCGCCAGTTTCAGCGACGAAGCCGTGCCGAGCTCGCCCACATGCAGCGTCTGCGAGCTGATGCGCTGCAACACGGGCCGTGCCTTTTCGATTAGCTCGCTCGTTCCGCCCAAGTAGAAGACCGTCTTGCGCGCTTCCGCGGCCAGTTTGCTGCCGGTGAACGGTGCCTCAAGAAATTCCGCGCCGGTGGCCTGCACGCGCTTGGCAAAAAGCTTCGTCCAGTGCGCGGAAATCGTGCTCGCTTGCGCCACCAGTTGACCGCGCTTCAAGTGGGGAACGATCTGGTCGAGGATGCCCTCCACCGCCGGCGGATCGGCCACGACGATGATGATCATCTCGGCGTCGCCTGCCGCCTTGACCAGGTCAGGCTCGTAGAACGGAAAATCCTTCGGTGTGCGGTTCCACGCGCGGACGCTCAATCCATCCGAATGGAGATTCTTCGCCCACGCGCTGCCAATGATGCCAAGGCCGATGACGGTGATTCGTTGCATTCCGTAAGTTGGCCGAAGGAGCGCGCCTTGCAAATTCGGGAATTGATCTCGAGCAAGGAAAGTCCAGCGTAGCCACAAAAGGCATCTGCATGAAAAATCATCTACCGCTGGCCGGAAGTGTTCTTGCCTTCAGCCTCCTCATCCTTCCAGCCCCGGTCCGCGCCGATCCTGGCGCGGTGGAAAAAGCCATCCACGATAAAGCGCGCTTTACCATCGTCAGCAAACTCAGCGACGACGAATTCATTGCGTATTGCGTTACCACGAACATTGGCGGCGAGACGCTGTTCCGGTTTCACGACGAGATTCTGTCGAAGCAATTCGAGCTGGCAAAGCTCCTGAGCGAAGGCTTCTCCACTGATAACGCCCAGGTGATGGCGGTCAACGCCGACTTGAAGAGTTTACGCGATCAATTTTCGGTGAAGCTCAACGAGGTAAGAAAGGGAATGGAAATCGAATCCAAGATCGCCGACGAGACCTTGTCAAAATTGCCGCCATCGCTGGTGTGCCTACGGGCACTAGTGTGCGCTACGCGAGTGAGTCCGCTTGAGTGAGATCACCGGGTTGTTCTTGCTTGCGAATTTATGTCCAAGGGATTGTGTCACATCAATTCGCCTGACCGTGAGATGGCTCGGGATAATTTATATGCTTTTCTCAGGGTGTGAGGGGGGCCGGTCGACCTGGCACCGAGCTAAGAATCGTTGAGGGCGAAGCAGGCCTTGGTCGAATGAGGCCTTAAAATAAGTGGGCCAGGTTAGACTTTCACTTGTTGGGCTAGGTAGGCCTTGATGGGCCATTTGGTCCATGCATCTAGTGGGCCACAAATTTCTCCCTCTCCACTTGGCCCCCTACTCCCGAGCCAAGGATCGATGGGCACAGAGAGTAGACATGGTTTTCAGCAAGGGCGATAATTTGGCCCTTCTGAGTTGTCCCAACCTCACTTCTTGGGTCCATAAATGCGGTTGCCCTAAGGTGTGGGGGCTTGAGCTCAATGATTACTACTTTTGGCACTAATTCAAATGCGCCACCTCGGGATGTATTAGGCAGTGAAAAATCACAGTGGTCCTCTGCTTGGGGCTATAAAATCTTTCCAGGCCTTTTTCCTCCCCACCTCTCCATTAGGGTTTACCGGCTTTCCCTGCTTCCATGTGCTCCCAAAGAAACGCATGCTCCAAGAGAGGAACCAGATAGAGCGAGAAGTTGCTAGGGCTTTCGAGGAGCTCAAAGAGAGTACCGCGGAGGTGATTCAGTAGCTTCCTCTCCTTACAACTTCTTTAGACTCGGGCAGTTTTTTGGTTTCTCCTACACCCTCAATGGCAGCGTGCAGTGAGGATGTCAATACCAGGAGGTGGATCAAGGAGCGGGCAGTTTCACTTCGATGTCAAGCCGTCCCCCCCCCACCACAGCAAGCTTATGGAGGTGGATGTGAGGGAACTCGAGGTCCACTTCCGACTACCTTGGCAATATTCCTTTTCCCCATGCCAACCGCACGAGTCCAGCCTTAGCACCCATAGTGGTTTCTTCTGTAGCTACCTCCTCACTTGGAAGTGCGATTTTTGCCTCCCTCTCCACCCCTTCTTGGTCAATTTACTGACCTCTTACCAGCTTGTCTTTGAATGGGACGGAGGGAAGGTGGGGTGATAGCACCCTATATAAACTAAGGTTTGCCCATCGGAATGGGACCACAACAAAAGAGAAAACCAAAGATCGGATAGTTCTGAGGTTCCCTACCTTGCCGGAGTCCCAAACAATCTCACGCTCCTCACCTCGTCGGCTCCATCCTTCAGCCAGAAGATGCAATCACATGTTAGGTTGCCTAATATTGAAGGAGATCTTCAAATCATCGCAAGGCAACCCATTATGTTGTTCAATACGAAGGAAATCTTGAAATCACCACCAAGCAACCTATTACATCACCATTCACTCGACTAGGAAGAAGGCGGACAGATTCAATCGTTTTCTATATGTTTCATCTAATTAAAGTACATGAACTATACAATATCTGAATTCACATGATCAAGATTTTTTTTCTAACTGGGGGAGTCCAATTTAACCAGAGGCGTTGGGTCCGATTTTATAGAGAAATTTTCAAAGAGAGAGCTTACCTCTTCATCGTCTTCTTCATTAGCCATGAGACCAATGGCCTCCTCTTCTTCCTTTTCATCTGAAATACTTTCTTCTTCATCACTCCAGATTGATACCATGGCCTTTGACTTCTTTTCCTTAGCCTTGGATGCTTTCTTGACAAATTCTGAACATTCACCAAGAACATGCCCTTGTTTCCTGCATTGATAACAAATGATTTTATTAGTTTTCTTGTTTCTGTCAGATCTAAAATTTGAACCTCTACTTTCTTGTTGATGTTTCTTTTTTTTCGCATCCATATCTTTCATTCTTCAGAATTTTCTGAATTACTTGGTGAGGAATGCTTGATCACTCATGGAAAAGTCCTCTGAATCCTCACTGAGTTCTTCACTGCTCTCAGAACCCTTGAAGGCTAGAGTTTTCACCTTTTTGTTATCTTCTTCACTCCTTCTGATATTCAGCTCATAGTTCATTAGTGACCCAATTAGTCCGTCTACTGTCATATTAGATAGATTTTTTAAGTCCTCAATGACTGTGGCTTTGGTATGTCACATCAGTGGAAGAGACCTAAGGATTTTTCTAACCAACTCATTATTAGAATACTCTTTACCAAGAGATTTCAGACTATTAGTAATACCCAATTCAATACCATTGGAAACCCAAGAATCAGACCTCAACCTAATTCACATTCCATGAACTTCATGAAATCTACTTACCATATATGCAACCAACCAGAATACACCAACAACCAGAGTTGGTTCAGTCATAAAAAGAGAGTGTTTAAGCAAGTTTGGATTTCGAAGAATTTATTGCATGAATTGAACTATGATTGTGGACCAAAACTCATTTGGGTTCCAAAGATCTCTGTTTAATGTCTTCTATGCATGATTGCCTAGTAGCCCATCACAATCATTGGTACTTGGACAGCGGCTGCTCACGGCACATGACGGGAGACAAGATGAAATTCAGCAACTAAATCAAGAAGGATGGAGGCCAAGTGAGGTTTGGAGGCAAGGATAAAGGAAAGGTAATTGGCACAAACACCGTGGGTAAGAATCCTTCCAACCTTGTTGAAAATGTAATGCTTGTTGAAGGACTTGAGCACAACGTACTTAGCATAAGCCAGCGGTGCGACAAAGGCCATAAGGTATTGTTTGATGCCACTAAATGTAAGATCTTTGAGATAAACTCTGAATCTGTGCTCTTTACAGATCATAGAGTCAATAACATTTACATGGTAGACCTTGATGCCTCTAATTCTGAAAGTCTTTGCTTGACTGCCAACCAGCTGGGCGATGCAGGCCTATGGCACCGTCGGCTGGGACATGTCAGCTATGGGACCCTGCACAAACTATCCAAACATGGGTTAGTTAAAGGTTTGCCAAAATTGGCCTATACCCAAGTGGATCAGGTTTGTGAAGCTTGTTCCCTAGGTTAGCAAATGAGAAAAATATTCAAGTCTAGAGGTAAGCCACTATCATCCACTCCTTTTGAATTCTTACATATGGACTTGATCGGTCCAACTAGAACAGCTAGCATCAATGGGAAAAGGTTTGGATATGTAATAGCTGATGATTTCTCATGGTTTACATGGATTTTCTTCCTCACTAATAAGAATGATTTCTTTCTTGTGTTTCAGAAATTCTTCAGAAAAGTAAAGTAAGAAGGCAAATTCAAAATCTCCACCCTTCTATTTGATAATGGAGGAGAATTCAAAAGTTCATCCTTCTCTGAACTATGTGATCCACCGTCAGCAAATTGTTGAAGTCGTGCGCGATGCCGCCGGTGAGTTGTCCCACCGCCTCCATCTTTTGCGCATGCCGCAATGCTTCTTCGGCTTTCGCACGCTTGCCGATTTCGTCGGCGACACGGTTTTCGAGGTCCAGATTGAGATCGCGCAGATGTTCTTCCGAGCTGGCGATGACATGCCTGGCCAACACTTCGCGCGAGACGTCGTGGAAGTAGCAGACGATGCCGTAGCCACCGTCAGGCAGCGGAATGCGGCAGATCAGCCATTCGTAGTATTCGACCTTGCCGGTATCTTCGCGGCGCTCGGCACGCTCGGGCTCGTGGTAAGGCTCACCGGTATCAAGCGTATGCTGAAAAATGCGTACAACTTCATCGGCGGCTTGTTGCGGCCGCATGATGTGGATCACTTCGCGAAAATCGCGCCCGATCAGATCCGGAATGTTGCCGAATACCGGCCGCGCTTTTGGATTGACCTCCCTGACCCGGAAATCACTGTCGAGCAGGTAGACGCCGACGGGTGCCTGTTCGAGCAGGGTCTCGAATTGCGACGTGCGTTGCTGCAACACGATTTGCGCCCGCCGGCGCTCGGTGATGTCCACGCAAGCGCCCGTCATGTAGAGGCACTGGCCAGACGCATCGTTCGCGCTTTCGGCTTTGGCATACAACCATCGTTCGCTGCCGTCGGTTAGGCCTACGCGGAATTCTTCTTCCAACGGCAGGCCTTCCTGCGCACAGCGCGCGCACGCTTGCCGCACCCGGGCTTGGTCATCTGCGTGCACATGCGACAGAAACGCTGCGAGATTTTGTGCCGGTTGCGATGGCAACAGATCGAACAGCCGCGCGAACGATTCGTCGTATTGGAAAATGTCGCCATCGTTGTGCCAGCGGAAGGTTCCGGTGGCGCTGGCATCCAACGCGGCGCGCAATCGTTCCTCGCGCTCACGGATCGCCGCCTTGGCGTCGCTGCGGATCTGCGCAAGATCGAGATTGGATTTGATCCGCGCAAGCAATTCGCGTGCGGTGAACGGTTTGGTCAAATAATCGTCCGCGCCGGCATCCAGCCCTTCGACGCGGGCTTCTTCGCCTGCGCGCGCCGACAGGATGATCACATTGCACAGAGTTTGCATTACAATATGCAATTGTTGCGTATGATCTTCCTCAGAAGTAGAATAAATTAGGATGTCATCCACAAAGACTATCGCAAACAAGTCCAAATATGGACGAAACACCTGATGCATCATATCCATGAACGCTGCAGGTGCATTGGTTAGCCCAAACGACATAACCAAAAATTCATAATGACCACACCTCGTATTAAAAGCAATCTTCTCCACATCAGAATCCCTGATCCACAATTGATAATAGCCAGATCGGGGATCAATCCAGGAACAGACACAAGCTGACTGACGCTGGTCAAATAAATCATCAATCCTAGGCTGGGGATATTTATTCTTACTAGTCACCTGATTCAATTGCCTGTAATCAATACATAGCCTCAAGCTTTCATCTTTCTTTCTCACAAATAACACAGGAGCACTCCACGGGGAAAAGCTAGGACGAATATAGCATTTTTGTAGTAATTCTTGTAACTGTGCCCTCAATTCCTTGAGTTCTATAGGAGCCATTCGGTAAGGTGCTTTTGACAAAAGTGTCGTACTTGGAATTACTTCGATCACAAATTCAATTGCTCGCTGTGGGGGTAAGCCTTGTAACTCATCAGGGAAAACATCATAAAATTCACAAACTACATGAATATCATCAATGTCCTGCCGTGGTGTCTCAACAACAACCACTGAAGTAAGAAATCCCTAGCAACCAGCATCAAGTAGCCTATGTGCTCGAATAGCAGAAATAAGTAAGCGAGAAGAACGAGATCGAATACCTTCAAAATAGAATGCTAATCTCCCAGATGGCTGAAAGTAAATCTTCTTAGCTTTGTAATCAACCACTGCACCATAATCCTCTAGCCAATCCATGCCCAGAATGACATCATAATCAACCAACTGTAAGGCATACAATCTAGCAGACAATTGTTGATTCCCAATCATCACTGGGGCCTTATCAAGATAGAAGGGAGTAAACATAATTTCACCAGTAGGCAACTCCACAATCAACTCACAAGATAATTCTGAAGTCGGCTCCTCAATACAAGCAATAAAATTCTCAGAAATAAATGAATGAGAAGCGCCAAAATCAAATAAAACACGTGCAGCTTGACCATATTTCATACGAAATTTTGGACGGAATTCTATCTGTCTGAAATTTGTGACTAAGAATATAAGACGGTCATATTTCGCCCCAAATCCATCTGTAAGCCATCACAAAACGTGTTTCTGACGGAATGTGTGACGAATTTGCGACGGAACAATGCCGTCGCAAACATCACCTTTTCTTGTAGTGCAACTGACCTAACATAGTCCCCAGGAACTACTGTAATTTTCACTATCTCCACTTAAGAATAGTACACTGGTTGTTTTTGATCAGGTGTTCAGCCACACCACAGGCACTCTTTCCCTTGTGTGCCCTAACATTTTTTTGTCAGGTGTTCAGCCGCACCACAAGCGTTCTCTCAACAAGAACCCCAGTTGATTTCAAAGGTATCAGCCAAGCCATAGGATACCAACTTCCTACTGGTCCTAAGTCATAGGATACAGATCTCTTGGAGATCATCTTGCCCTCAAGAAAGAGCTTCTCCCCTCAATGAAAAAGATAACCACTTTACAAGTGGAGTTTACACAGTTGTTTGCCTCTAGGTAGAAGAATTGTCTACAATGATTATAGACTCATTCAAGACAAACAATAAGAATGAAAGTATAACAGTCTTGAACTACAAACAAAGATCAGCCTTCGAAAGTAAAAAAAAAAAGAAATCAGATATTCTTGAAAGGCTTTTGTGAAGGAGCAAGAGAGAATGCAGTAGAAGAATAGCGCATCTATTTCTCCTTCACGTGAGCACTCAAAGTAGTTTAGTTGAGGAAGAATCTGACTTGTTTTTTCTCTCAACTCTTGGCTATGTGCTCTTATTATGGAGGCTAGGGTTCACTAGTTTGCTCGTTTGGTTCACACACACCCTTGGTTATGTTTGTCTCTATGTGATTGCACCACTATCTTGGATGTTCATCTACCACATGTATATATAGCCCTCTTGTGTGTTGGTTCCGTTAGATACAACCTAGTATTCGTTAGACACAATCTGGCATCAGTTGGAGAGAGCCTTGTACATATCTTTATCTCTTGAAAGATACAATACTTTTTTCGCATGAAAGGACAATAGCCAACCCTTGTCACGCCCCGACACGGAATATCAGAACGTACAGTCAGAAACTAGCTAGAAAGCAAAAATAACCACGGTAAGAACATAGCAAAATGAACATGTGAGTTCAAGAATGCATTAATGACAATGTCATACTACGGGAGAAATCCGGCAGCATAACGGTATATTTAACCATTTCTATAATTCATTAGTGACTTAAGGAATAAGGCGTTTGGTTCCAGATAATCAGAAAATCATTTAAGAACAGAGTAAGATCAACTCTTAGGTCAAACCTTAGGTTGGACAACGAATTAATAGAACGCGGTTCAATGAGGATCGCTATCTTGAGGTAGCGATCAAGTTAAGACCGCTATCAAGAGTGGAGTCGACGCAGGAGAAGGAACAGCTCGACTCAGCCAGAAAATCTGTTGACTGAAACAAGGTAACGGTCACGGGCCGGCTGCTATCTGTAGGTAGCGATCGCCTCCAGGCCACTATCAAGACAGTTCACAGAAAATGTAGTAAACACGTAGTGCTCTCTAGACTTTTAGCTTTTTAGGGTACAAGGCATCCTAGTGAAAATTTCAAGCTCGCGGAGACTTATAGAGGTCTTGAAACAAGATCACTTAGTCCGACAGAATCAATATCTAACGGAGAGGCTCTCAAGTCCAAGAGGTGTTCCTATCTAGTGCAAGCGATCTAATAGCAACCGTACTGGGGCACGCGCTATATGTGAAGTAACAAAATAGAAATAAGGTGAGAAGGGAACGTGCCAAAGCATAAATCAATGTGAACTTAAGTCATAGAAATTTCCTTTAAGTACAAAACTATAAAATTTTTGTATGAAATTAATATACATGAAAAATAAGTTTTTATCACATACTAACGCTAACTATGAAGTCATGACATGATCAGAAGTAGAAATAAATGAAATAGGGCATGCTTACTATCATATATAATAGTGCATAAATCGGGTTTGATCTGGTTACAGAAACCATATAGCAGTACGTTGAGGACTGCCACATGAAAGAGACGGTCTCTGTAGGACCGCCTTCTGCCTGCATCAAATAGAAGCAACATCCGATGGGTAGTGCCTATTTCTAAGGCATATAATGATAGAACTAATAGAAAACTAGCAGGGAAAGCATGCTATCATGAAATTAAAGCATGAAAACATGGGTAATGATCAGAATGTATCTTGTTAAATATTTGTTTAGGTACTTCTTGATATTCACCATCTTCATTAGTTATCTCTTGCTATCTTACATACATGAGCATGCCACCATAGATTAATTGGTTAATTACTTAAATAAATGCCTAGTCTTGCGATATAATTCCTACTGAGAGTTCACTCATCTAGTGTTTTTTTACTATTTTTCAGGTAATTCCGATAGCGAATCACCATCGGACGGGGATGACCATGAGTGAAGAGATTAGAAGCCGTCCAAGAGCGTCTACATCGAGTCTATCATTTTTCTTGAGTCAATACTGTACTTTTCTCTTTATTGAGTCTAGTACGTTATCATTAGAATAGCACTATGAGTCAAGTGAATCATGCAATGATGGTTGTACTTTGGGATTCTTAATGAATGAAGTGGATTTGGTTATGCACACTCTGTCTATATGTCGAATTCCTTTCACTCTGATTGACATGATCGATATAAACTCGTCACGTATACCGAGTTCCTTCTGTGCTCGGGACGTGATAGTGTTTGTGGTATCAGAGCCTAGGATATTCAATTCCTAGGAAACTCAAGTCCAAGGATAGGTTTATACCTTCTAACCGGTGAGATTGGGTAGAGCCATGGGATAAGTTAACTTAAAAAGATAAGACTCTTGGTTAATCATATATTAATATAGTTATTTAAACTCTTGTAAGACCGTGGCCGCCGAACATGCTCAATGGCGTGACATGCAACGCACTGTGCAAGGCCTCACTCAGTCGCTACAACAAGTGGCGCAAGGGAGAATGCAATGTGGAGCTGGTGATTTACACCGAAGTTTCCAAAACATGAACCCGCCAAGGTTCGTTGGCTCGTCCGACCTCGACGATGTCGAAAACTGGATACGAAAAATCGAAAAGATATTCCGTGTAATGCAATGCACAGATGAGGAGAAGGTTCTATTAGCAACTTTTCAATTAGAACGGGATGCCCAATTTTGGTGGGAATCAATAGAAGCTACAATGCCTCATGAACACATCACATGGGGCGAGTTCGTGGAATACTTCAACAACAAGTATTTTTCTTATAGGGTACAAGAGAAGAAGGCTGCGGAATTTGCTGCACTCAAATGAAGGGCTCTATCGGTGGCCGAACATGAGGCCCAATTCTCCCGTTTGCCAAGGTATGCACCACATCTAGTGGGAACCGAGAAGATGAAAGCTCTAAGGTTTCTCAATGGACTTCGACCGCAATACATTACCCAACTGGCCCCGATGGACATTCAAGTCTATTCGGAGATGGTGCGAAGAGCCTAGTTATTGGAAGACGCCACGGAGCTGTCCGATAGGATCCATGGGAAGGACAAGAAGGAGCATGTTACAAGCTCCGGCACTTTTAAACCCTCCTTCAATAAGAAGAGGTCAAATAGTGGAGGAGATTCCTCCCAAGAGAAGAAGTCCAAGAAGAAAAAGAAGCCATTTTCCATTACTACCACACCTTCCAAAGAAGTGTGTAACATTATGACAAGTCCGCCATAAGGCCGAGGAATGCTGGAGGAGATTGGGAGCTTGTCTCCGATGCGGGAGTCGCGATCACCAGATTCCAGAATGTCCTTTACTTAATGACCAAGCTAGTGAAGAAAAGCACCCAGTGAAGAAGCAAGGCCGTCTCCAAGCTCTCCAAGAGGTAGACACTAATGAAGGTGGACAGGTGGAAGGTACATTAAATATTTGTTCTAAGATAGCTCGCATATTATTTCATACCAGCGTAACTCATTCTTTTGTTTCCAAAAGATTTACTGATCCACTACCTATGGAACTGGAATGGATAGATTTAGTTATTTCCACTCCTCTCGAAAATGAAACTGAGATTTCACACCATTATCTAAACTATGAAGTTATGATAAAAGGGAAGAATCTACCTGTCAATCTCGTATGCTTAGATATAGACGGGTATGATGTCATACTAGGAGCCGATTGGCTATCGACACATAAGGTAGTTGTAGATAGCCGAAATGGCAAGGTAACTTTTAGAGATTTTCTGAAACTTGTTTACACTAGTCCTCGGAGTCGAAACAAGTCACCCCTTATTTCGGCCCTCTGAGCTACCAAACTCTTAAGAAAAGGGTGTGTGGCTTTCATAGCATTTGTGTCTGCCACAGAAGTTAAGGAGTCTAAGATAGAAGACATCCGCGTGGTTCGAGAGTTTCCTGATGTGTTTCTGGAAGAATTACCCAGATTACCCCCACAAAGAGAAGTGGCCTTCACCATCGACCTTGTCCTTGATGCTGGTCTAGTTTCTAAGGCACTGTATAGGATGTCCCCTGCCGAGCTCAACGAATTAAAGGAATAATTGATGGAGCTCTTGAAGAAGGGATTTATCAGGCTGAGTACTTCCCTGTGGGAAGCACCTGTGCTATTCGTAAGAAAGAAAGACGGATCGATGAGACTATGCATTGATTATCGACAATTGAACCATCTTACTATCAAGAACAAGTATCCCCTACCGAGTATCGATGAATTATTCGATCAAATATCTGGAGCCAAGTATTTCTCGAAGATTGATCTCAGGTCGAGATATCACCAACTAAGGATCAAGGATGAGGATATTCGCAAGATCGCATTTTAGAGCAGGTATGGGCATTACGAATTTAGTGTTATGCCGTTTGGACTAATGATTGCCCCTGCAGCCCTTATACAGTTAATGAACAGTGTATTCAGGCCTCATCTAGATCAATTCATTGTGGTCTTCATTGATGGCATATTGATCTATTCAAAGACCATGGAGGATCATGAGGAGCACTTATGAATCGCATTGCAAATATTGAGGAATAATCAACTCTATGCCAAACTTAGCAAATGTGTTTTTTGGCTCGAAGAGGTATCTTTCCTAGGGCATGTGATTTTGAAAGATGAAATTTCTGTGGATCCATCAAAAGTAGAGGTAGTAAAGAATTAGGAGAGACTCACAAATGCTATCGAGATCTATAGTTTCTTGGGGCTGGCTAGTTATTACTGGTACTTTATCAAGGATTTCTCTAAGATTGCAATCCCTCTTACCAGGCTAATGCGAAAGGAGAATCCGTATTTATGGTCTGATGGTTGTAAGGAGAGTTTTCAAACTCTAAAGGACCGACTTACCGCTGCCCCTATCTTAGCATTGCCCATTGACGGAGAGAAATTTGAGGTATATACCGATGCATTCGGCATTGGCCTCGGATGTGTGTTAATGTAACAAGGGAGAGTCATTGTTTACTCTTCCGGGCAACTAAAGAAGCATGAGGAGAACTACCAAGTGCACGACCTAGAGTTGGTCGCGGTAGTGTTTCCCTTGAAGATCTCTAGAGCTTACTAGGTTTTCAACAAAAAAATGTTGACTATAGAAGAGTCACCCCATGTTGTTTTTGTTGAGTTTGGTCACAAACTAATCCCTCTCCCTAATGTCTCTGTTGATGCAGAAAATGGGTCAGCAACCCAAGAAGCCCCCCAAGCAAGGGCATCATAAGAAAAGGCTGAATCACTTGAGCCTACAAGCTCAGAAAACATCGAGGATGAACCACCCCTTGAAGAACTTCAAGATATCCAAGAGGAGGATCCAGAACTTCCCAGGAATTGGCAGTTCATGCGTGATCATCCGGTTAGTAATATCCTAGGTAATCTTGAAGATGGAATGAGGACAAGATCAACCTTTGGACAGGTATTTGATCAAGACCTGATTGCCCTAACTTCCCAAATTGAACCTAACATTGTGAATGGGGCTTTGAAAGATGAGTCATGGGTCATGGCTATGCATGAAGAGTTGCACCAATTCAGAAGAAACATGGTATGGACTTTAGTGCCTCGTCCTACCAACCATTTCGTTATTGGCACCAAGTGGGTGTTCAAAAACAAGTTGAATGAAGCGGGTATGGTGGTTAGGAAAAAGGCCCGGCTAGTAGCTAAAGGGTATAGCCAAGAGATGGGTATAGATTTCGATGACTCCTTTGCTCTTGTGGCCCGTCTTGAGGCGATTCGCATCCTTTTGGCATATGCATGTTCCTTGAACTTTAAATTATACCAAATGGATGTAAAAAGTGCTTTTCTTAATGGTTTGATCAAGAAAAATGTGTTTGTAGAACAACCACCGGGATTTATAGATACCCATCGCCCTCACCATGTTTTCAAACTACAAAAGGCCTTGTACAGACTCAAGCAAGCGCCAAGGGCTTGGTATGAAAGGTTAAGTACATTTTTGCTTGATAAAGGATTCAAATGAGGGATGATGGATTCAACACTTTTCACTAAATCTGTGGGCAAGGACATTTTAGTGGTGCAAATCTATGTAGATGACATCATTTTCGGAGCCACTAACAATGCTTTATCTATTGAATTTGTAGATCTTATGAAAGGAGAGTTCAAAATGAGCTTGATGGGGGAACCTACCTTCTTTCTGGGGCTGCAAGTCAAACAAATAATGACTTCATAGAATCTACGTTAGAGAAGTCACAGCGTACATATTGTAAACATTTTGACAAGAATAAGACACAAGAACATTACTTGTAGAAGACGCCTCGCATAACCACCCTCCATTATACGTGCAAATGAGGAAGCATGTGAATACTTATTTCCTTCAAATGCATCATAGATGTCTGGATGTGCATCTAAATGGAGAATATCTAGAGGCCCTCCAAGCTTTTCTGATACTGCTCGCACAACAGGGAAAGATATTGAATGATCACCACCTAAGACCAATGGACGTAGCGGATCCTGTATTTAGATCTTACGTTAGAAACGACATAGCCAATGCAGTTGTAATTCAGTAAAACTTGGGAGCTAGATAGAAACATAATTTTGAAAGTGGAACTAGATAGAAACATAATGGAGTAATACGAGAATGACATATGCAGGTATAGAGACGGTTACCATGCCCATTGCCAAATTCTCAATGACAAACTACATAAGCCAATAGGAAAAAAAAACTTCAACAAGAATGAGTACAAGCTGAGAGATACATTTGTTCAGCTACAGGTTTATATTTGAACAGGCGCCCTTTGTAGTGGTCTACGATCACAATTTGTTTCTATACATTATGAAAAAAAACTGGAGAATATCTAGAGCCCCTCTGAGCTTTTCTATATACATTAAGGACAGCTAATTTCCATTGTGGTGAAGCAAACATCGCCCAGAATGTAAGGGGGGCGAGCCCTGACACAAAAGACAGTTAAATCCTCCTCCTATTTACACGTTAACAGCAGCATAATGCCTTTCCATTCTTGAAAAGACTGCCAAAAGATCTGAGACTCTTGTTCCTTTTTGACAAACAACAACCAGTTCTCTAGGGAGAAACACAGCACTTCATAGGATAGAAATGGAGCTTATTTCATATCAACAGAATTTGTTACTCCTATCCTTCCATAATGCATGAAGATCAGAGGCTACAATCTATCCCCCTGTAAAACTCCTTCCATTGCCACAAAATAAGATACTACCACCCAGTTGACAAAACTACTGCCATAACTTGCCATAGAACAAACAATCCAGTATTTCAAAAAAAAATTCTTCCAAATCACAGACAGGCATGTACCTGATCAACGACCGCCAGGCGCGCCGGGTGAAGCTGGTGCTGGACGCGGCCCTGCTGGAGCCCGAGCCGATCAACTTCCATCCCCTGACCAACACCGCCACCACCGCCATCTCGCAGGACGGCCTGCGCGCGTTCCTGAAGGCGCTGGACCTGCATCCGCAGGTGGTCGACTTCGAGCAGACGGCGTCGAAGGGCCGGCTCTAGGAAACGCGTTCTAGAGGATCGGGGTGATGCTCTTCAGCGTCACGCCCCTGAGGCCCTCGGCCTCCATGGCGTCGGTCATGAACCCGGCCACCGCCTCCTGGCAGGCCATGTCCTCGCGGACCATCTTCCAGCCGACCCCGCCCAGCGCCCCGTGCGAGCCGCGGAAGGTCTTGACCACCATCCTGGCCTTGCCGTCCTCGCGGAACCGGGGACCCGCCATCTCCGTCGCGGTCTTGCCGAAGGTCGGGCGGATGGGGTTGCCGTTGGTGATGTACTCGACCGCCGCGCCGACCGGGTTGAACAGGGTGGCGGCCTTCCACACGCTGAACTTGCCGATCTTCTCCGGCATCGGCGCGCCGCCGGCGCTGATGGTCGCCTCGTAGCGGGCCACGATGTCGGCATCCAGCGCCCGGTAGGCGACGTAGGCGCGGCGGACATTGGCCGGGATCACCTCGCCGCCGCTGCACATGTGGCGCGCGACCGGATCGAACAGGAACATGCCCTTCACGAAGATGCCGTCCTTCTGCAGCGTCTCCGCGGCGATGATCGCCGCCGACCCGCCGCGGCTGTAGCCGGCCACGAACAGCTCGGCGTTGCGATCCAGGCCATGCACCTTCTTGAGGATCGCCGCCGCCTCGCGGCCTTTCTGCCCGGTCCGCGCGCCTTCGCCGGTCGGGCCGCGCTGGTAGTTGCACATCGCGCTGTTGGGACCGCCGAGCTGCTGGGCGATCTGGGTGCAGAACGAGTTGGCCATGCTCTTGGCGTAGCTCTCGTCGGAGAATTCGCCGGTGCCGTCGACAATCGCCATCGCTTGAAGCGGCAAGGCCCCCTCCTCCTCTGTCCCCGTGCGGGCCCGAGCCGACACGATCCCCCGGCCCGGTGCAACCGCCAATCGTTGACAGCGCCGCGAACGTCAAAATAATATTATATATTTATTACCCATGATAGTTCTCCTAGATGATTGAGAGGTGGAGGCCCCCACTTCTTCCCCAAGTTTATTTGGAGAGGTAAGCTCACCTCTCTCTTCATGATTGTTTCTTGTTTTTCTTTTTTTCTTCCAAATGATGAGAGAAGGATAGAGGGAAGGCGGGACACGACCACTGTGCTCCCCCCTCCCCTCGGTTGCTACTATTTGGCCGCCCCCTGCCCCCCTTGTCGCTTACACACAGGGAGAAGAGAGAGAAGTGAGAAGAGGGAGTCGGCTCTCCCCTCCCCTGGCTAGACCAACGGTGGAAGGCATAGCCCCCCTATTCCTTCGTGCTCCTAGAGAGAGAAGTGAGAAAGGAGGGAAACCGCTTCCTCTCGGGCATGACCAATGGTGGAAGAGGGAGCCCCTCTGCTCCCCCCGTTCCTTCACGCGTCCAAAGAGAGAAGTAATAGAGGAGGGAGGTGATTTTCCCTTCGGCTAGACCAGCGGTGGAAGGTCTTGCCCCATGCTCCCCCCTTTTGCCTGCAGAGAGGAGGGACATGTGAGCTCCTCTCCTTCAGTTGGTGTCAGCGGTGAAAGTACCTCCTTTGTTTCTTCTATCACTCACACACACGTAGAGACCAAAAAAAACGAAGGAAGAGCAAAAGGAGACAACCTCCCATGATCACAATTGGGGGTGGAAGGCGCCCCTCCCTTACTCTATCCTTTTGCATAGGAGAGAGAGGAAGAGAAGAGGGAGAAACAACTAGGCCCTCTTTGTTTATGGGATGGGATGAGTTATTCGACCTTCAACCCCCGAATTACTCACTCCATCTCGGTTAGGGGGGTACGTGTGTGAGAGAAACTTGTGGGACCCACAGTTTTCTCTCACATCGATTTATTATTCCTCTTATCCTAACCCGAAAATAAAGAGGCCCCTAGAATTTCTAGAGGCATAAGATGACCCGACGCAATGCACCACTGTCTCTTCTTTTTTCATTTGGGTTCAACATATCCACATTAGTTGAACTAGTTAATGAAAAGTGCTATTCGCACGTACATGTTATGGTGAAAAGGATTTTCTTATGATCATTTTTTGAATATGCTTAAACCTTCATTGTTTTTTAGTTTTAATGGACTTTGGCATGGTGGGTTTTATCTTGGATATGGATGGTATGGTCTTGAGCGCCTTGCAGGCAATTCGAGTTCACAATGTGTATGTCTTAAAAGTGACACTCTCTGGATCAAACACTGAGTGTCTCAAGAAGGGTGCCATTGTAGTTGTCTAACCCTACTTTCGATCTCACCATATAAGGGAGTTTGGTATAATTAGCTTAAATTTCTAGCATCAAATTGAGAAGTGTGTAAAATGATGTCGTTAAAAGTCTTTATTTGATATATAGTGATACAACGTGATAACCACTAATAACTTGATTGCTGATTGAATGGATCTAAGTATGGCATCTGGCATCGTTTGTTAAATGAGTATCAGTTGCTCGACCATCTCACCACTACCATGTCACTGCACTTATAAGGGTGCACTTAATATGCTAAGCAGCATTCATGACGATCTCATAAGCGAGTTTGGGAACTTTGCCAATGCCTAGGACTTGTGAGACCCGTAAAAGTTCTCCTTTGGGGGGGACGTCCCTTATCCGGTTAAAAGCTCTCGTTTTGACATTTGAGACCTACCGAAAGGATTCCCGTCACACAATGACTAATCATTTAAGGGTGATGCTCGGTTTGATTTGTGACGGAGAGGTAGCAATAAATGATCTCACAGATAAGCAGTAGGTGCAATTTACGTGATTAGGTCTATGCTTGATTTGTGGACCCATGAGAGGCAGATTTGAACCCACAACGAGAATATCATGAATCTTTTGGATATTTCTCAATATGTGAAGTTGTTGGGCCACTACCAATGTTGCCCAAAGAGACAGATAGTTTGGCAGGATGGGACCATAGAAGTAATAAAAAGGGCATGACAGTGCACGATGCATCGAGCCAGATAAGGTATTCAAATGTTACCATGGCAGGCGTGGTGGGAATAGAGACACAAGCAAGTCAAGGTGCTTCAACTACTGAAAATGAAGTTATTTTGCCTGTGATTGCACTCCGTCAAAAAAGGTCCCTCTTGTCCCTAGCTCTCCATATGCCTATACACATGTTTTGGTTGCTCGTCCTCATTCTAAGTGCATTGTGGACACAAGAGCAACGCGATACATAACAAGCTAGATAAAATTTTGAGGACTAGGGTCAACTTTCAAAGCGAGGGTTTGGGGTATAAACCTATAAACAAGAAGGCCTTTGGGAACAAGCTTTATACCTCCTTTGTCTCTGGATCAAATGAAGCCAACACCTCTAGTGGTCCCCCAAAACCGCATGTAGCTCAGAAAAACCAAAAATAGAATGGTAATCATAAAAAGAGGGCCCCCAAGCAAAAACAGAAAAATAGTTTTTTTGGTTTTGACATGCATGCTAGAAAACCTAATGCTAAACATCATGCTCCTAGTAAAATGAATATTCATTGCTTCCATTGTAGTATGCATGGTCACATTGTACGTAATTGCTCTATCTTGAAGAATGATGAATTAAGAGCAGCCAAGAATAGAAGAAATAATGCAGAAAGTAATGGAAAGGGGCAGGTCAACACTGGGAGAAAGCATCGTCAATGCACTCATGCTCAGAAGCCCAGGTATGACCCTCTGCGTCGACACACTCACTCGAATAGGTCGACGAACTCCAACGCTAATGGAAGAAATCTTCCTCTTTGCTGCTCGCATTGTGGAAAAAGTGGCCATACGGTCAAGGACTATGGGCATCAAAAAGGTAGGACTCACTCTCCTGATCAACATGGTGGCATCCACACTCACCCACAAATGTTTGATGCACATGCACATAGAAAGAATATCAAATCAAGTGTGTGCTATTTTTATTATGGTGAATATGGACACATCTTTGATGATTGCGATTGGATGAGAACTGATGATCTGAATGCTGCCAAGAAAAGAAAATCACATTCGAGAAGTGATGCTAATCATCAAGGACCCAAGAAAACTTGGGTACCTAAAAATTCAAAATGAGAATTTTGGTGTAGGGTGCCTTGGAGCTAAACAACAGATTAGCAGGTAATAAAAGCTCAAGGCACAGGTTTGTGAATAAAATTTCCAACTTCCTTTAATTGTGCATGTTAGGTTTCATTTGGTCTGTACAATTTAGCTCTTTCTTGCCTCCAATAAATCCTGCAAGCTAAAACTATCTCCCTAGACTACTAAAACATCCCCCATGGTTTTAGATGAGTATTTGAGTTGGATTACATGCTTAGCACTCAATCTGAGTTCTAGCTGCGTGTTTTCACCGTGTTTCAGGCGAGGCCGGCACTTCAGGAGGTGCGGCAGGCGTTCAGCGCGGTTCCGGTAGCCGAGATTAGTGCCAGTTGCTAGAGCCGAGGTATGTCCCGTGTACTTATACTTTCTTCTGTTGACTGTACTTTATTTGGACATGAGATGTATTGGACCTTGTAGCAGTTTATTTATTTAATTTCAGTATTATTTTATTATTTATTGTGCTAATCCTGCAGTTACTTCAGCTCCTTACGCACTCTCACACCATCCTTTCTTTCCTTCCGAGTCTTCGGACTCGTGGGAGGCGGGCCGAGATTCGAGTCACGCCGGTTCCTTTTCGGTACTCGGATCTCGGGTCGTCACAGCCTCCCCCTCCGGCCTCCGGATGGTCAGATCTGGCCGGAGCCCTCCGATCGTCCGCCCCCCTCCGGCCTCCCTCTCCTATTGACAAAAAAAAAACTCTAAACATTGAACTAACCTCGCCGGAGCCCTCCGATCGTCCGTCCCCGCTGGCCCACACCGTGGATCGCCAGCCTGAACCGCCCCTCGTCGCCACTGCAACGCCCCAAGCCTGCTTCACCTGACTTGCCTGCGGTTGACTTTTAACGTTGAATCGGCACAAGCCGACTATCCCGCACGTACCAGCCCGATCTCGCCACAGACTGGCATAATATGCGGCGGGACGCACGAGATCGTGCGGGTCAATGCGTCCCGACCACGTCTCCTGGCTTGATCGTCCCGCAATCTTCTTGGTTCGGTCCAAAACAGCCGATTCATCCTATTCTAAAATGGTTTGGAAAACCCTGTCAACAACTGGAAGCTCAATAATCGCATAAGACACGAACCTTTTTTAAGGAAAAAAATATAATGGGAATCAAAGTGGGAGTGGAGAAGGGAGAGCAGCGGAGGGAACAAGTGGTGTGGCAGGCCACGCTGAGGCTCCCCTCCAATTATTACCACCCTGTTCGGCCCACCGACATGCCCGACGCGTCAAATCCACTAACGAGAAGAGAATAAGGTTAAAAAAAAAGGAAAAGGCCCCGACAGGTTAAATAAAAGTTGTTAAAGGGCCTCCCGGGAAAATGCTGAAAGGTGTTGGAACTTGGATTACAGGTGATCAGAATAGTACAAAGGATCAATCCCCTTACAAATTTGCTAACGAACAGCTTGCGAGTCCGCTGATTACATAGCTTAAGAGCTAGAACTAAGCAACAGATGCTCAATCTGGTTGTCGATCACACGGATAGAAGAACACAGAAGTGCAGAGAATAAAAATCGCACAAAGGATGAAAGAAGAAAGAAATCACAAGATGAAACAAAAAAGAATTCTATGATCTAGGAACTTTGATGAACTCTGATTCTTGTATTAGCTTCTTCATGAATCAGACTCTGAGAATCTCCTCTCCTCTACTTCTTTTAGTCACTGGCCACCCTTCTTCTTCAAAATAGAGACTTCACTTCCAGCTCACCTGCTTGCTCGTGCTTTCCACACGCCTTAGATCGTTAATTGGCCAATCATGCTCCTAGAACCACGAAATTGTTGGTATTCGAATCTTTTTGGGGCCTACACTGTGATGCTTCATGGTTCCCTCCAATTTTTGGTGCCTTTGAATTGCTTCTGGAGAATTCTTCACAGAGATCATGGTTTTAGGTAAGTGTACCTCAGATTTTATGCCCAATTAGATCAAATATCCCAATCCAGATATGGTCCGCACTGGAGTAAGTCTACTTAAGATGTTTTTGAGTCGACTTAACATCACTTGATTTTCAAACTAGCTTTTGGTAGTACTCTGAGTTGACTTGGCCTTGCATGTAGTCGACTTATTCTGAGTTGCTTTAAGGAGTTGACTTTTGTTTCCTGCTTTGAGTCAACTTGGAACTCTTCCGAGTCGACTTAAAATGCTTAGATGACCTGTGTCCTTCTGGTAGGCCGTCAAAGTCGACTTGATACTTCCTTGAGTCAGCTTGGCTTCATTTATTCTGAAGTGTTGCTTCTCAGAAAGTCTTTTGAGTCGGCATAGCCCTCCGGGAAGATGACTTCAAATATAGGTTCTGTTCTTTGTTTATCTTGCCAACAGTTCTGAGTCTGCTCATGCATGGATTGAGTTGACTTCAAGTCCTTCTCTGCATTTAGCAATTAAAGTTGACTTTTAGAGTCATTTATGAATATTTAGCTTTAGTCCTTTGTCACAATGATATATAGTTTAGACATCATCAAAATATAGAACACCTTTATTTCTACTACCGAAGAAAGAGTCAGGGACCCTAGGAGCCGCGACGTCGGGAGGGCTTCGTCCGTGCAACAGCGACAGGGCAACAACAACACAACATGGATAACTAGGGACAGAGAGACTGGTTCTGACGAGGAGGGGGATCTGCTCCCCGACTGGATTACATGACTTATATACCATGAAAGGCATTTATATGGAGGCATGAAGGCCCAATTATAAATGCTTGTAAGCCATCGGACAATTCCGTCATTAGTGACGGTCCCCGGGTCGTTGCGTTATTGTGTGGGTAGTCCCGTAGTCATACATAGTGCCCGTAAGAGGACCTGTGACTCAGCAGGGTGTCGCCCGAGGGGCGTCACAATGTCTTCCCATCATGAGGCAGTGTCGAGGTCGGGGCAGTAGGGGTGCCGTAAGCACCGTTGTGCTAGAGTAGTAGGGCGTCACCAAGGCCGAGACGACCGAATGACGTAGGCACCACTTGTCATTAGAGCGACCGGGCGCTGTTGAGACTAAAGCGACCGGACAACGTGAGCATCGCCATGACTGTGACCAAAAGCCGTTGAGCTAGGAATTGTCGGGCATCGTGGCCCCCGGTGGGACTGGAGTTGTTGAGCGATTGGGCATTGCGGATCCCAATGTGATTGGAGTAGTTGGAGGTCGGGCACCGGGGGTGCTGCTGTGACTGAAGCAGTTGAGTAGTCGGGTGTAAAGGGCCCCGATGTGGCTGATAGTCGGGTGCCGAGGGCACCATTGTGATTGAGGTTGCTGAGTGGTCGGGCGCCGCGAGCCTCGATGTGACTAGAGTAACTGGTAATCTGGTGCCGAGGGCACCGTTGTGACTAAGCTGTTGAGTGATCGGGTGCCGGAGACCTCGGTGTGACCGGAGTGGCTGGCAGTCGGGTGCCGGGGCCCCGATGTGACTGGGGTGGTTGGCAGTCAGATGCCGGGGGCACCGTTGTGGCTGAGTGGTTGAGTGATCGGATGTCGCGGGCACCATTGTGATTGAAGTGGCTAGCAGTCAGATGCTGGGGGCACCGTTGTGACTGAAGTGGCTGACAGTCGGGTGCCGGGGGCACCGTTGTGGCTGAGTGGCTGGCAGTCGGGTGCCCGGACTTCCATCGCTCCGCGATGAGAACAGACGCGATTTGCAGAGGCTGCTCGAATTTTTCCAATTTTGGTTTTCATAAACTCTCCAACTGCCTTTGGTACGGCTCAGGATGACGGAGTTGCCAATAGCACGCTTTGGCAGAGGTCGCTTGAGTGGAAATTCCACGGGTTAGTGCACGTGTGTGGCAATTATTTTACTGTTAACCAGCGTTTCCATTGACGAGCCAATGCAAATTCGTGCTAAATTGCCATGATGGTGATTGGCTCTTTGCGTTTCAAGAGGGGGATGTGGACAATGGTTAGCGTGGTTGCGCTAGCGTTTGCCTGTCTGGCACTTCGCGCGGTTGCCGATGATCAGATCGTACAAACCAACGGCCAGACCGTCGCCGGACATATCACCGGTGTTTCGGGCGGAGCGGCGACCATCCAAACGCGCACGCCGTCCGGCGGCACGGCCTCCTTCCCCATCATGATCTCCGACATCAAGTCGATCACGATGGAGATGCCCGCGGCCGTGAAGCAGGTGCAGGCGACGGGCACGCCTCCGGGCGATGTGATACATGCACTGGAAGGGCCGGTAAATCAATTCGCGGGACTGCCCGCCAAGTGGGTGGTGGATGCGATGGCTCAGTTGGGCGACGCCTATTCGCAAGTCGGCCAGAGCGACAAGGCGCTGGAGATTTACAACAAGATCGGCTCGCTTTATCCCAACAGCCCGTACACCAACATCGCCAACGCCAGCCGCGCGCAGGTGGATGTGGACGCGGGCAAATTTGACGATGCGCTCAAGATCGTGCAGCCCATCGTCGAGAAGGCCAACTCGGACCTGGCCCCGTCGCCCGTCGACGGCGCCACGTACGCGCGCGCCTTTATCGTCTATGGCCGCGTGATGGCGGCACAGAAGAAGCTTCCGCAGGCGCTCGAGGCCTTCCTGACCGTCAAGACCATGTTCTACCAGAACCCGAGCAGCGTGGCCGAGGCCGACCACTACGCGCAGGACCTCCGCGCGAAGAATCCCGGCCTTGGCGTCGACTAGTTTTATTCACCCCGCAAGCAACCGACCGTTAGACACTCCGATTATGTTCCGCACTCCCTCGTTCTCGCTCACGACCTGCCCCTGAGCTACATAGTGCACCATGCAACTAATTAGTTGAGTTTGACTTGTCACCGGACTCTTGTAGCTTTGGGTGTTGTAAGCCCTTGTCTTCACGCCAGCCTCTCCCTTGATCGGTTCTGGGAGCTCGACGTCCAGCACGTCGGTGAAGGCCACCCCCAATAAGTTGGGGAAGCTGACCACTAGTGGGAAGGAACCAAATATTGTCGGTACCGTCAAGTACCCAGCAGCAACATGGCTGGCCATGATCTCGGGGCCGAAAGTCAATGTAGCAAATCCAACAGCAATCGTCATTCTTTTTCTACAAACATAGAACAAGCAAATGATCAGCAGTCTTTGGGAGGTCCTCAGGGCCCACATATCTAGGTAAAGAGATGAAAGAAGACACGGGTCCCACCGGGCGTGCCAGACTTATTTGGGTTATTTTATTTATGGGTTTGTTTGTTTATTTAGGTCGATTAACTAGTTAATTAACCCGTAATTAATTGACCGGTTCACCGCGCAGGTGTGCCAGTCACATGAGTGACAGATTTATTATGCGCTCAAACTGACCCTTATTGGCGATAGTGGGATTCGTGTTGGGACCAGCAGTCCGCCATACCATAAAAGTTTTGGCGTTAATTACATCCCCCATGAGGAGGGAAGACCTTTGATTAATTACCGAGATAAAGAACCATCCGAGGCCTAAATAAGATGTAATAAAATACGTGTGACGAAGTCAAGTAGAATGATTCATTTATCAAGTAAAAAAAAACACAGTTTGTTAAGTTGGAACCCTCAATACGTGGCGGAGGACATAGGTCTGAAGACCACCATCATGCATATCGAAAGCTTCTAGTTGAGCGTAACCCAGCCTTCCGTCAGTGTCATTTTATATACCGAGGGTCCATGCAAGCAAGCAAGCATGCATTAACATGTCATTTGTGGATATGCTAAAGCATGATAATAGAACCAAGAATATAGGCATTTCAGACTTAAGCAGTCCCTTTTATTTGATTTATGATTGATCAAGTTTATTAATGCTTGCCGAGGGAGACACAAAATCAACCCGAAGATGAGTGAGGGGTTAAAATGGTGCGAAAGGGGGATTGTGCCCTAAATCAGTGTGGCTAGATTGACTAAAGTCACTTTGACTATAGTTGACTTTGACTGAAGTTGTTTTGACTACAATTAGCTCCCTTTTCAAACAGAGTCGAGCTCTTCAGCCTTGCCATTTATTATTCAACCTTGAGGAGCTACTTGTTAGCCGTATCACCTATTTTTCACCTTTATTGCAGGGAGCCATCGCCTTAACTCTATTGCGTTAGCCTTGAGCCATTGCGTTAAGCTATTTGTCACCGCTGCTGTTTATTTGTCACCCGTGTCAAGTCATTTGTCACCTCTGTTAATCTATTTGTCACCTTTAACGGGTATTTGTCACCCGTATGAAGTTATTTGTCACCGTTATTCTCTTCATCTGGCGGGTGACTTCTGGCTGATCTGGAGTCGACTCAAAGGGCTTCTTACGTCAACTCTGTCAACATGAGAACTCTTCATTTTTGGCCATTCTTCGACACGCAGTGTTATTTGTCACCAGTATTCATTTATTTGTCACCCTTAACGGGTATTTGTGACCCGTGTAAGGTATTTTACACCCATAGCTGCAGGGCTCATCTGGCGACCAACTTGGGCTTCAAGCTTGGGTTATTTGAACTACTTCTTCATTGAATTGGCTCAAGTTACTGAACTTCAGTGGCACTCTTAACATGATCTTCTTTCCAAATCAAACATAGGAGATTATTATCATTATAAACATATTCTTGTCAGTGTGTTATAGAACATGCCATCATAAAGGACATATAAAGGGTCATGAAAGAGGACTTATGACTGACTCATGAATGACTCACAGTTTTGACAACATCAAAATCTAGGGACACATCATTCTCTTCCTTTATGATGATGGCAACATTGTGAGTCTGTATGCTTAAACACAGACTGACTCATCAATTTCTCTCCCTCTTTGACATCAACAAAAACGAAGGAGATTGATACCATTGGCAAGATGGCCGAAAATGAGCACCATGAGAGGAGACATTAAGCAGAAATGATCAGGATTATTCAGAGTGAAGAGCACTGCTGTGAAATATTCAAAATAAGGTGATAATGAGCAAGTGACAATACAGATAAGAGTGTCAATGTGAGTGGCAACAAATTGAAAAAAAAATTCCACAACTTTGAGCAATAAGGAATGTCATGTATTCACCCCTTGAGGATTTTTAATGAATGAATGAATGAAAATCAATATATTTTCCCAAGAGCCTTTTCTTCTTCTTCCTCCCATCCAGCCCTAGAGGGTGCAACTCCTCTCTCCCCATCTCTTTATTTCTTCTTCCTCCTCTCTAGGGTGAGACTCCCTAGGGTTTATTATAGGTTCTTGGCTGATCCAAAAGTAGGGAGGCGACCTCCCTATCTTCTTCCCACGCCAAGAGTTCATATGTCCAAGAGTTGCTGCAAGTTTGGGGAGATAGCCCTTGCTGCCCTGTGCGCCTGTCCTGGCTGTTTGCTTGTAGATCTGGGCCGCAAAGATCAGGTTAGTACGCCCAGTTCCCGACCTCAGACCACATCCACCTCTTCATAGACTTTGTTCTTCTACATGTTCCCCACACCTCCTAAAAATCCCGTGCCCTAATTCATCCTATATCAAAAGTTGCCTTCAGAGGCCTTTTCACTGCACGGGCTCTCTGTGCAGTTCTGCTCAGACCAGACCCCTGAATATCAGGCTGGTAGCCTATATTCCAGTCCTCAAATCCCATCACCCTCTTCATGACTTTTCTTCCCCTCCCTGTTTTCAACCTCTCCTGAAGACCTCACCTCAAAATTCACTCTCGGCGAAAACTTCTCTTTGGAGCATTTTTGGTCGCATAGACTGCCCTTGTGCAGCCCTACCAAGACAGTGTTAAAGCCCCTCCAAAGAGATGACCCTTAAATCGTCTCAGAACAACCTGATATTTTGAGCGTTGCTTTAACACATCTTAAACCCCTCTCCAGAATTTTCTTGCGAATTTTAGAACTCATTTTCCCTGCTTGCCACGTCCACCTTCAGCCCCTCAATTCTGACTGCACTAAGTTGCAGGATTGAGCTCAATCTATTCGCCACTCCCACGCCCAAAACCTCCACTGCACACCGCCCCACCTCTGCTACCCTATCACCCCATAACCCCCACCTATCCACCAGAGAAAACTCCGCCCCATTTGCCACCTGGAAGCCCCGGTTCCAGCCCACTCTTCCACCCCCTGTCCGGCTGCTTGCAGATAGTCCAGAAGTGCAGGGATTGCTCCAATAATTCACCCCGGCTACCATGGACATCTGCAGCGACGCTCCTTCCTCTGGGGATGTTGAGACATTCCCACCAACGTCTGTGCCAATTTCGTGAATAGCGGATGACTAGAAGGTCACGCCCCAGGCCCCTCTTCTTGCTGTCCACCTGTGCAAGCACGGACCAGACTGTAGTCTGCCTACTGTTCGTGATCGTACCGGACGACCACATCAGCGTAGTCGGCTTCCAGATTCTTTGCTGAGGCTCATCATCCACTACAACGTACCTCCATGGATGTTGGCGCCTTCCTCAGCCTCCGTGACGCGCCATCCTTGCCACTGGTCCCTGTTCGTACCGGTTCGCAACGGTTCATGGACGAGGAACTACACCGACCCATGGCCCGTCACCCCGCTTCGCACAACGCCCAGATCGCTGTGTAGCCTTTTACCTCCCTGTGAGGAGTGGGCTTTTGTTTGGGTTGTACCTGTTTAGCTCTTGTACAGGGTGATTGTGTGACTTGGCCGAGCATCTTCCCCACGCCCCGAGCGTGGAGGTAGGCATACACATCCTTGTTTGGTCTCTTCTTGCTAGTTTAGTATATTCTAGCACCGTTGCTTGTGGGATTGTTAGGATTCTAGCAAGTATACATTTGTATCACTGCAACGGTGAGGGAGCATGACCATCCCATGCTTGATCTGAGCACGAGTGTGTGAATTGCCTACCCTAGACCCTACCGGTTCCTCAACCATGCGGATTGACATGCTTCCCTCTCTTGGGGACGATTGCGAGCTTTAGTTGCTTGTTAGTTGGCGTAGTTGCCTTCTTGGAGTCTTAGGTGTTGAGTTGCGCTACTCAATTTATCGTCTTGTTGCTAGTTTAGTTGTCCCTTTAGTCGCGTCTTCACGTAGCGTCCTAGTTCGCATAGCGTCCCACATCAAATTTGGTATCAGAGCCGTAGGTTTGTCTAGGGTGAATTTAAGTCCCTTAGGTCATTATAGGTGCACTTGAGTCCATATTCTACCCTTTGCATCATCATTTTAGGTTCGTGTCAAGTTTGAGTTTTAGCCTCCCATGCCCCTTAGAGTCTTGCATGCCTACTCGGCGTGGTACCGACTACCAACGCCCTGTCCTGATGGCTGACCCTAGGAACCCTGCCCCTCATGATTTTTCCCTCCAGGATATGATGCAAGCTCTCATGGAGCGGATGGATCGGTCCGATAAGAGCTTGAGAGAGCACACTGTGCTCATGGAGGGCCAGATGAAGGCAATTGAGAATCGGATGGAGGCTTCTGACTGGACCATCCAAGGTTTGGTTGGGCAGCCCAATCTGGGTAGGGCGCAGTAGGACGATGGCCCTGGGCAGGCCCAAGGCCCACTTGGCCCTGCCCCTCAGCCCTCACCCCCTAGGGCCGATGACTGGAGGTAGCGTGTTCAGGAGTATGAGGATTTTGGGTCTGATAACAAGTTAGAGGGGCATGGTCGTGCCAGGCGTGGGTACAGGACCAATAGGGATGAGGAGGATGAGCATGTTCCTAGGTCTGTGCGAGCGGATCCTCCCACCTTTGATGGGTCCATGGAACCCAAGGTTTATCATGATTGGGAGGCTGCTATGGATCATTATTTTGAGTGGTTCGAAATGACGGACCATCGGAGAGTCTGATATGTCAAGATGAAGCTGCTTGGCCAGGCACAAACCTATTGGATCAATGTGGAGAGCCTGCTGATGCAGTGGCATCAGCCCCAGATTGAGACTTGGGATGATATGAAGGCCAAGCTGAGGCAGAAATATCTCCCTACCACCTACCAACAGCGGCTTATAGATCGGTGGTAGAGTCTTAGTCAGAGGGATCAGATAGTGGTGGACTACATCACTAATTTTGATGAGTACTTCTTGCGATGTGGGGTCACGGAGGAGAGTCTCATGACCATCTCTCGCTTCTGTCGTGGTCTGCAGCCGCATTATCAGTATGAGTTATTTCGCTGCCATGTGACGACCCTAGAGGAGGCTTATCAGGTCTCTCGTGAGTTAGAGTAGTTTGATTTTGGCTTGGTCCAGTGCTGGGGACCCACATACCTTCGTGGGTCGGACCCTCGTGCTACGGCTGGACCTTATCCTCGAGGGCCTGTGGCTCGTCCGCAGGAGCCCGTTCGCCAGGACCAGCACGTAGTGCTCGTTAGGGCCAGCCGCCCTAGATCCTCGCGCAGCACCACGACTCCTACTGGAACGAGCCATGTCTGGATCGGAGTCAAAATCAAACTCATGCGACCATTTGAAAAATGTAAATAGAAATTCTTTGATATATAAGTTCTTTTGAAGAAGAACTTTGAGGAAATCAACTTCGCAACCCATCTGAATCAGAATATATTTGGCATTCATCTGGCTGATAATGAAATCAATGCTAAGTTGAGGACGCTACGAAAGAGAGGCTTTAATTTCTGGGATTGAGGGACGACCGTAGGAGCATTTTACTATAATTGCATTCTAAAGGTGCGAGCAAGAAGCCTGGATCTCATCTTAGGAGAAAAAGATAGCAGGTTCACCTTTGTTTGTATACGCAGGAGGCTTCACCTGAACTGGAAGAAGTGGTCGAAGCTGTGATTCCATGAGAGTTTGAGCATATGTTTTCCGTGGAGCCACCACCGCCACATCTGAGCTACCGGCATCGTTGTTCTTCGGAAGGATCGGAACCTCCCCCACCGTACCAGCCATGGCCGGCGAGGAGGGGGGATCACCAAAGAAGGTGAAGGAAACAATGGTGGGAAGAAACAAGGCTGGAGCTTCTCACACTTCTATTTTTCTTTTCAACTACACCATTAGATTAATCACATGCTCTTCTAAAAGTCAGGAATATAGTTTAATGTAGTCGGCCAAAACAGGGCAAAATGGACTCAAAAGAAAGCTATGGATAAGAGCTACACGTTCATATTACTTAATTAGATTGGGCCAGAGAGAAACCTACCTTAATCGATGAAAAGAGGAAGAGAAGAAAGGGTCGCCGGAACCCTAAAATGCCACCTTGACGCCCAAAATCCACTGGACTCCGGCCACTATTGCCCACACTGCTAGTCAGGGAACCAAATAGAGAACCCTACTCTTCGAAGCCCTCTACTTATAGAACCTATTGAAGCTTCTAGAGATCGAATTCGGCCCAAGAGTCCTAATTAGGAGAAATCGGCGAAAAACTAGGGACCAATCAAATCTGTCACCGTCGTGCCAAATCGAAGGGTCTAGGGTTAGGGTTTTCAGAGAACAAAGGATCCTCCAGGGTTGGCCTAGGGTTAGGCTTCAATTAGAGCCCATTAGGATGAGAATTAAGGTCCAATTAGGTGATTTAGGTTGTTCATAATAAATTTTTTGATTAAAAATATTTATTTTTATGCAAATGTGTATATTGCATTCAAACTTTTAATTTTCAACTCAATCCTTCATTTCTCAACCATGACATTTATTTGTCAATCAAATTCTCTATTTTCAGACTGATAAATAAGATTGAGTTTCAGACATATCACCCGAATCTGTCCGTAAAGTCTTGCACAATATCAGGTCATGTCACATGACCCAATAAAAGATCAGAGTGTAAGCAATCTAGGAACGCATCAAGGCGTGTAATTAAGTATTACTCTTGAGAAGGATAAATCTGGTTTCGCCCATAACGGACTCGATACTGCAGGCCCATGACGGCCCAGGCCTTGTTACCAGAAATAAAGACTTGCGACTGGTACAGCCCAGTCAGCCGAACCCAATACGACTCAACATCAAATTCAACAGCCACCAGGAGACAGCAACCCAGGCATGATGATCGCCTGAAGATTTTTCGACGACCGACCGTTGCCCTCACAACGTCAGTCCCTAACCCATAAGAGGCGAGCACACCCCACGAGCGTCGTAAAACTAGCCCAGGGAACGACTGATGCCGAGGACCTCACCCTCCAATGGAAAACTTCCGCCCTAATCGCGGGAGACGTTGCTCTATAATCCACGACCTTCCCTGCAAAGGGATAGGCCTCCACCTCTAGGACAACCCCATATAAAAAGGACATCGACGGAGAAGAAACAGACACGGTGGATCTTCTGTCAAAAAGTCCTACTCAGAGAATCGAGCCATAGCGATAGCGAGGTCATGCGCGACCATTCCCCCCTACGAGAAGAGCTACTCCTCCTGTGAGACCTTACCACCCAGCAAGCACTCGTAAAGTGTTCACTGGGAACGGCGAGCACTCAACTGGAGGGTCTACGCGTCTTTCAAATCTACTACAGCGACTTCCAACTCTCTCCTTTCCTCCCCTTGCTCTTCTCTGTTCTTACTTGGGACCATTGTTGACTTAAACATCGGAGAGTTGTCCTCTGAGATAACGTCTGAAGTTTTTTCTGACGCCTCATTAATTCCTTGTGCTTGCAGGTTTTCACGGGTGCCGGACGACTTCTCCGACAAATAAATAGAGAAGGTGATACGTGACGTAAGGACCGAAACCGACCGAACTGTCCGGTTTCGGCCGAAACCAGATCTTCTCGACCCAATTTTGGCCTTTTCTGACTGTTTTGAACCGGTTTCGACCGAAATCGAAACCGAAGTCGAAACCGGTACGTATCGATTTCGGTCCTGGCCGAAACTGATACCGAAACCGTGCCTGCCATCCTTGGTAATATCTATGTCTGATAAGTTGCATCCAAAGTCCTTCTTCCTCAGTCCCAAGCCTCCACAGTCACTTACAGAGAAGCGCCAGATTGAAACTGATGTTCTTGATTCCCTCCCCACCTCCCTTGCTTTTACGGACTCTCCCCCAAGAAATATGAGGCCATCCTCTCTCTCTGTTTTCACTTCTATGTCAAAAGAATCTAGCCTGGATGTATTCCGGCTTCTTCGCCATTGTCTTGGGGATCCTGAAGATGGAGAGAAAATGTGTCGGCAAACTATCCAACACAGATCTACACAACACAAGGCGACCTCCATATGAGAGGAGTCTCGCCTTCCAACATGCAAGCCTGGATTCATATTTTTGCACCACCACTTGTCAATCCCTATAATGAAGAGCTCTAGGGGTCAGAGGTAGGCCCAAATAAGAGAAAGAAAATTGCCCGATCTGACACCTAAAGATACCAACAGCCTGCCTGGGCGTTGAAGCCTCCATGTTAATCCCGACTATTTGTCTTTTGGAGTAGTTAACCGTCAGACCACTGATGTCTTGAACCATTTGAAGCATCAACTTGGCGTCCAACATTTATTGCTCCTTATCAGCTAGGAAGAGGATTGTGTCGTCTGCATACTGGAGGTGGGTAATACAAATACCATCCAGACACTTTTGTCCTGGGTGTTGTTTTGTGTCCGGGACAGAACACCTTGACAAAAGTGTGGACTCTAAGAGTCGACACTTTTGTCTGGTTCGTCCGAAACGGCCGAAACCGAACCCGAAACCGATATCGAAACGGTACTTATCGGTTTCGGTACCGGCCGAAACCGATACTGCCATCCTTGCTCTGGATAGATTGGTCCCCCACCTATGGAGAAGCAATATGGTTCACCCTCCTCCTTGCTGAAGCCAACATGTGAAAATACTTTATGTTCATGTCACCTTCCGAAAATGTGTGAGCTAATTTTTTCTATTCTCTTGCAGAGGAAGGAAGTAGGAGGGTGGCCACAAGGTGGAGACGAGAGGGCTTTGAGAGGTTAACAATTTTTTGATGCTTGCAGGTGCAATTGAATCTTGGATCCAAAGGATATCCTATACGAGCTGCTGAAGTTGCGGACAAGCTAGGATCTTCAAGGAGGACTGGCTGCTCCATCCTGCTAAAGTTTCAACTCCCTCAGACATGAACCTCAATGAAGATCTTCATACCGCCATTGGAAAATGAAGGGGAAACATTCTACATCCTTTATCCATCTCTTTATGATAGTTTTCTTAATCTACGTCCTGCTGTGAGCATATATTGATAATCCTTGTATTTTTTCTGAATCGGAATATTTCTATGTGTGGTGTACGGAGTTGTGCCGCTGTGTGAGGCTCTAGTGCGGGGTGAGTTTCCCTGATTGTTTGTGAGTGTGTGCTACGGTGGCAGCGTCTTGGGGCCAGGCCCCGTGTGTCCGGCTTGCTGCGGAAGTAGTGTGTGTGGTGCTGGGGCTCGTCCTAGTGTTGCTACAGTTCGTAGCATGGTAGTAAAGCCTCACCGGGTTTCGGTGAGGGGTGGACGTAGGGAGTCTGTCGCGGTCCTGAACCACCTAAAAACTTCATGTTCTTTGTGACATGCCTGTATTATTGTCCATTTCTCCTATCTCTATTCACAGGTCAATTTATAGATTTTTAGTCACTGCACCTCCGCACATTGCTACCTCTGCTATTCGTGTTTGGCTTAGGCTAAATCGTTCAATGCTTAGATTATTCGAGTGAGATCGGAAAGATTGAGTGAACTTAAATCTCACTTCAATTTAGTTTAAGGTAATTAACATAGTAAATTTTGTTTCCACTATAATTAGTTCAGTTTGTTTTAAAATCAGCCATCTTGTCTGGGAGACAATTCAACCCCCCTTCTTGTCCGCCATGTACTCTGGGCCAACATTTTCGCTCTAATTGACATGATCAATATAATAGCCCGTCACGCATACCGAGTCCCTTCCATGCCTGGGGCATGACAGACTTCGTGGTATCAGAGCCTAGGATTTCAATTTCCTAGGGAACCCAAGTCCAAGGATAGGGTTCTGCTTCTCCCACAACGTCCATAGAGTAGCATGAAGAAAGGAGGAAAACCTATTGTTCCGCTTCTCCCACAATGTCCACAGAGTAGCATGAAGAATCAACCACCATATGGTTTTGTCTCCTCTAAGAAGCCAATCTCTACCCTACCTTTGAATCAGGAAGTGCACCTCCCTCTGCCGGCTGAAAACATAGTGGGTTAGCACGCTCTCTCGACACACCCTATGAGTAGGGACAACTTACAAACAAGTGGTCTAGAGTCTCGTCCTCCTCTCCATAGAAGCAGCAAGTGGACGAGACACCCAGGAGGAACCAAAGCAGTTTGTCCCGCGTAGGAAGCCTCCCCAGGGAAATCCACAAAATTAGGAACTTTACTTTCAACAGACTCTTCCGCTTTTAGACTTCAGAGGTGAGGCTATGACGAACCCCTCCATCTGAAATAATGTCATAGGCAGAGCGAACCGAGAAGGTCCCCTCCCTACCCCACCTCCAAAACCACTCATCCTCTCTATCAGCCCGAGGATGGAAGTCTAGGAGGAAGGAGAGGAGGTGTTGGAGCTGAACCATCTCCTCAGAACTGAGGTCCCTCCTGAAAGTGGGCGCTCAGATGCTGCCGGGGAGCTGAGAGTCAAACACCTGAGAAACCAACCCCGACGGATCCACTGACAATGCAAAGAGGTTGGGAAAAGAGTCCTGCAAGGAGAAGTTGCCACATCACCTGTCCTTCCAGAAAAAGCACTTGTCGTCTTTTTCAAGTCGGACTTGGATGTTGAAAACGATAGCATCCCTGCAAGTCATGATGTCATGCTAGAGGGGAGAAGTCTTGTACTGAGACATCGATACCAAATCCCAGACTCTACTCCTGCCGAAATACCTTTGCCTGATAACCTGCACCTAGACCCCATCCTTTTTAGCCCCCAGTCTCCATAGCCACTTACACAAGAGAGTCAAATTGAAATTCCTAATGTTCTTCATCCCCAAGCCACCCTCTTCCCTACTAGCTGCCACTCTCCCCCATGCAATGTTATCCCAGCCTCTACATCTTCCTCCACTACCATGCCAAAGAATCTGCTCTGAATATACTCAATTTTCTTAGCCACAGTTTTCGGAATCCAAATGGTCATGATCCTACCTCGCTTCGGGCCAATCTCCCGATGTGACTGGATCTCCGGCGGTTGCAGACTTTCCGTTGTTTGCCCCGCCATCTAGAGAAGCCCTCCCAATTTTAGAAGGTTCGCACGTGTCCATGGATGGTAGGCCCATTAGCCCATTCCTTGGCCCAACTGGTGGGTCAATTGCGAAACCAACCCAGGCCCGCTGCCTTGAAGACACAGTACTCCCTTCATGGCATGGGCCCATTGCTGTGCCCACAGCAAAGCATAGAGTGCAGTGAGGCCCAAACCACTTCTTCTCGTGATGAGCCCATCTCATTGGCCCGACTATCTGGAGGCCATATCACTCCGGCCCTAAATGCCTGCTTTCAGGATGATCTCTAGCAGGCTTGGCCCAAGCCCCGGCCCAACTCTATGGGGACCCCTCCAAATCTCTGACGCCACCAGATTTGACAGATATTCACGACCATGCTTTGAGTCCATCGCGCTCATCGTCTTCGATGACAACCGCTTTGTGCACATATTTGGGCCGTTAGAAGTATATTTCCTATCTGAGTCACAAGGGTGGTGTTAGAATCTACTTGCCAGTATCCCGAGATCATTCTCCAAGCCCTCGTCGCACTAATCTGTCAATTGGTTTGTCTTTTGCTATTTTTTTACCCAACTCTTGGAATCAAATGTTAAGAGGTCTCACGGACACACAATCCCCCCTAGACGGTCGATGTCATTTATCTTTCCATTCATTCAACGCATAGATACTTTTGACAATCTTCTTGTGCCTCATAAGTTTTGGGTTGGAAGTTATCCGTCCGATGAGGATTATTAGGAACGATGCGCATGTCACCTGGGCCTTCGTTCTCAGTCTCTCCTCCACAATAAAATTCCATGGGGTCACTCTTCATTATAATATCTAGAGTTTAATATCCTTGACCTAGGACCATATGTATGGGTAGCTTAACTTCATAAGTTAGGTTTTAGTTTTCTTCTTTGGGCAGACCTCTTCTCGTGGACTTTGCCCATATGCTTCCTTTTTTGAGACTTTCGGCCCCTTATTTCTTGATTTTTTTTCTCTTTTTTAACTTTTCACTTAATAAAATTAGTGCCCTGCACTTTTATCCTGAACCATGCTGAGCCTTAGGTGCACTCCTCTGAAGTCGCGCCTCGCCTGAAACACGATGAAAATACGCAAGGAATGAGTCTTAAAATAAGACTCAGTAGGGATCTGTGGACGTGTAAAAATCGCACGCACATATGTCCCTGCCTGTCCAGCAGTAACAATAACTTCAACCGAAGAGACCCTGGATAGCACGTCCCATCCGGACTCTCCGAACAAACAAAATGCTGTCGTGAAGCCATCCCCGGAAGCACGACAGCGAAGAGAAGCCAACCCCTGGGGAAGCTCCCTGCTCGTGGGCCCTCGAAGAAAATCAAACGGATCGTCAACCGGATCCAGAATAAGCCATGAGATCCGCTTCAACAAACCCACGAAGTGCCTTCAACGGCACGCTCATGTGCCCTTCAACGGCACACTCAATCTTCTTCAAGAACAACTTGGCGTAGCCTTCAATGGCATGCCCCCAATGGCCCTTCAGCGGCACACTCAAATGCCTTCAATGGCACGCCCCAAATGGCCCTTCAGCGGCACACTCAAGTGCCTTCAGCGGCACACCCTAAGTGGCCCCAGCGACACACTTCTTCTGCCCTTCAGCGGCACGCTTAACGGCCTTCGACGGCACAACCTCAATGGCCTTCAACGGCACGCTGTCAGGGGCCCTCAACGGCACACCCCTGGTGCCCTCTTCAACGGCACACGGCATACGCCCTTTCAACGGCATCCTGTCTTCAACGGCACGCATATAAGGCTCCTTCAACGGCACAACTTAAGGCTTCAGTGGCACGGTCCAACTGACGGCGCTGACTAAATCTCACGCCACACCCTACGGGATCCTTGGCGTGCAGTGGCCCATCCAAGGTGGCAAACGGAGAGCTAGCCACGCTACCTACTCCCCATGCCATCAAGGATGCCCGGGTCAAATCCCCATAAGTGCACTGTTTTCTCGCCATTGTCATCCCATGTTCGAAGGGGCCATGTGCCACTGGGTATAAGAACTACCCCGCACCGGTGAACAAAAGGAGAGACAAGAAGAAGAAGAAAAAACACACGCAGGGAGAAGAGCAGACACGCAGGAAGGAAGAGAAGAAGAAGAGGAAGGAGAGCTCCACCGTGGGTGAATAATGAGCATTGGACGATCAAATGCCTTCATCGCAATCAAAGCATCTCAGAGTATGAGCTTTCTATGCATTCACATCTAAAGGGAGACTACATCGCAATCAAAGCTCTATTCTAAAAGTCTCTCATCCTAAGGAAACATTCAAGAGGAGGAATATGAACTTCAATGAGACCCTTTGTCGTCCTCCTCTGTTTGTCAGTTACATTATCTGCTCAATGAGGAGCACTCGCGGCAATAGATATGTATTCATCTAATAGTTAGAGTATTTGTTGCTATGGGATAACTAGCACTAGGTGTGTTGCATTGTTTTACTAATTTCATGGAAATCAACTGAGTTGTTAGTCCTAGAATACTGGTAAGTTGGTTCTCGGAGGCTTATTAAGATCAACTCGAGAGCCTAGCCCTAGAAAATTAGTTGTGGAACCTTGGGTTAGAAGGTAAGTGAAATTCTTTGTGACTTATAAAGAAACTGGACATAGGTCTACCTGAGAGGATAGACCAAACAGGATAAAAATTCTCGTGTTCTTGTGCGTTTGTTTGCTGCTTGCACGTTTAATTTTTAGCTACATTTAACATTTAAATTTTAATACACGATTGGTTTTGTAAGACACACTAATTCATCTCCTCTAGAGTGTACTTGGCTACTAACATATAGCCCTTATTGGAGTACTAACTTTTGGAAGTGCTAGTGTTGTACGGAATCACTTGAGCAATAACTAAGCCATAAGTTGACTGTCGATTGCTAAACCTGAGCAAAGTCAATTGGAGAGTTAGGCCGTGGAAAATTAGCCCATGTAATCTTAGATTAGTCAATGGATAGTTAGTGGATATCTCTTGCAAGTTGGCAAGGGGACCGAACGTAGGCCGCCAAGGAGTGGACCAAAGTAGGATAAATTTATGTGTTCCATGTGTGGTTGCTTGCATCGCATTTTTATTCTACTGCACATATTCCATTTTTCTTTTACATTTTTAAATTTTCAAAGAGCACACTTATTCATAATTCATCTCTTTAGGGCCCTTTTGATAACCGCTTGGGTTATCCCATCTCATGAGAGAGAGCGTCAGACTCCACACACGCTCCTAACACCTAACCCCCTCTAATCGGGTCGGGTAATAGTCATGATAAGAGCCCTGAAGAGTTGAACCCAATGTGGAGACTTATCCTCGAAGTTATCGACCTTACAAGGGGCTACCAAACGCACAGAAAAATAGAGTCCTGCGCATGTATGACTCTGTAGGCAAGAGGTGGCCAGTTCTAGAAAGTGGTGAATATCTCCAAAATAGTGTAGAACTAGCAAAAGATACAAAAGAAGAAATTGTAGATAACGGAAAATAGAACAACTTTCATGAAGGGAGCAAGGTGAGAAGAGGATCAGAAGAGGGAGAAAATGGGGTGACAATAGAGAAAAATGTTGGGTTCACGAGTGAATAGTGTAGCGTGCCGGAAAAATATAAATAACATGAAATCAGTGGAGAACTGGCTAATAGCATAGAAGAAGAAAATCTAGGGATTTAAAAAATGAACAACTTTTGTGAAGGATACCAAATGAATAGAGGAACAGAAAGGGATGGAAAAGGGCCTCATTTAGGACTGCGCAATGAAATGGGCCCTAAGTTGACTTGGGATGTTAGAAAAGGCCGAAATTGAAGGAAACAACCTCCAGAGCTCAAAGGAATCATGACCTTCGAAGTCCAACAGCTAGGGAACAATGAAATGGGCTCGAAATGTAACCAAAGAATGCTCCAAAATAATGGGTAATTCGAGACATCAAAAATGATGAATAAGAAAAATAATGCAACTTATGGGCTAAAAATGGGTGTCAACAGTCGGCTACGTAGAAAACAAGAGAAGGCCTCCTCTTCCAACTCGTTAGAAAATGGAGCTTAACGAAGCCATCAAGAATTGATGGCGCGGGCAAGAAGAAGCAGGAAACAAAAAGCAGCACCCTCTAAGTGGTGCGAGCGAGGATATGAAAAAAAAGGAAAAAAAATTGGCACCCTTCAAAGAGTGAGGGCGAGAAGAAGAGCAGAAGAGAGAGAAAGAGTTGAGCACTCCCTTGAAGAGAGTAGGAGAGGGGGAGCGAGTATGAAAGAAAGGAGAAACAATGATTTCTTCTCTCTTAACCATCCCCTTCCCCCAGTAGGGCAGAGGTCCAGAAGTCAGGAGGGAGCCCATCGCCACGCATCCTCCTTTCTTGTCACCATCCGCCCCGTCGTCCTCCATTCTTCTACACCGAAGAAGCATGGACGCCCTGACAATCGCAAAAGTCTTCATCTTCATAGTCACCCTCCATGCTTCTCCTGAGGATGATCACAAAGAAGAAGACAGCTGCTTCACAAGAAAGGAAGGAAGAAGTAGAGATTGCAAGGGAAGCCTTAAGCGGCGTGAAGAGGAGGAGGTGCCCTTTGGGACCTTTTATAGGTCGAAGTGGGAGATTTCTACCTTAATTGATCCTCCCCTCGAAAAGACGCAAGAGGCAGACGTCCTTCTGCAAGATCAGTTACGCTACCTCCCTCACAGACCCTCTCGTGGGAGTATGCAAAATGACAAGTCATTCAAAGCATGGAAAGATGAAAAGGCACCAATTCACCACCAACAACTTGGCCGATCGACACGCAAGACTGATTTTTCAACTGTAAATCATACAAGATCTGTGATTTACTGACGATCGCGGATATAGTAAATCATACTCGGTCAAAGGAGATAACGAGCAGTCAATTACATCTTAAACACTGTTACCATTATATGGAAAGAAAGACATTACATATCCAAGTCTAGGTAGAAATTACAAAAAAGAGGAAGAGAGCCAACAAGGCAAGTACAATTTTTTATAATCTATGGAAATGGGGGAAATTTAAGAAGTTCGTGACCCTCTTGAAGCTCGACAGGTGGAGGACCCTCGGCGCTCGATGATTCACCCCCATTTCCCTCGGTGATGGCTGGCCCAAGCACTGACCCCACTCATGTGGGAACTACCTCCACTGCGTGCTCTCTCAAGGCCACCAAAGTTGTTGATTCCCCGTCCACGAAAGTAGAACCATCTTTGCTCCCCCCCTCCACCGCTCGACATTAACGAAGGAGAATTCAAGCCGTCCCAATCCGATTCATAGCACTGCCCGGGGTTGAAGAAAAGTTCATCGAGGACCTGCTCCTATGCCAGACTCGCTATCTGCCTCAAGCCTTGGGCAAAACCCTTCTGCAGCCCCTGTCAGTAGCCTGGCTCGTAATAGGTGAAGGCCGTCTGCTTCACAGCTTCGCAGTACTCTTCCTAGCTTTGATAGCACTCGACCACCTCCACCCCAGCTCCTGCTCCCTTCTCCTCGAGCTTGGCCACCCTCGCTTCAGCCTCGGTAAGCTTGGCCTCGACTTCAGCTCATACCGCTTTGGCCTCCCTCTTGGCCCGCTCGACCTACTGGACCCGGCCCTCGAGCTCCACTCTCTCGGCCACCCACCATCTCGAGCATTCCACGTAAACTGAAAGCTCCTCTTCCAAGAGCATACTCTTAAGCTCGGCCATATATCGAGCTTGGGATAATTGCTCAGCCTGTGACCGAGCTTCCTCCTGGCTCGCCCGATCACATGCCCGGAGTGACACCACCTCCGTTCGAAGCACCCCAAGATCAGAGGTCAACCGACTAATCCATTGGCCGGACTCCGCACGAACCTGGGACTGAGCCCTCCCCTCATTCTCTAACCGTGCCATAAAATCTGTGATCTCGACCCCCAGCTGAGCCATGAATAAACCTCCCTTCATTTCCCTTTCAAGGAGCATGGGAGGGGAGCAATGTCGAAATTCCTCCCGGATGGACAGGTGTGCTAGAGCTCGGCACTGATTATACAGAGAAGGTGAGACGGTGAACCGCCCCAACTGCGGGGGAGAAGCCCTCTCTAGAGAGGTTGACACCAGGCCATCCTGCCCTGACGTCCCAAAACCTGGGAGTGTAACACTCGGCTCGGCCTGAATCCTCACCCTGGCGTCCTCCTCCTCACCACGCCCCCCAGCAAACTCCACTGGGACTTCGGAGCCAACCTCCTCCCCTTACTCTCCTTCAAGCTCAACAGAGGACCCCCTAGCCACCGCGGGCACCTCTGGCTCAATCAACAGGAGGCTCAGTTGACAGACGTCCTTAGTTGGGCACTCCTGGAACGGGCATGTGGTCTTCACCTTCTTCAGTCGTCTCTTCTCAGTGGTCAGAGCCTTTAGTGATGATAACATCAACCGCTCCCCAGACTCCTTCCGCTTGGCACCCCTTCGCTCTCAGTTGTCTTCTCGAGCAATTTGCTTACCCTTTTCCCGGGTAGAAGAAGGACCCTTGGAAGCTCGAGGCGCGATCGGAGCAGTAGCCTCCTCTATCTCAATGACCTCCTGCTCCGATAGGCGCCCCTCACCCTCACCATGCCTTGTTTCTACCCATTGATCTAGTGATTTCGCCGATTGTGTTGAAAATTGAAGGTAGGGTTTATTCATCGACATGGGTTAAATGTCGAAGTAAAGGTAGTTTGTTCATCAACGAGGATAGAAGGTTTACGTTAAGAGAAAGCTGACCAATCTTGCCTATGGTGACAAGGGTCAAGGGAAAGTTGACTGATCTTGTCGATGGTGACAAGGGTGAAAGAGAGGTTGACCAGTCTTGCCGATGGTGACAAGGGTCAAAGAAAAATTGACCGATCTTACCGATGGTGACAAGGGTCAATAAAAAGTTGACCGATCTTGCCGATGGTGGCAAGGGTCGAAGGAAAGTTGACCGGTCATACCGATGGTGACAAGGGTCGAAGGAAAGTTCACCAGTCTTGCCAATGGTGACAAGGGTCGAAGGAAAGTTGACCAATCTTGCCAATGGTGACAAGGGTCAAAGGAAAGTTGACCGGTCTTGCCGATGGTGACAAGGGTCAAAGGAAAGTTGACCGATCATGTCGATGGTGACAAGGGTAAAGGAAAGTTGACTGATCTTGTCGATGGTGATAAGGGTCAAAGGGAAGTTGACCGATCTTGTCGATGGTGACAAGGGTCAAAGAAAAGTTGACTGGTCTTGCTGATGGTGACAACGGTCAGGAGAACATTGACCGGTCTTGCCGATGGTGACAAGGGTCAAAGGATACATATGGAAAGTATTGTCTATTAACGAGGACGAAAGGTCCAAGTTAAGGGAAACCTGACCAATCTTGTCAATGGTGACAAGGGTCAGAGGAGCAGTGACCGGTCTTGCCGATGGTGATAAGGTTCGGGAATATCAAAAGTCTAATTCATTAACAAGGACGAAAGGTCCAAGTTAAGGGAAGACTGACCGATCTTGCTGATGATGACAAGGGCCAGGAATGTACATGTAGAAGTTGAATGACCAACGAGGGTAGGACCTTGTCGTTACATAATCATTTGTTCTCTGTCTTTTTTTATATCACATCACTGACTTAAGCACCCTTTCGGGTTTTCACCGAAGCCAGCCCCCTCTGACTTTTGCCCACACGCCCTTACGAGTTTTCGCGTAGTGGGGTACCTGATTTTACCTGCGATGACCTTTCGGGTTTTTGCACAGCACCTATAAGGAGGCCTACCCAGGCTCGAAGCTGAGAGCCCACTGTAAAGATAAGCAAGGACGATGGGCCCTACTCTTTTGCCCTCCCAAAGTCCACAAATCGGACTCAATTGATCTTCCTCCACGAGGTTGTCAGTGCAAGGGAATAGAAGAGCTCTGGCCAAACAAATTTTGAATCCTTTCACCAGTTCTTCTAAACGTTCATCACTTGTCAACCCTTCTAAGGCACTCATGGTCCATTCCGCAAGCTTTTGCAAATTAATTTCCCTTTTAGTTTGAACGCCTTTAATAGTTCCGGAGGGCATGAAGCTTCCAAGGACTTCCTCGAAGGCTACCTTTTTTGGCATGGATATGATCTTTATCTTGCCATCCTTCTTGAACCCTTTCAAACCAAGCAAGAGTTCTGCTTCCTCAAGAAGGATAGTTCCTTCAAAAGTGGGGAAGGATGAAGGTGTGAGTTTGCGAGTGCCAGACCTCCATCAACGCACCCATAGCAGCCCAGTCTATCCGAATCTTGTCATAATGCTTGGCATGAACCACGAGCCCTTGGAGATGCCACCTCGAGACAACAACCCTCATGTCAATAGTGATGTTGAAAGTGAGCTTCGAAAGCTAGGGCAACTTAGAAAATTTTCTCAGGCCCGGAAAAAGAGGGTATGGCTAGGGAAAAAGAAGGAGAATGAAAAAGTAAGGGAGAATTCATGTAGAAAAAGTGAAAGAAGGTGTCACCTCACCATCCGTGATTGGATCCTCTCACTCAGATGACCTTTGATGTAATGACCGAGAGATCTAGATACCAGTAAATAGATACCACGAACTCGGAGACGCCACCCAAGAGGCTGATGAGGCCCCATAAGGGTTGAGAGGATTGGTTGAGGAGATGCATAACGAATTGAAACACGAGCAATATAAATTAAAGTAATAATTTTTTTTAAACTGTAAGCAGAAGCAATCTACAATATCAGAGTGATTTATTTATACAATAGTCCAGATCCACTATTACAAGTCCAAAAACTATACACAAGTCAAAATAAACAACTACATGTGGCATACCCTGGCCAAAAGGACAAGAAAAGACCAAACAACTAATAACCCACTGCTGGCACCTACACCGATCGCAACGGTACCACTCACGCCAGGGTGAACGACCACGTTCGCCCGCAACAGCGTGCCGAAGGTTTCGCCGGAATCCGGGTCGGAAATCGAAAAACCACGCGGAAAAAGCTGCGGAACACCTCCGGGACCCCGAAACGACCCCGAATCGTGCCGATCCGAACACGGAAGATGTCCGAAATGAAATTCCAGACACGACAGAGCCAGACGCTCTGAAAAATCAGTTCCGAGACCCAGAAACAAGGATCTGAAAGGATCCGGGACATCACATACTATGTACGTTCCGAATGTCATAGAACTCGCCAACGTGTGAACGTTACTGCCACCATCACAAAGCTTTTCCCGGAGTGGACAAAGTCTCGCCTACGCCACCAAGATCCTCGCCACAAAGTCTCCCTTCTAAGAATGGGCAAGTGAGTAACGGACAACCCCCCAGGATCAAGGAGACATTATTCTATGGTCTTCGCCATTTCCAATCGAGGAACGGCCAATGCCTCAACAACCTGTATAAGTAGGTCCCCCAATGAGACTGAAGGATGGACCTAGAGAATGACGCAATAACATAGCTATGTAGATAGAGGCACACAGAGAGAGAAGCCTTCTTGAATTAGCAGAGCCACACTCCAAGGAGGAGAGAGGAGCTCCTTGTCTACCAGTAGAAGGAATTTCCATCTAGGAAGCAAGGTCTGAAAGGTCCCCTTGTACGTGGTTCTTCTCGCCCCTGTCTCTCCGAGCACTCTCCAGGCCAACCAAGTATTCTACAGACTTTTGCTTCTCCACTCAATTGGCTCATCCCTTCCTCTATCTGACTCTCCTCTTTCTCCTACTCTCTTATTTCGTGTTTACATACATCTCTGACTTAAGTATTAGAGGGTTGTCCCCTATGATCACTCTCATGACTCCTTCTAACGTCGTCTTCTAGTGCTTGTAGATTTTCTCGAGAGACCAACTACTCTTCCCTAATCAATAAATTTTAAAGGTGTGGTACGGGACCTAGGGAACACTTTCCTGTCTTTATACACCTTAAAAAATTCTTGCCACCACCGACATTCATCCCTACTTAAATAGGGAGGAATGGTTGTTTGGGAAGGCAATTGAAAAAAAAACCAGTTTAACCCTTAACTTGGTCCGCCTAAACCCTTCCCTGACCCTTCATCTTCCCCTATAAAAATCCCTTAGAAGCTCAAGGGGTGAGAGAGTTACGTTGCATGCAATCAAACGCAAGCAAGAGCACTCAAGCATACTCGCCTCCCGCAAGCAAGGATGCAAGGAGATTTGCGTGTGCGGTTGGCTTGTGAATCGGCTTACACACGCCGAGGGTATGTCACTTGTACTCCCCTTACACGGCGTCTAGCCATGTCACACGAGTCTGCTCCCGCTACACATAAGGCATTATGACAACGGCAAACGCACTCTCATCGTGGGTCTGCCCGCATATGTCAACCTATGATGGCCATACATACGCCATGATGTTGCACCTCACGCCGTCGAGAACCCGTGCCCGGCTTCTCAGTCTGAGCCACACCCGACCCTCGCCTAGTCACTGGCCAGTACCTCCTCCAGTCCCCAGTCTAGCCCCTCCTCGGTAAATCGGGCATGACCCTTGCCTCGAAGAGAGCCTCTGTAAAATACGCGGATATCTGCTTTATCACGCATTGACCCGGGGACCGACTCACATGTCAGGATTGTCCCGCAGCTTGCACCGATTGTAATCCGGTCGCCATGGCCCACTTGTAAAGCCCATGCGGCTCTCATAAAATACATTATTACCTGAATGAATGTCTCCACGTCCACGTTCGGGTCTCAGCCTTCCCTTACCCCACTCAGTGTGTGGGTCTAGCATCTCAGCCCCCCGACAAACATCTCCCAGTCGAATGCAAACCCACAGCTGTGGAATGCTCCCTGCCCTCCACCCATGACTTCAGACAAATATAGACTCCTCTTCAGTATGGAACGAAGGTGTTCAGATTCAATCCGATGTAAATTAACACCGACTGCTTGTGATCGGTGGGAAAAGATGTCCAGTACGCGATTTTCCACAATCATCTCCGTACTCGCACCTATGGAACCTCCCCTCTCTCCACGTGTCACCCGTCTCCCAAGCCCACGTATTGCGTCCTGGCAACGCATCCCCGGTCAAACCTCGGCTCCATAAGGTGATTGTCGAGAAATCAACTAGCACACCCGCATCCCAGCCTTGTTTTCTCAAATCCTGGAAACCTAGTTAAAGATATAGCACTGATGTTATCACATAAAATGGGAATACACCCTAATTTTATGTGATAGTCAATGAGTTGGTGTTTTATCCAGAGGGCTTGGACTACATAGTTACCTACTGCAACATATTCAGCTTCAATAGTGGAGAGAGCAACAGTGTGTTACTTCTTTGATGCCTAAGGCACTAGACAACCACCTAGGTATTGACAGTATCCACTAGTGCTCTTTCTATCTATCTTGCACCCTGCATAGTCTGCATCAATGTAAGCTACAAGTTCAAACTCACACCTAGTAGGATACCATAGACCTAAGTCGGGGGTGCCTGATAGATATCTAAAGATCCTCTTCACTGCACTCATGTGTGATTCCCTAGGACTAGCCTGAAATCTAGCACACAAACACAGTGAGAACTGGATATCTGGGTGAGATGTAGTAAGATATAACATGGATCCGATCATACCTCTGTATAGCTTGGTGTCAACTAATTTAACTTTTGGGTCAGCATCAAGACTAGTTGATGTGCCCATAGGTGCCGTGATAGCCTTGAGGTTCTCCAGCTTGTACTTCTTCAGCAGATCCTTGATGTACAGACTGTGTGATGAAGCTTCCCTTTGAAGTTTGATTCACCTGCAATCCAAGAAAAAACTTCAGTTCTCTCATTAAGCTCATTTCAAATTCAATTGTCATTAAACTAGAAAATTCCTCACACATGGCAGGTTTAGTTGACTCAAACACTATATCATCTACATAGATTTGAACAACTAGAATGTCTTTATTGTCTACCTTAGTGAATAGGGTCTGGTCAACTTCACCTCTCGAGAATCACTTACTTGTGAGGAAGGAGCTTAGCCTGTCGTTCCAGGCCCTGGGAGCCTACTTCAGTCCATATAATGCCTTATCTAATTTGTACACATAATCTGGAAAGTCAATGCATTCAAATCCTGGAGGTTGTTTAACAAAAACATCCTCTTTTATTAAGCTATTTAGGAAAGTAGATTTTACATCCATCTGCTAGAATTTTATTCTTAGGCGACAAGCAAAGGCTAGAAGAATTCTAATGACTTCTAGTATGGCAACAGGGGTAAATGATTCTTCAAAGTCTACCCCAAATTCCTGATAATCATGCAGTTGGCTAGTATTGCTCTCGGCTTTCAACTAAGGGCGAACAAGTTTTTCCAGGTATGTTCCCTCCACAGTCTTGACTTCTTCTTCCTGTCGAGGAGGGTTTGGGACTTGGTTCCTTCTCCACGCCACATGACATCTCCTCTCTGCAGGATATCTTCTCTTGCAAGGATTTTCTCGTTGCCGGTGTTCAAGTTCAACTGAGAGATGATCATAAGTGCCTCTTCTGAAAAGACGGGTGCTATGGGGACGCCCCCTTGGAGTGCTTGTTTCCTAGCCTCTTCGCGATTGCGGCGGCACCACGTGGCACTGTGACTCAGGCTTATGATCAGCTCAATTCGGGTGGCTCTTGGGCTCCGACCTTCAGGCGTGTATTTAGACAAGAGGAGTTGGAGCAACTCCAGGGTCTTCTTGCTTTTCTCCTCTCTTTTCAAGTTCGGACAAGAGAGGATAAGTGGTCTTGGAGGAGGGAGAAGAAAGGTTATTTCACTGTCAAGTTGGCCTATGTTGTTATCTCTGATGGTGGCATGTGCCACGGCTTCCATGATCAGGTGTGGAGACCAAAGAGCCCTCTCAAAGTTAAACTCTTGGTTTGGAGAATCTCCAATGGGAGACTCCCCACCCGGGACAGGCTCTCTCGTTTCCTGCGGCAGGTGGACCCTACTTGCTATCTATGTGGCGTCATTGATGAGTCCGTCGACCACCTTTTTGTTGGTTGTCCCTACTCTCAGGGGATGTGGACGGAGATTGCTTAAAGGACCAGCTGCATCGTCAACTTAAGGAGTGAGGTTTGCGGCTTGTTTCGGGAGTGGACAAGTCTCGTCCCCTCAAACCGGATAGGATGATGTGGTGGCATATCCTTCACGCCACTTTATGGGCGTTGTGGGGAGAGCGGAATCACCGTATTTTCATAAGGGAGTCACGCGCCGAGGATTCTCTTGTTGATTTTGTTTGGGCTAGAGTTAAGGAATGGATAGTTACTCTGTCAAATGTGAATTCGGATGTTTCCACTCTTTTTGGCTGTTTGGGGGACTAGTTCTTCCACACCTTCTTGGTGTGTGTTTTGTTGTATAGGTTTTGTGGGAGGTTCATTTTTTGGGGCTTTGGCCAACCTTTACCTTGCTGCACCAAAATCTGAACTTGCATGGTTATGGCATCGTAGACTAGGGGAAACTGATACGTTTCGACCGAAACGTATCGGTTTCGGCCGATACTGCCAACCATGACTAAGGCAGTGTGGAGCATTAACCCCCCGACAAGACAAAAAGAGCAGAGTTGAGGGAATTCACATTACACAGAAGCTCAGCCCATTCCCTCACTCTAACATAAACAAAAGAGACAAGACTATCCTTAGATCTCGCCTCCCTCCTGGAAATGCGGTTGCTCCTTTCCCCATACAACGTCCATAGTGTGGCATGAAGGATAAGCCACCGCATAGTTTTGTCACCCCTTAGAGGCCAATTCTTACCCCAATGCTGGATGAGGTGGTACACCTCCCTCTGCCGATCAAAGACAGTGTGCATCCTCTTAGCCAGCTCCCTCCACACCCCCTAAGAGTAGGTATATCTTATAAACATGTGGTTGAGAGTCTCGTCCTCCTCTCCGCACAAGTAGCAGGTCGGCTGGATACCCGAAAGGAAGTAGAGCAATTTGTCCCGAGTGAGTAACCTCCCATGGGAGATCTTCCAAGACATAAGCTTCACCGTTAGTAGACTCTTTGGGCTCCAGATATGAGAATAAAGGTTGTGGTGAACACTTCCATTAGAGATAATAGCGTAGGTCGATATGATCGAAAAGGAACCCTCGCTTTCCCACCTCCATGCCCACACGTCCTCTCTGTTTGACTGAGGGAAAATGTGTTGTAGGAAGGAAAGAAGGACCTAGAGCATCACCATCTCCTCTGACATGAGAGCCCTCCTGAAGGTCGGTGACCAAGTGCCCCCTGAAGTGTGGGAGTCAAAAGCCTACGAGACTGACCCCAAAGGGTCCGTAGAAACCGCAAAGAGACCGGGAAACAAGTCCTCCAGAGAGAAATCTCCACACCATTTGTCCTTCCAATAGATGCTCCTATCGCCTTATTTTCAACACGCGGAATTAAGAACTTATTTGGTTTTGGTTGTTCATTTGTTGGACAAGTATGCAGATTTAAAAGTTATTTAGATAACATATGCACGATTAATTCCACAAATTTGGGTTTATCAAACGTTTTGGGCCCGAGTACTAATGTCACACCCCCAGGCTGAAGGGGACTGGGCGACTAATGCACTGATAGCCCAGAGAGCTAGGCGGCCAGACCACTGGCCACCCAATAGGGCTGGGCGGCCAACCCCCTTGCCGCCCACCCCTGGGCACACCTTGGCCTGGGCGGCCAACTCCCTGGCTACCCAGGACCCAAACTCACAAGACATTGGACGGCCACCCCGATGGCTGCCCTGAGGGCTGGTTGGCCAACCCACTGGACCCTGGGCACTACAGGGGGCCTGGGCAACCACCTCTCTGGCTGCCCAGGTCCTTGGGCAGCCACCCCTTTGGCCTCCCAAACCACGGGCTTCAAAATAATAAAAAACACGCAAGACAGCCAGAGCACTGGCCATCTGCACCCCTAGGCGGCCCAACCCTTGGCCACCCAATAGACCTGGGTGGCCAGACCCTTGGTGGCCTAGTCCTAGATGCAACGGCCACCTTTGTGGCCATTTCCTGCCAGTTTTGCAGAAAATCACCTGAACTCCACAAGGAGTCCGATCGGAGGCCCCATTCATCGTGGGACGAAGGGGAAAACATGGGGAATCCCTCCCCGGACCTTCCTTCCACCGAAAAACCAAGATCAAACCACAAAATAAGGCCTCGATCAACCAAAAACCATCGCTCAACCCCCCTGGCATGCATAAACCCCCAAATCAAGAAATGCTCCCTCTCTCACCCTTACCGGGCATGGAATCGTAGGGAAAACACATGGGGGAGAGTAGGGATCCATCCCCCTCCCTGAACCGAGGCTTTAACCTCACCTAAAATCTCGATCTGGTGATCACCCCACATGGCCGGCTTCTCACGAATGCCACTGCCTTTGCCTCCAATTCCGCACGTCCTCGACCTCGCCTTTGCCATACGCCGCCTTCGCCGCTCTGTCTCAATCCTCCCACCGTCGTTGGCCGTCGGAGGTGGAAATGGGGAAGGGGAAGAGAGACAGGAGAGAGTGAGGTAGAGTGAGTCGAGAGAGACGAGAGAACGGAGGGGGAGAGGAGATAAAAAGGGGTTTTATTTTTTATTTTTATTATATTTATTTTCTTCTTTCCATTTCTTGTAAAAAATCATGGGAACTCTGAAAAAACCCCAAAGTCAAATCCACCCCCTTTTGTCCCACCAGGTTCGGCCTCAGTATGCCCTCTCGGGCTGCCAACCTATCCTTCGCCTATCGGCTCTCGGGTTTGACTTTCACGTCCCACTAGGGCTGTCAAATCCACCCTCTTTTGTCCCGCTGGACTTGGCCAACCCATTATGCTCTTCAGCTCATTTAACCTTCTAGGGATTGACCTCAGTATGCTCTCTCGGACTGCCAACCCATCTATCGCCGATCGGCTTTCGGGTTTGACTTTCACGTCCCACTAGAATTGTCACATCCACCCTTTCTTTCGTTTGGGTCTAGCCTATGTACGTCCCTCTCGGGCTGCCAACCATCCCTTGCCTATGCATTCGAGTTTGACTCTCACGTCCCACTAGGGCCGTCAAATCCACTATCTTTTGTCTCCAGGGGTTTGGCCTATGTATGCTTTCTCAGGCTACCAACCCTATCTGCCTATCGACTTGCGGATTTGATTCATATGCTCCACCCGGGTTATCAAATCTCCTCTTTCATCCCACCGGACTTGGCCTCAGTATGCCCTCCCGGACTGCCAACCCATCTCGCCTTTCGATTTCCTGGTTTAACACGCATGTGCCTTTCGGACTGTTGAACTTACTACTTTGTTGTCCCAACCGGGCTTGGCGCATGCACACCCCTTTTGGGTTGCCGGCCCATTCGACCTATCGGTCTTGGATGTGACTAAGCGCGTCCCACTAGGACTGTCAAATCCACCCACTTGTCCCACCGGTGCGGCACACATGTCCCTCCGGGAATACCACACTCTCTCTGCCTTTTGGCATCATAGGTACTCAAAAAAAAATGAGGTTGAAAATAATGGTGTCCCAGCGGACTTGGTTGTTTCTATTAGGGAAGCAATCAAGGGCAAAAAAGCTTTAACCCTGCTAAGGTGAAAATCCGAAAGGGCGTCTTAGGCAAAAATGGGTATCCCTCAGTGTGAAAACCCGCAAGGGCGCACTGGAAAAAGCTAAAGGGGACCAGTCCTGGCGAAAACCCGAAAGGGCGGTAGGGCTAGTAAAGTAAAAAAAAAAAAGAAAAGGCCATCAAGCACCAGACTCGCTCTTCCTCAACTCAAAAGGGCGAGTCTCACTCGGAAGAGCTTCCTCCTGGAGCCCCTCAAGCCTACGGGGAGGAGTCTACATCGGCACGCGCAAGACTGCGCTCTTCGATCTCTCGGACCTCTCGCAAGAGCTCTTGGAGCCCCTCAAGCCTATGACGGAAAATCTACATCGGCACGCGCAAGATTGCGCTCCTCCACGGTCCCCTAGACCTCTCACAAAAGCTCCTTCACTCTGCGGGAGGCCACCTGCTCGCGCTCGTAAGCGGCCTCGACCTGGGCGCGCAACCCAGCCTGGGTCGCCCGAAGTCTGCAAAATTGCTGCTTCTCCTGCTGAATCATCACCTGAGTCCTCAGTCTGCGCTCCTGAATAGCGTGAAGGCAGGTGAACTCCTCCCATAAAGATGCAAGTTCAGTCATCTAGACGTCCTGAAGGAGACCAAATGCATGCATCTTACAATGCTACACCAAGTTGAGGACCATTCGGCCACTCCATCCCAAGGGCCAAGAAACTCTGAGGGTAATGCTATGCTCAAGTATGCATTGGATGGTGTCTGCCTCAGCTCGTGTACAGCCGACATCAACCCAGACCAACACGCCCTAAGGGTTGGTCTACATCAGCTCTGGCTATCACAAGTCAACGATTAGCTAGCTTCAATATTCGGCGACATACCTCAGTGGTTAGCCGGCACATCTTTGGCGACACCTCAGCAGTTAGCAAGCTTTAACTTGCGGCTACACCCCTCAGCGGTTAGCCGACACGTCTTCAATGGCATCTCAGTGGTTAGCCGGCACAACGACTTTTGGCTAACGCACCCCCAAGGGTCGGCCAATGTCAATTTCCAGCTATCACAGCTCAACAGTCAATCAACAACAACTCAGATGGATGCGCCTCTTCGAGACAGGCCTACATCAACTTCAGGCCAACAAGCCTCGCCGAGACAGGCCGCATCAACTTCGGATCAATATGTCCTAAGGACTGGTCCAGATCAACTCTAGGCCAACAAGTCTCGTCGAGGTAGGCCTACATCAACTCTAGGCCAACAAGTCTCACCGAGGCAGGCCTACAACAACTTCGGGCCAACAAGTCTCGTCGAGGCAGGTCCGTAGCAACTTCAGGCCAACAAGCCTCACCGAGACAGGTCCGCAGCAACTTTAGGCCAACAAGCCCCGCCAAGGCAGGTCTACATCAACTCCAGGCCAACAAGTCTCTCCAACACAGGCCTACATCAACATTGGGCCAATATACCCTAAAGGCCAGTCCGCATCAAATTTGACTAATGAACCCCCAAAGATTGGCCAGCATCCAATTGCAGGCCAATATGTCAGAGGGGATGAGATACATTAGCTCTAGCCAGTATACCCTAAGGGTTGGTCGACGTTAATCTCAGGTCAAAGTGCTTCGCCGAGGAACAGCAATGAAGCGGTGAGGTGTAGTCCTACAATGATCTCCCCATGTCCTGAAGACCCAGGAGAAATCTAAAAAAGACTTTCAATCCCCCCAACTCGTCCCCTTGGTCTCCTCCTATTATAAAAGAACAATCGATCGAGAGAGACCCCCATTGCAGAAGAGCGATGCAAAAGCTACTGTGACGCCAATAGGAAGAAGACGACACCGGACGGCTGGATGAAAACCGATGACGGGGCGGGGCTCTCATTGATCGGTGTGTGAATCACCACACGTGGGAGAGGGCAGAAGGCAAGACGAATACCAGTTGTAAGGCCCTCATTGAGGTTAGGATCGGTAGGAAAAAAAAAAAGAGGAGGCAGGAGGAAGATAACGACTATGAGGTATAAGTCATTTCTCTTTTCCCGTAGCTCTATCTTACTTTCCCTATGTATTCTCTATCTAATATGTCCATCTCTTTTATCCCGTGTGTTTGTAGTCCCGTAGGGTTTGAAATATCTTCTATTTTTTATGTTAGGGGTAAGAGAAGTTGGAGAGGTAGGAGAAGGGGATGTTTGTGGGGGAAAGGTGTGGTATGTGTCCCACATGTGCCCGATAGTAGGTGTAGATACACCCATGTCCCACTGCTTTTCCTCACTATGGCTTTGTCTCAAGTTTTATCTTTAAAAAATCAACTTGTTGTCCCAGTAGGACCGAATGCAAGATACATTGCAAAAGCTTAATATATGAATTGTTTATTTGTATATTTCAAAGCTTTGTGATAGATACAATAGAGGATAACTACTTCATTAAGTTGTTTTATGGTGGACATTGGAAGGTTTCTAACGGCCAATGTAATTACCACTGGAGGCACCGGCGGCGGGCCTTCCACATCACCTGAAGACTCCCTGGCCAAAGATACAGGGGGCACACCTAGTCTCCCCAACAATGACCCTGCAATATTGTACAGGGTGCAACAGTACCAGCAGGAGATTGAGCTGCTGAAGAAACAACTGGGTGAAAGGAATGCCCAAGCCACAACATCTCGACAGACCGACGTTTTACTCGAAGCGCCCGAGGGAAGCGGACACTCCTCGGAAGTGACTCCACAGGCTGCAGCATTTCCACCAATCCCCAGCTACATTGGGGGCATGCCTCTACAACAGGCATTACACGCAGCACCAGCCCCGCCATCGATTTTGCCTCCTCAGGGGTCTCCCATGGCCCCGCAGGCGACGGTACTGGCAGCTCTAGGGGCACAGCCTGCCCACCTCCACCGAGGCCCGGTCAACCCGACAAGGACAAATGAAATGATGATAGATCAGATGATTGAAGAGAAGGTGGCCTCTAGGGGCGATAAAGATCAGATCACTTTTGAGCTGTACCAAGTACCTTACCCCATCTATCATGCGGCCAAGAGGTTGCCTCCCGACATCAATAAACGGCCAAAGTTTGAGAAGTTCAGTGGCCAAGGCTCACCGAAAGAGCACATAGCTCACTATATCAACCTAATGGGTGATTTGGCAGTCGCCAAGTCCTACTTGCTCAAGTACTTTGGGTCCTCCCTTACGGCACTCACGTTTGAGTGGTATTCGAACTTACCAGTTGGGTCTATCAGTGACTGGCCCGACATGCAACGAAAGTTCCGGGAGTGGTTCCACGCTGCCGAAAAAGAAATAACTATGGCCGAATTATGTGCCTCCAAGCAGAGGACTGATGAAACCGCTTTAGAGTATATCAGAAGATGGCAGAATCTCAATATGAGATGCAGGCAGCCACCACACCAAGAAGAAGTAGTGTAGATCTACAAACAAAATTTGAAGCGGGAAGTCCTCGAAAAGATGATCGGAAATGAAATCAGGTCCTTTGACTGGCTAAACAATATAGTGGCAGAAATTGAGGCTTTCCACTCCTCTGCCCCTGCAACCTTGAGTTGTAGGGTTGAATCAGCCGTTAATTGAAAAGTACTAAAATAAGAGCAAGGAAAGAATTCTTACTCGACCGATTTGAAGAAACCGGCCCCGACCGGAGACGTGGGCGAATGGGGAAGCGTGGGGTTTGCCACACGCCGCGGCGAGAAAGCTTCAACCTACTCAAACGTTTACACCACTACACCTCTCATAGGAGGGGGGATCTTGGGGTGGGGGTTAATTTATTACAATAAAAACTACCTCCACACAGGGAGGGACCTTCAGCCGGCCAAGTGGGGAGGGGAAGAAAAGAGTGAGGAGCTTCAACGGTCGGCGGAGTCAGTTCTGTCCTCTGTCTAGAACAGGGGACAAGAAGGCGGTGTCGACGCCGCTGTGACCACTCCTGAACTCCTATTTCAATGAGACCAGCAGCAAACTCTCCGTACTTGGTCCGGGAGGTCACCTGAATTTTTGGGAAAGTCCAGGTCATTGGTGCCGGTCGGGGAAGAGCCTCGAACAGAGCCTCTGCTCCTGGGTTCTGACAGTCACAGGAACATAGTAGCAGCAAGCCGAGGCCGTCACGAGCAGTCCCAAACTCCAAATCAAGCGCGGCAGGAGGCGTTGGAACCGTTGACGAGTCACTGTCAAAACGAGATGCACGAGAATGCCCGCTAATGTCGGGGTAGGCTGGGGCAGTTGAAAGAGTGATAGGGTGTCTGTTCAATCCAAGAGGGGACAGAATAGCACACCATGGGGAGAAAATTAAGAAGTTACTGCTCCGGTCGCCAAATGGAGTCCCGTTTCTTGGAGGGGTAAGAAGACTCATTGTAGAAGACCCTGGATGAGCTCCGTCTTCAGATCTCCAGGTGAGCCAACATGGCAGCTTCTACAAGCTGTCTCTGGTTGACAGCCTAAGTGAAGTTACGCAGTCGAGGGAGATCGCCTCCCCCGGACAGCCACGAACTCAAAAGGGGACGAGACGATCGCCAATGTGAAGAAGACTCGGAGGCGCTTCCAACGGTACCACTTGGGCCTCCTGAGAGACTAGGATGAAGTCACAGTCACCTCTACAAGCTGTTGATTCTCTACAGATTCTGGACTGCGAACTACTTGCTTGGGGTGCAGCTCCTTAGGTACAAGAAATGGAGGAGGGGAGAGGGCGATGATATGAGCCCATCTCCCCCTCAATTTCCCTTCGTCTCCTCTCCCTCTGTAATCCCTTGTATGGGTGTATACCTCCTATGTGGTCGTAGGGCGGCTTCCGTGCGACAACGTCGGACCACGCCAAATGTACGCGAGGTGTAACCCTCTGCTCTGTCTTCTCTTCAATGGAATGAAATATAGATATACTCTGGCAATGCTCTTTTTATGTGTTGCTTCTTCTCTTCTCCAAATTTTCACATTCGACTGTCCTCTGTGCGCGATTTTCTGGGTTTTCTCAGTGACGCCGGTTGTGCCCTGGGTATCTCCAAAGGGCCACAGTGATACCCCCTCTCCCCGGGGCTTATTGTCGAAGGAGTTTTTGTGTGAGGTTTGTTTACATTCTTTACGGTTTTGATACCAGGGGCGTTGTATATGCTTTCTTGGGCGATTCCCCGAACTGGCTTCCCCTCTACCCTCTTGTTCCTAATCATGAACTAGAGGAAGATGAGGGCCGTCCCTATAAAAAAATTTCTACGGCATCATCGCCCTATTATCCACTATGGGTTAATCTCTGAAGGGTTTTTCTCCTCCAACCGGCTAACCCCCGCTAACCTGTTGACGCCCTTTCTCTGCTAGCATGCTAACCAGTCACCCTTCATTGTTACATGTAATTAACCGTGGCCAAAGCCGGGTGTGTTATGTACACGACTTGCGCACGAAGGTTTCTCAAGTTATTTACTAACCGGGGATGAGATGTATGCATGACTTGCCCAATTAACAAACTACTTAAAACTTCTGGGAGAAGAATACACTGATAGTGAACTAGTTAGGAAAATCCTTAGACCTCCCACCCAGTGTGGCACACTAATGCCACTGTGATTGAGGACTCAAAGGACTTGTCCATTATGAAAATTGACGAACTGATAGGTTCGCTCATGACATATGAGCTCAACTTGAAGAGAAGTGAAGAAGACACCAAGCGAAAGAAGATTATTGCTGTCAAGGATTCTGAGAGCACAGACGGGTCTGAAGAAGACGATGAAGTTGACATCGCAGAGGTAAGCCTAGCTGACCATGCCTTGCTCACCAGGCAATTCAAGAAGTTCCTAAGAAAAAGAGGTAAATTGACCTGGGATGTCAACACTTTTCACCTACGTCTATTTTATGCATTTTGGCAGAACGCTCGCAAACAAGAGTCAACCCAATGAGCCGACACTTGTTTTGCGGGTTCTGATCGGGATTTTTGGATCTGAATGCGAACCCACTTTTATTTGATTTGAATGACTTGGTTATTTACCACAATGGGCTTAGGGCATCCACCAACTATTGTATGTGGTATGAAGAGGGTTTGGCAAGGACTTTTATGTCCTAATGTCTTATTTACTGCTTGGTATATTTGGCCGCCCTTTGGTCCGATCGGAAGTATCTCGTGGAGTTTAACGTTTTCAACTTTTCTTGTAGGAGAAGAAGGCATTCACACACTGCTGGAGGAGAAGGAAGATGACGCTGAGTTCGATTTCCACGAGTCCAAGCTACGATCTGGAGGTTGCAGTTGCTTCCTCTTCATCTACTACTTCTGGCGTTCCATTCTTCAAGACCGGCTTCTTCCCTCATTCTCGATTCTATCATTCCAGTGCTCCCTTTACTCATCTCCGAGTTTGTTTAAAGATTTAAGGGGAAGATCAATGTTGTTTATCATCTTGTGAGCTTAGATTGCTAATCTTCAACTGGGCTTTGTATTTTCCCATCTTTACTTGTCTTAGACGACTTCGGAGCTTGCTCCGTGTGTGTGCGGTTTCTCATCGTCGTGCGAGAACCCACATGTGTAGGCCATCGTGCCCGTGTATGTGGTGGTTGCTGCCGTCGAGTAGTGTGTTTAGTGGAATCCTCTCGAGTTGAGAGGGGTGGATGTAGGAAGACACTTGGGTGCGTCCGAACCACCTAAAAAATCACTGTGCCGTGGTTTGCGATCTGTGTGATTGCTCGGTGAGTTGTGAGTTTTATCATTTGTCCGAATCGTTAATTTCATCCAAGTGATCATTATTTTACGCTGGAAAGCTGTAAGTGTTTGGTTGTTTATCACTGCTCATTTATCTGAGAGTGGAAGAGCTATATCTCTCATATCATATTCCTTACATTTTAGTGGGATTGTGTTAGTGTTGATCTACCATCTGTGTGGTTTAGTTTAATTTTGTTTGAAAGGGTGGGCAATCAATTCACCCCCCTCTCGATTGCCTTCTAGTAATGATGATAAAAGAGGTGGGGAGGGCTATGATAAATAAATAAATCTAAACGCATAACAAACAAACAAAATGAGAAAGATAAGGAACCAAAAAAAAGAATAGCAACAATAGTAATAACAGTAACAAACAAACAGGAAAATCATCCCAAAAAAGGTACATATATATACCAGAGGAAATAAACGATAAGATTATTCAATTAAAGTCCCAGGTAAAAATAATAATAATAATAAAAATCTACATTGCAGTGCCGTCTCTCCCCCCGTGACCCTGGGCTGAATAAATAATAATGCTGCCCTCGCAGGCCAGGCTTGGGCCTTGGGAATTGTCCGGACATGGCCATGACCCGACCGTGCTTCGGCTCGACATTCTGATTAAACCGGACCCATTTTTCGAGCTATACTCTTTTCGAATCATCATTAAAATTGCTGCACTCGCGGCAGACATCTGAACAGATTTATCTCAGTTTTCACCACATTTTCGTCACAGACTTCCATCCGAACATGAAAAGGTCCGTGAGTGACCGATATGGCTGATGTCCCGCATCTCGATGTGAGCCCCTAATGTGATTTATTCCTGCTCTTTTCCTCATAATTAGTATTAATTCTTTCGACCGCAGGGCCCCTAATTTTGATAATTAATCAAGGGTGTTCCCCCGTATGGGGGATGTAAATAATGTCGTGACCTTTATGATGCGACGGGATTTGATCCTGACCCGAACTACACAATCACCTGACGAAGTCAGATCGAGCGCACTCTGGGCTTCCATGAAGCTCGAATAAATCGTCACCTAGGTGACTGGCATGCCCTCGCACTAAATAGACAAAAAAACACCCTAACGAGCGAACAAAAAATCAAATGAATTTTTAGTGCGTCCACAGCGTGGCAGTCACAGAGTGACAATTTATTCAGGCTTCATGGAAGCCGTTGGTGCGCTCGATCTGACTCGGTCAGACGATTGTGTGGTTCGGGTCGGGACCAAAATCTGCCATGCCATAAAGGTCACGGCGTCATTTTCATCCCCTCGGAGAGGGGAACACCCTTCATTAATCGTCAGAAATCAGGGCCTCATGGCCAGAAAATTAATTACATAAAAATCTATTAAGAGGCACATCAACCCATGATTCCTCACACCCAAAGTATTTCCAACCCTGATAAGAACGAAGTCATGGAGGCGCATCAGGAAGATGTAGAGGAAGCTGGAGATGAGCCGCCCATTAGGCCCACGCCCAATTCCACCTTCGAAAAGGGTTATGAGGAATACGATGAGCCTAAGTTGGGGGGAGAGGATAAGGAAGTGGATGTGCTAGATAATAATCAAATCTCATTAATTTCCCTTCCTATATTTGAGAAGTCCTTGTTCCAAGTGAAGGACGAAGAAGATGAAATGGTGGAGAGAGAATTGAGTGTTTACATGGACCATTCTTTTTGGATAAAGGAGAAGTCGGATCTCTCGCTTGAAATCCATTCTAACCAGACATCTCATGATCTTGGGGAGGAAGTTAATCTTTTACCTGTTCCTGACCTCAGCACCTTAATACACATCCTCGATGTCTGGCAACTAGCCGATCGATCGATTCCACTTGAGCCTCATGATCATCCGTGTGTAGAGGAGCACGTCTATTTCGCTCTTAACCCTCCTTATCTCCTGGACACTGACCCTTTGGTGGACTCCTTGAAAACTCCTCCCACTGCTACTCCTCCTCACCTCACTAATGTGCTTAAAAATTTTAAAAGTGAGTTTGAAGAAAAACATGCGAAGAATAAAAAGATCTACATTAACACATATTATTCTTAAAGACCCTAATTATGAGGAGGAATATTTCATAATCGAAGACATGATCTTTAACCATGTTCCTCCTCCATTCTCTGACCAGGGCCTCCCTTGGCATACCTCCGGCCCACTTGTGCATCCATATCATCTCTTCCTCCAATGGCATAAAGGTTGGAATTTGAAGAAGGATGAGATCACATGGTGGCTAATTATGAAATCAACTTGTTAGTTATTAGGCCACACTGCGTTTGACTGAAGACGTTAAACTTAGTGCTTGTTGGGAGGCAACCCAACGTTTTCTCTTCTATGTTTCAATAAGTCATTTTCATTTTTCTATTTGTAGGAGTCAGTTATAGCACCAGGAGGATGTCTGGAGAAAATCACGTCTGCCCGCCCTAGGTTGTACCTTTCCTTCCCAAGTATTCATGTGCACATTGTTTCTATTTTTATAGTAATCCAACTTGCTAGTTCAACAGATTTGATTGTTTTAATTGGTGTTCTATTACATTCTTTAAAAAGGCCAAAAGTTTTATTAAAATTTGTCTACCCCCAAGATGCCTCCATCCAGCCTTCTAAGGTCAAAGGGAGACCTATGCTGGTCAACCACAGACTTTAGAATCCCGTAGCACCCTTATGCGTCCCATACACGCATGTCGAGAATCTTTCTGAACACCTTGTGGGTGTGCATATCCCAGTCATTCTACAACAAGCCAGGGGCCAACCCACGGCTCCAGCACTCCTGCCACATCCTATGACGACCCTCCAACAAGTCGGGGCCACCCTCAACCCTCAGACATGCGGCGATGAGCCGCTTATTTTCAATTCTCGGGCTGACCTGGGGCTGCCTGTCAACTCGCCATACTACGAGGCACACATCGTGAAGGCCGGGCCTACATGCCCAGAAGACTCTCTCTCAACTCCTATGAGGCCCTACCCGCAACCCAAGGCTGAATCTAAGGCCTGTCGGTCACTCACCCAAGTCGATCGACAACCCGAGGTGTGTCAGGAATGTCCCCGGACACCTTGCGAGCAACAATGACAATTCGACATCGTCAAGACCCCACGGGTGAATCCCAGCATTTCCAAGCACCTAGTCCTTCAAAGGACATCCCCAAATGGTGAAGGAAGACCCCCGAGGCCACCCCTCGGGGTCGTGGCTTGCCTGGTGGGGAGGTCACCCTGGGGCACGGCCGTGCCCCAGGGAGGGTGAATCCCCTTGGGGGACGTGCCCTCCTCCTAGCCCAATGGCCCCACGGCCATCTCCCAGTCCCAGTCACACCCAGTTTCATGTGAGATCAACCGACGTACCCGTGCATGGAAGGATTCAATGGATAATGCAACGATGGAGCCTCGAGAGCGCAAAGTCACACACGTCAACTGTCGGGGTCCACACGCACAAGCAACCGGTCAACTAGTCTAAGTCCCATATCCTTTTTGTCTTCTTGTGGTCGTACTTAGTCAAGGTAGGGCCAAAATAAGAAAAAATGGGATTTTATAGAGGTGGGGACTGCCCCCCCGCTCCCGCGCCATACTTGCCCCAGGTTTGGTCGGCCGAAATCCCTAGAAATTTGCACAGATGCATGCGATGTATGAACTCAATAATGCAAGAATCAAAATACATACATCATCACTTTAGATCAAGTTGGCCATCATCAAAACAAGGTTGTTGGCCATCATCAAAACAAGGTTTACAACATATCCTAGGGCAAATAATGCATGAAAAGCATGAGAATTAGAGGAATAACATGTAAGAACTTGTTTAGAACGAAGAAGATGCATGGTAAGACATGAATCATGCCAAAATTCTTATCTTTAGTTACAAGATGTGGGATTATGCATGCAGTGATAACCTAGATGTGCAGTCATGAGAAAACATCAAATTCTCTAAGTACAGTGCATGAAATCATGAGAAAATTGGGGGCTTTAATTCCTAACTTGATATTTGAGCCATTCATGAGATAACCTATCTCTGAGGGCTTGAAACTTTGAATTTCTAACTGGAAGAAGACCCTAGTTTCTGCACATCCTATGCCAAACTAGCAACTTCTCGTCCCTTATTCTCCTTATCCTCTTGACCTAAATCTGTGAAATTTGGAGGGTGAGGAGAAGATATAAAGAGTAACAATAAACTCTAAAGGATAGATGCAAAATTACCTCTGCTAGGGCTTCGAATCCTTGGATCTTTGTTAGACGGACACACTGATTCCTGTGCGTGTTGTAGCGAACCAGCAATTTGCAGAGCTTTTAACTCTCCAACGGCTTGACCTCCTAGCATGAGATTTGGAGGGGATGTTAGATGAAATTAAGGGAAACAAAATCCTCTAAAGGACTAACCTGAGATAGTGTCTCCTTACCTTTGATCCACGTGCTCTAAAAGTAGGGTTTGCGTAGGTCGAACTTGGGTCCTATTTATAGGTTTTGACTAGGGTGTGAGAGACTATATCGATTTGGGAGTCCTAATTTACAGTAGGATCGATCCCTAAGAGTCCTAGACTAGGTTACCATGCTAGATAGCCTCGATCTATGGAGATTAGAATGGGAAAAATGCCATTTTTTCACACTTCTTGCAATCACATTTTCGGAAGGAGATTGCAGTCACAAGAGGACCGCCTATTGTAGATGGCGGTCACGCGATAGACCACCATTTGCTTTTCACGCCAGAATTTGAAAAAAATCTTCTACAAATTCCTTACACATGGTAGACTTTGTTGACCTGAACACTATATCATCTACGTAAACTTGAACAACAAAGATGTCATTTTTACATACTTTTATGAACAATGTCTGGTCAACTTTACCTCTTTTATATCCTTTACCTGTGAGGAAATTGCTCAACCTTTCATACCATGCCCGTGGAGCCTGCTTTAGACCATATAAGACTTTTTCCAGTTTGTAGACGTGATCTGGAAATTCTACACTCTCAAATCCTGGGGGTTGCTCAACAAAAACTTTCTCCTTTATTAGTCCATTAAGAAAAGCACTCTTGACATCCATCTGTTGGAGTTTTATTTTATAAGAACAAGCAAAAGCAAGCAATATTCTTATGGCTTCTAGTCTAGCCACCGGGACAAATGAATCTTCAAAGTCTATACCAAATTCTTGGTTGTATCCCTTGGCCACTAGCCTCACCTTATTTCTAGCAATTATTCTATTTTCATTCAGCTTATTCCTAAAGACCCATTTTGTTTCTATCACAGATTTATTAGATGGTCTTGGAACTAAATGCCAAATATTATTTCATTCAAATTGGTGTAACTCCTCATGCATGGCATTTATCCACAATTCATCATTAAGTGCATCATCTATGTTTCAGGTTCTATCTATGATACTAATGCCATTTGATCAGCTTCTTCTATTTTTTTGAAATGTGATCTAGTTCTAAGGGGATCATGCACATTTCCTAGAATATTGTTTAGAGGGTGGTCGACCCACAGACAGACCAAGTCTGTCAGCTCGAGGGTCGACCCCAGGGGACGACCCCCCCTCCATGCAGTACCGCGAGGGTCGACCCATAGGGTCGACCCATATGCAGACAGCCAAGGGTCGACGCAGCGACCGCAAGGGTCGACGCAGCGACCCCAAATGTCGACGCAGCCGACCACAAGGGTCGACGAAGCCGACCACAGAGTCGACGCAGTCGACCCCAAGGGTCGATGCAGTAGCCCACAGAGTCGACGCAGCAGCCCACAGAGTCGACGCAGCAGCCCAAGGGTCTACGCAGCCGATCCCAAGGGTCGACCCATACAGTGACAGATCCCTGATTATGCAGGGGTCGACCCCAAGGGTCGACGTACGTGAAGGAGGTGTCGCAAGATAGGAGGTCAGCAGATGGGCCATTTCCTTACACTTCCAAAGTATCAAGGATGGCTTGGGACTTCAGCGGGGTGTATGGCCCTCAACCCAAGGAGGAGAAGCGATTGCTTTGAGATGACTTGCTTCGTCACCACCTCTCTTCTGGTCGACCTTGGTGCGCTGGAGGGGACTTCAATGCGTTGGCAAGCCCCCTAGGTGAGGACAGAATATGTTGTTTATGATGGAGTCATGGAGGACTTTGCTGATGTCATCCAGAAGACAGCTTTAGTGGATATTGGCATGTCCTAAGGTTGCTTCACTTGGTCCAACCTAAGAGCAGATGCTTCTTGCTCTAGGCTGGATAGGTTTCTAATTTCTGTTGACTGGAAGGACCACTTCCCTGAAGTGTAGATGGTTAGGCTGGCAAGATTTGTTTCTGACCACAAGCCCATCCTTTTGAAGACCAGTCGGGTGTCTGTCAGGAGTTTCAGGTTCAAATTTGAGCAAGTGTGGTTTAGAGAGATTGGTTTTATGGAGACTGTCACAGGAGCTTGGTCTACTTAGACTGCGCCCCCTCAGTTATGGGTACGTTGGTAAGAAGATTGAAGCACACTGCGTAGGTTCTTTAAGCTTGGGGAAGTCACAAAACTCTGGCAGGGAGGGAAGTGAAGAATAGGATTCTTCAGCACCTTGAGGGTGTCGATTGTTAGGAAGAGGCAGGCCTAATGGATGAAGAAGACAGGGCACTCAGGAATACCTTGAGAGATCTACTAGAGACAGAGATCGAGAGATAGATGGATTAAAGAAGGATACAGAAATACAACTTACTTTCAGCGTATTACTTACGGAAGACGAGTCAACTCCATCTCTTGCATCAACGTGGGAGACTCTCTCCTTCTCAGATGAGGACATTATAGACCAGGCGAGACACTTCTACTCGGCTCTATTCGCAGAGGATATATTTCATAGGCCGAGGGTGGTAGTTGATCTTCTCCCATGCCTTTTCCCCTGAGGAGAGGGATGGTATCTCTCAGCCCTTTTCAGAAGAGGAGGTCCACCAGGCTGTTTTTTCTCTTACAGGTGATAGAGCCCCAGGCCCAGATAGCAACCCACTAGTTTTATTTCAGATGTGTTAGGCGAACATCAAGGACAATCTGATGTCTGCATTGAGAGAGTTTCAAGAGGGGAGGTCACATTTGAGGAGCATTAACAAGACCCTCTCGGTGCTTATCCCTAAAAAGACAGATGCTCAAAATTTTCAAGATTTTAGGCCCATCAATTTGCTAAATGGTGCTTACAAAATCATCACCAAAGTGCTTGCAGGGAGGTTAGTCGCTGTTTTGGACATACTGGTCAGTCATTTCTAGGGAGCCTTCAATAGAGGGAAACATATTATGGATAACTTCTTGGTGGCGCATGAGTGTATCTTTGCTATGAAGAACCAGCGGAGAAAAGGAGTGGTCCTGAAACTAGATTTTGAGAAGGCCTACAACAGGGTACATTGCCAGTGTCTCTTTAATGTGCTGGACAGAATGGAATTTGGGGACAGATGGATCAACTGGGTTAGGACATTATCTCTTCGGCTACTTTTGTAGTTCTGGTAAATGGGAAGTTGTCCTCTTGGTTCCACGGTGGTCAAGGACTCTAGTAGGGAGACCTCATGTCTCCCCTTCTTTTTGTGCTCATGGCTAATGTTTTGAGTAAGGTGTGGTAGAGAGCTGAGATTGTTGGTAGATCAGATGGTCTTAGATGATTCTACTCTTACTCATTTGCAGTATGCAGACGATACCATCTTGTTCCTTGCTGAGGGTGAGAAGCATTCTCTCATGACTAGATTTTTGTTGCAATTGTTAGAGGAGGTCACTAGCTTGAAAGTAACCTTCAACAAGAGTCTTCTTATAGGGGTAAACATAAAGGATAGGTCTCTCATGAGGGCGGTCCACTTGATGGGCTGTAATATCGAGGAATTCCCATTCTCATACTTGGGCCTCCCCCTTACACCCGGATCTCTTAGGTGTGCAGATTGGCTTCCCATCATCCAGAGATACAAGTCCAAGTTGACTGGGTGGAAGACTAGAGCTCTGTCTTATGGGGGCAAATTGGTACTGTGCATATCTACGTTGGACAGTCTCCCTATTTACTTTCTATCTTTATTCCGAATTCCGAAGACGGTGGCCAAGAAACTTGATTCAATTCAATGTAGGTTCTTCTGGCATGGCAGTGGGGGCAGATACAAGGGATGGCATGATTTAGCTTGGGGAAGGGTAGTCAAAAGCAAGGTACAAGGAGGATTGGGGATCAAGCATGTTAGGGATTTCAATCAGGCTCTCTTATGTACGTGGCTGTGAAAGTTGGGAAGTGAAGAGGATGGGTTATGAGCTCATGTGATTAGGCAGCCGTACTTCGAGATGAGGAGAGTCTAGGACTTCGCTCTCTCTCCTCTCTACAAGACTTCTTTTTGGCGAAATATCATCTCTTGTAGGGGCGTACTTCGCGCTAGTGTTCGGATCCGACTAGGAAATGGCCTCGAAAGCCTTTTCTGGAAAGACAGATGGTGTGGGGACTTCCCCTTGGAGGCTTTGTTCCCTAGCCTCTTTACGGTGGCTTCGAAACCCCTAGGGGTAGTCTCTCATGCCTTCGACCACCTCCTCCTGGGTGGTACTTGGGCACCGACTTTTAGATGGGATCTCAAATAGGAGGAGTTGGAGCAACTTTAGGGCCTTCTCTCTTTCCTCCTTGCTCATCGTCCTCAGAACAGTAAGAATGTGTGGGTTTGGAGGTGGGAGGAGAGAGGCTCCTTCACAGTTAAATCGGCATATGTCGCCATCTCATATGGAGGTGTACGCCACAGCTTTCATGATCAAGTGTGGAGACCGAAGAGCCCCTTGAAGGTGTGAAGATTCTGGTTTAGAGAATCTCTCATCTCATAGGAGGTTACCGACCCGTGACAGGCTGACCCATTTCCTTCCGTACGTTTTGCTAACCTACTATCTATGACGTGAGGATGATGAGTCTCTTGACCACTTGTTGGTAGGCTGCTCCTACTCGCAGGGGGTGTGGAGGGAGATTGCTAGAAGGACCAAATGCTTCATCGCCTAGCATTATGATGTTCACGAACCGCTGACGCATTGGGATAGGCCTTGGCCCTTTAGACTAATAGGAGGGTGTGGTGGCTTATCCTTAACACCACTTTGTGGTCGTTGTGGGGGGAGCGGAACAATCGAATTTTCAAGAGGGAGTCTCAAGATGAGGATGTAGTTGCTTTTTTGTGTGTAGTAGAGTAAGGGAATGGATTGTCACTCTTTGGGGGTTAGCGATTGGCGTGCAGATGAGAGGGCGTGATGGCTATGGTAATGGAGAAGGCTTAATCACAGATTGTGATATGGGCCGTGGTGGATGAGGTGTTGCTCGGAGAAGACGAGGGGGTTGGCTAGAGGCGTGGTTAGCGGCTAAGATGGAGGTGCTTTCCGTGTGCCAGCCTTGTCCTCTTCTAGCTTCTTGGAAGAAAGAGATGCGGTTGACCTGTTGATTAGGCTGGTGATACTCTAGGAGTGGGTTTTGAACGATACCCATGTTTGGTTGCTGCTGCGTGGCTTGCTGAGGCGACCGATGTGGTTGTGACTATTGTTGATGTTGTTGAGGCTGTTATTATTGAAATTGGGGTCTAGGAGGAGGCCTCCTGGCTTTTAGGTGGCAATGTATTACCTCATTTCATCCCAATCAATCGCACCTTGATCATTCACATCATAAATGTAATCTTTAAATTGGAAGCAAGTTTCCACCGTATGACTTGTATGGCGGTGGAAGACAGTATCTGGAGGTGTCGGCATTCTGGGGCCATACGGGCTTCTCCCTGGGCAAGGTGAGTGCGTTGGCAGCCATGAGAGCATTGAATACATTCAGCAGTGTCTCTGATAATTGTGGGTAGTGGGCTCTCTTAGGGACGATTGGCCTTCTCTATTGTTGAGGAGGGCCATACTTTTCAGGGGGTGGAACTTGGTGATACTGGGGAGGTGGTTGTTGTTGTTGGGGTTGGAAGGGATGAGGGATGTTGTTTTGGTGGAAGTTATTCTGGGGTGGAGGACGATAAGGTTATGGACCTTGCTGGTTCTGTCGGAAGGGGAGTTGTGATGTTTGTGGAGGCCTTGGGTTGGCTGACTGATCGAGACTGCCAATTGCACTCACTTGCTCGTTCGTTACAACCCCTTTCGTCACTTCACCTTGAACATTGGTGTTTGCTTTCCTAACCACCTTTGGCTTTGGCAGCCTCATCAATCAGCTCCTCAAATATGTCAACAATATTACATTCCTCCTCATGGTCCGGGTACTGAGATGCCTTAAACACATTCAAAGCCACTTTCTCCCCTCGAAATGAGATTTCCATCATCCCCGTGGCACAATTTATATTGGCCTTTGCCCCACAAAGAGGCTAGGGAACATAACGTCTAAGGGGAAGTCACCATACCATCTGTCCTTCTAGAAAAGGCTCTAATTGCCTTTCCCTAGTCGGATTCGAACCCCTGAAGCAATAACATCCCTACAAAACAAGATATCACACCAGAGTGAAGTCTTGTGCCGAGGCGGAAGCTCCAAGTCCCAGATTCTCCTCCTATTATAATATCTCTGTCTGATCATCTGAGCCCACAACCCCTCCTTCCCTTTCCCCAACCTCCACAACGACTTACATAGGAGTGCTAGGTTGAAGCCACTAACATCCTTGATCCCTAGACCTTTTGCCTCCTTGGTAGAAGCAATCCTCCCCCATGCTATGTCGCGCTAGCCCCTGCATCTCCTTCTGCTGCAATGCCAGAACAACCTTCTCTAGATCGAATAAATTTTCTTTGCCATCATCTTCAGGACCCGGAACTTGGAAAGGAAATAGATGGGGAGACCTGCACAAAACTAGTCTACCTCTATAGGATACCACTCTTGCCTTCCAACCAGCCAACCTAGACTTGTATCTCTGGATAATAGGAAGCCAATCTGAATAGTGCAGGGAGCCTGGGGTGAGCGGGAGGCCCAGGTATGGAATAGGAAAGTCACTGACCTTACATCCCAACAAGCAGGTCGCCCTCTGGAGACACCAATTTTCTACATTGACTCATATTACAAGCTCTTATTGAAGTTCACCTTCAGACCAGAGGCCGCCTCCAATATCTCCAGAAGAATCTTGACCATTACAGTCTGTTGTAGACCCTTAGTCATAAACATGATAGTGCCATCAGCATGCTGCAAGTGACCACCCTTCTTTGACCACCTGGATGCCCTTAATCAGCCCAACAGTTTCAACTCTCAGCCACATTCTACTCAAAACACTAGTCACGAGCATAAAGAGGAGAGGGGACAAAAGGTCTCTCTAACGGAGCCCCCTGCCACTGTGAAACTATGAGGATGACTTTCCATTGATGAGAACAACAGAGGAAGCCGAAGTAATGTAAGCCCTGACCCAGTCAATCCATTTCTTCCCAAAGCCTATATTCTCCAGTATATAAAACAAACGCTACCAATTCACTCTGTCATAGGTCTTCTCGGCCTATTAAGCCATTAATTGCTTAATAAATTTTATTTAGTTCCTAACAATTTTAGAAAATTCCTAATAATTATTGGGGTTGTTACATGAACCATCTATGGTTCTCGGGGTCATCGAACCTTGATGCGGCAGAGAACTGGATTAATGAAATGGATCACATATTCAATGTTATGTAATACATGGCCCAAGAGAAGGTCCTATTGGCCATGTTCCAACTCAATAATGATGCGTGCATATGGTGGAAGGCCACCACAGGCCATCTTCAAAATGAACAGATTACTTGGGAAGAGTTTCTTGAACTCTTCTGAGAAAAGTATTTCTCCGAGCATGTACGCGAGCGGAAGGCTACGGAATTTGCCTCGCTAAGGCACGATATGATGCCCGTAGCAAAATATGAGCTACAACTTTCTCGTTTGGCCCCTTATGCTGCACACCTTGTGGGAACGGAACTCCTTAAACCCAATCGCTTTATGGATGGCCTAACGCTAATTTTTGTTAAATAACTTGGCCCTCAGAATATTTGGACCTATACAGAGATGGTCCATCGAGCTCATTTATGTGAACGGATCTTGGAGAAGGTCGAGAAATACAAGGGCAAAGGTGATGAACCTAGTTGCAAGGACAAGAGAGGAATAAAAGAAGAGAAATTCAGCATCATGGGGTCTTACAAATCCCGTGACAGCAAGAAGAGGTCTCCTAATGGGAATGGTAACAACAATAAGAACAAGAAAGTTAAAGGGGAGGAGAAGCAAGTCATGATGGCTTGCACTTTTTGCAAAAGCTTTAGTCATTTTGTCGAAGAATGTAGGAAGCGTCTTGGTGCTTGTCTCCGATGCAGAAGTCGAGAATATTGCATGCCTTATTGCCCCTTGATGAAATAGAAACCCTCCAATGGCGGACGTAGGCGACAGGCTCGTTTAAATGTCGTACTAGATGAAGAAGCGCCAGAGGATGATGGTTTAATGGAAGGTATCGTTCAAATTTATTCTCATCATACTTTTATACTATTTGATACCGGTGCTTCTCATTCTTTTATATCTATCACTTTTTTCAAAACTTTGTCAGTTTCACCTATTTCGTTACCTTCGAACCTAGCTATTACTACACCTTTAAGAAAAATTAGAACGAGACAAACCGGGTCGGACCTAGACGGGATCGACCCAACTCGACCCGACTCAAATAGAGATCGAGACGAACGGATCGATCGAGACGACAAACCCTGCTTGTAACATCCGAACCATGTCTCACACTGATGTAATTGTACAACTACATGAATCGTAATTTGTAATTACTAGTGATTTTGTTGGTGTACGTTGGTAGGGCAAAGTGAGCATGTCTTGCAGTGTAGGTTTTGGCATTGAAAAGTGGAGAAAGAGAGAAATTCGTGATCCACTACTTATGCCGCCTAAATAATTTACTGAGACTTACTTGACCCAACAAGTGATAGCTCGGTCAAACCCACTTATCTTAAGGCCTCATTTGATCCGGGCCTGGTCCGCTTTAGTTTGGTGTCGGGTTGGTTGGCCCCCTCACGTACGAGGGAAAGCCTGTCGATTGTCCCGAGGAATCCCAGGGCTGGATTGAGGTCCCGGCAAGATCAGAGGGAACCCTTCCTCTTCTCTTAGGATTAGCTCAACATCGCGACTCCTTGACGGGCTAGGGCCCAATCCTCACTACTAACGCTTATCCCGACGAAGGTTGCGCCATTATCGGGGAGCTAATAAGGAGGAGGCAAAAATCCTTAACTGAGGAGAGTCCCTCTACTGGACGTAGCATCCTCCTAATCCCCTACTTCCACTGTAATCGCGAGAGAGCTCACCACTATATAAACCCAGAAAATCTCTCCGGAAAGATAAGTCCACTCTGAGCTACTTCCACTGGTGAAGAAAGATCTTGTGCCCTTCTGCTCTCATGTTTTTTATTCGCTCATTACTTCTATCGCTAGTTGACTTAAGCATCGGAGGGTTTTCCCCGGGGTCTCAACCTTGGGTCCCCTTATCATCTTCTTCCCTCTTTGCAATATCCTTTGTCGGAGTGGTCGCACCTTGTGATCGCTCTAAATCAGACGGCTCAAGACTTAGCGCGAGATCTTGCATCTTCACAAAGAATTTTTATAAATCAATTAATATTATAATTATATTTTTAAAATTATATTAGCGGATATACCACTATGTAAAATCAAATAGTGTATAAATATTACATATGATCATCTAAACGTGATTTATTAGCTGCCACAAGGTTACAAGTGGTCTAGAGGCTGAATATACCAGAAGTTGCAAAGAGTTGCAATTTGCAAGAGTTGCCTACCCATTAAGTATGGGGTGATTTGTTGTGCTGCCACAAGGCCACTACCATAATATTAATGGGATTCTAGTCCCACTAGAATACAGCTGGAGTATCCAGTCCTTGCACAATGGGGGTTGTGTAAATTTGTCAAACATTAGTGGGAGCTATCAAATTAAGATTAAAGACCATATCTTAATTTTAATTAATGAATATTTACATGTTATCTAATTATTATAAATCTTCTCTTGTAGACTTCAATGGCGAACCACCCGTTATGCGGCATACTTGATGCCAACAGGCTTACTGGTCTGAACTATAGTGACTAACTCAGGAACTTGAGAATTGTTCTCATCGCTGGGAAGATAGCCTATGTTCTTGATCAGCCTGTACCTCCTCTTCCTGTCTATGATGCTGAAGAGGGAGACATTATTGCTTACGAGAAGCATAAAGATGATGCCACCCTTGCCCAATGCTATATGCTTGCCTCTTTGACAAATGAGTTACGAAGATAGCATGAAAAGATAGATGCTAGATCCATTTTGTTTCGTCTTGAGGAACTCTTTGAAGCTCAAAGTCGAACAAAAAGATATGAGATATCTAAAAGTTTGTTCCGGGCAAGAATGTCTAAGGAAACATCTATGCACACACACATTTTCAAGATGATTGAGTGGATCGAAAGGTTGGCAGAATTAGGTTTTGATATGAATAAAGATCTTTGTGTCGATTTGATTCTGTAATTTGCCCCTAGTTCTTTTTCCCAGTTCATTGTCAATTTCAATGTGAACAAAATAGAGTGCTCTCTGGTAGAGCTTCAAAACATGTTGAAGATTACTGAGAGCACTATGAACAATGGGAAAGCTCCTGTAATGCTTGTTCGTAAGTGTAGGCACTCCAAAATTGACATCATCTTGAGTACATCTTATGTTGCTTTATAATGCCCCAATTTGACCCTCAAATTGACTTATTTGAGTGGTGTTCCACATTTTTCTTAGATTTTTCTCTATTTCTAATTTTCCCTACATTCTCCTATTTTTTGGATTTTTTAGATTTTTATAGGTAAAGCTAAGGTTGATGAAAGACCCCATGAATATGTGCCTAAAGTTCCGTTCCCTGATGCTTTAAAGTCGAAAGCTCATAAGAAATAGCCAGTCCACCAAGAAGAGCTAGTGAAATTGTTTAAACAAGTGAACATCAATATTCCACTTTTGGACACGATCAAGCATGTACCAGCATATGCAAAGTTTCTGAAAGAGCTGTGCACTCCAAAAAAGGAACCCAAGGCGATAACTCAAAAGATCCGCCTATCTGAAGATGCCAGTGTGGTCGTGATGAGCCATTTACCTAAGAAGTTAAAAGACCCCGCAGCTCCTCTCCTCTAATCTCATGTGATATAGGTGGAGTTACATTTGATAAAGCATTGTTGGACTTTGGAGCCAGTGTAAATTTGATGCCTACCTTTCTATATGAGCAATTTGAGCTGGGGGAGTTGAAGCCCACGTCTATAATTCAACTGGCAGATCGATATGTGAAAACTCCAAGGGGTCTGTTGGAGGATGTGATTATAAAAGTACATGAGTGTTATTTCCTAGTGGATTTTCTCATTTTGGATATGGCCTCGGCCCAAGAACGCAAGCACACGCCTATTATTTTGGCACGTCTATTTTTAGCCATGGCAAAGGCCAATATAAACTGTGCCACGGGAATGATGGATATTTCTTTCGGAGGTGAGAAGGTTTCTTTAAATGTGTTCAAGGCATCTCAATACCCGGACCATGAGGAGGAATGTAACATCATTGATGTCGTTGAGGAATTGATTGAAGAAAGTCCCAAAGTTGAAAAGTAATGTCTAGAAGAGGGTAGTATGCTCCAGGATTCTCCTCTTTCTTGTGCGTCCTACTCTAGGATAGAGCCACTCCCTCCATTGCAAGCTAAACCTATTCTTCCATCTTTGAATCAGCCAACCGTTCTAGAATTGAAACCTCTGCCAGATACTCTTAAGTATGCTTATCTGGGCCCCGACCAAACTTTGCCTGTAATCATTTCTTTCAACCTCACTTCTGCTCAAGAGTCTTAGCTTTTAGATGTCCTTAAGATGCACAGGGGGGCGATAGGATGGTCTGTGGTAGATTTAAAGCGTATTAGTCCAGATGTTTGCATGCATTATATCGGTACAGGTGATACGTCTCGCAATGGACCAGTTTGACAAACCTTGCTCGGCGGTCCACTGTCACTCAGCGCCTTTCCTTTTTTATCTTAAGACTCTTTGCCACCAGAGTCTCATCCTACTGCTGTTGTTGCAGACTTGCAGTCCGCTGGCAGCGGACAGAACCCTGGCAGCTGACTGTAACAAAAGCCTATTATTGACAGGCTTTCCCAGGGATGTCTTAGAAAGCCTTCCCTCCTAAGCTTTCCACCCAAACAGGACAAACAAAGCAGTGGAGGATCATATCATTGAATGGTTTCATCCCCCCGCACCTCGCAGTGATGGCAGCCATGGCATTCTATTTATATTTTATATACGTGTTTCCATTCTCTGCCATGAACGAATTTATTAGCTCACCCAAGCAGACAACTTGCTGTCAAATTTTCGAGCAGTGGCTACCGATGCACTGTTCTTCCCCGCAAGGCCCCTGTAGCTTAGAATCTACATCGGTGGAGTCACCTTGCCAATGGGACGCATTGAAGGCACCCGCCATCCGGGAAGCTCTGAGTTCATCAAGGAGAGACCTCTCATGTAAGGTTTGCAGGATCGGTGGCAGTAGACGCGTCGGTTCCGGTCAGGTATGGTCCGGTATGACATGTATGTTTGTGTGTTGCAAGCATACCGCAATCGTGGACGGGAGTCGGTGACAACGACGACGACGGCGGGAGGCAACGACGACGGATGTGTGCCGGTGGTGTGTCACATGTCTAACATACCGCTGTCGGCTTGATACAATCCGGTACAACCGATTCGTAACGATACTCAACGATACGCCAAACTTAGCTCTTATAAGAGAAGTAGCATCCATCACCCGACTCATCTTATAGCGGAACATCTAGGCCCATCATTTGGTGGACCCACGGTCCATGGCTATAGATCCCACTATAAAAGACTGCCGTCACAGGGTTCACTGGAGACTTGAGTTGTCAACAGGTTAGGCCTGAGTCGGGTTGAGGTTGACTCGGTTAGGCTTGAGTCGGGTTTAGGTTGACTTTGAGTCCGACTCATCAATATTAAAATCTGAATTTAGTCCAGACTCAGAGTTATGTTGGATTAGACTCGACATTATTAAAAAATATTTTTTAAAGATAAAAATTATATTGTAATCTATAATCTAGCATTATCAACCCACATAAACATTGGTCACTATTAAGTTGTAACTTATTAATAGCAACCAAAGTAAAATGTTTGTCACTAAAATAAATATTCAGCGACTATACGTTGGTCACTATTTGTGTTGACACAGTTAGCGACCGATGATGCCTTGGCCGCTAGATCTTTTTAAGGTTTAGCGACCAATTAACATATTGTTGCTAATGTAAATTTTATAGCGACCAATTGTTCGTCGTTGTTGACATACATGGTGGCCCTGGACATACATTAGCGACCAAACATGGCGACCAATCATAAAATGGTCGTTATTGCAACCCTTTACTGACCAATATTGTGTTGGTGGCTGTAAGCCAACTCTTTAGTGACCTGTGAACTATTTTGGTCGCAAATATAGATTTTCTGCGATCAATTGTAACTAGTCGCTAATGATTTGGTCGCTACAGACCCATTTTTTTGTAGATTGTAATTCTAGCTTATGTCTTAAATGGTTAATTGCGACGTTTCACTAGAATTGTGAAACGTGACTTGAGGACACCAAATGCACATTCAACACAATTGCGTAGTTGAGCATGCCTATGGTTAAACAAATTTTTCTTGTCCTTATGTGTAAGCCTTCTCCTATTAGACCTATACTCTGGTAGATGATATCTTGTGCCATGGGATGGTGCTAAGAAGTGAGAGGTATTTGCATATCCCACATCCACCAACCAGTATTTCCCTACGGTAAGGAATGAATGAAATTCTAAGTATATAAAGTAAATATGAAAAATAACCATTAATTAAGTAACATTTATCTTTTGGTATGGTAAATCCATCTTTTTCAATGACCTACCTCAAGACTTTCATGTATGCAGCTGATCCCTCCCATTCCACAACGACATAAGTAAACATTAGATCAAAATTGACGCACCCCATTACGTTTTGGGATGTTTCACCCTTTCGATTTTGATTATGAGAGTGGTCAACAGTTGGAACCTTTGCAGATATATGTCCCATCATTGCACCCAATGCATTTTAATGAAGAGAAAGACATAATTAATAATAATTGATAATCAATAAGTAAGCATTAATAAATGCCATAAACTATGCACTCTAGGTCGGATCCTCTAATTGGTTTTCCCCCCAGCCCGGACTCAGGCTACAAAGGCCAAGGGCCGTATGGTAACTAGCCTAAAAACTATCTCTCTCGGGTCACGCTCTCCACCACTCCCAAGTGGGTCCGCACACGCGTGCACAGGAAAGTTACGACTAGTGGGGGCACACTAAACGTGAACACTAAAAATCACGCACGCACCCATTGCAAGTAACGCGGAGTAATAGTTGGTCCGAGGACACCAGACTCTGGACAGCCTATTAGGCCTAATAAACTCAACGGTCCTTGAGTCACGACTCGGGTCAAGACCATCGCGCGTGACGGTATGACGTCGTTAATCCAGCCTAATCTCTAGGTCTGAAACTATGGTAGCATGATTCCCAAGGTAGCTCACAAGCCACCAAGTTAATTCCCTATCCAAGGGACGCACGGAAAACCTCCAGCCCCAGGCTGGGCGACTAGACCCACAGTCCAAGGCTATCTACATGGCCCACACAGAAGACACTCTCCGGAGAAACCTACGTCGTGCGGGGAGGGCCCTCCGTACCCATACCGGCTCACGGTGACTCACTCAAGCGCAACACGAAAGCTCAGAATACATGGGGTCACCTGGACCCTCTAAACCACACAGGCATGCTAATCGAGATAACACGATACTTCCAGACCCCCAAAAACACGGTCACAGTCCCCAAGGAGTGTCCGAGACACACATGGGCCAAGGAAGGCATGCCAGGCTGCCTTCCCACCCTCTGGCCCACAAGACTGGTCGCCCATATGAACGCGCACCCCTCCCTGGGGGCGTTAATAAATGCAACCCCCACCATGGCCGCGATCACCCATGAACGTGACCGCCACCCTGGGCACGACCCTGCATTGATGCAACCGAGGCCCACACCGCGATGAGGACGTGGTGGGGAAGACTACCGCGACTCCACTGAACGCGGTCAATTGGAGTGCCGCAATGCTAGCAAACGCGACGGGTCCCCCAGTCGTGACAGCCGCTGAACGAGGCGGAGCTGGCGACCGTGACCTGATCGTGATTGGTCTCATCACTGCGACCCTAACTGCCTTATTGTTCATCTTCCTGGATGAATGGGTCTTCCTCCCCCTTGTGGAGTGATAATGGTAGTAAACATGTGATGAAGTAATCTCTTCAGAGGAGAGAACTTATTGGTAGTAAATTGAGTCAGATTTGTTTGTTTCTTGTCTTTAGGGTTGTAAAGTAAATCAGTGAGAATGGAGTAGGCTTCGTGTTCATCATACACGAAGTCTCCTTCAACTACTGCTTCTTCAGGAATCCTAAAGACCTTAAGCAGAAAATGCCTAGTGATTTCAATCCTTGTTCCTTTCACATGAGACCAAATTTTAGACAATTCAGAATCAAATTTCAATTTTTTGGAAAATTCTGTCACTAGTCTAGGGTAGTAAACTCTATGTTTCCCCATGAACTTCTTCCATTTTTGAAAATTGATCAAATCCAATAATTTGGGAAACTCTGAAAGCATTGTTTGGTCATGAAATTTCATATACCGTGGAAAGTTGATTTTAGTTGTCTCGAGCAAAGATTCTGCTTCTATGGAAGACCTAGCAGAGATGATTTCTTCTTCGTCAGGCTCTCTACGGGTGGACTCTACAGCAGATATCCGACGCCGTTTGGATGGAGCTTCTGCTATCTTCTCTTTTCCTTTTGCAAATTTTACTTTGGGCACCTCAGAATCGATACCTTGATCATGCACCTCCTTTGATCTCCTTTGGTACTAATGAACTTCTACAGACTTTATGGACAAAGTGTCCACTGGATGCTGCTCTTCCGTTGCCTTTTGCTTTCCCTTGCTCTCGGCGGCCGGAGCAGACATGATTGTTATGGTGAAGAATGGGATACGGAGGGTGGCAGGAAGGTTGGAGAAATATGGAGAAGACAAAAGGAAAGGCCAAGGTTACGATCTGGAATGGGGTAGAGCGGACGTAGGGAGCATCGATGCAGAAGGATGCTTCGACTTGGATGAAGTAGGTTTAGAAATGAGGAAGAGTTTGAATAGGGAAATGTTATACTTTGTCTTCTACCGACTTTACCAATTTCAACATTTAGTTCCCAGACTACCCTTCACTTTAATTAAAATACCTTTCTTTACACATAGATGGTTTTCAGCGTATGAGGATTATATCATACTCCATTAATCTTCTGGAATTAATCCTTTAATGTACAATCAGACCTGACATCCCACAAAGAGGATAATGAATCAATAAACGCCACTGATAGATAATGAGATGGTGATATAGAAGGGGGGGTGAATAGATCACTCCCAACTTACCCCCGACAATAGAATTTAATCGATGAAGATCGAAACCCTGCAAGTGAGTCACCTCTCAACCAACAAAAATTACTAGAAACGTCAAGCTTAGATGGAACAGCGATCAAATCGTGCCAGCAAGAAGACTAAAGATTAGACGCTCTACTATATGAAATGAGAGAGCTGAACAAAGGAGGAAACTAAATGAGATAATAGATAGCCGCCAGGGGTATGAGGTGGAGGTTGGACCCTAGAGTCTCCTCACGCAAGAAGGCAACCCTCCAGATAGGCCTAACCTATCATTTGAGCTATGTCTTTTGATATACCTCCTGGAGACAGTGAATCCACACATGCAATCATTGAACTAAAGAAACAAACCACTTGATGTAACACAGAGAATTTTTATGTGGTTCGATTGCTACTCGCAATCTACGTCCACCCCTCACTCATTCAGAGTGAGGCTTCCTTCCTTCAAGCAAAAACAAGCAGACTTAGTTTGCAAACATTCGTTGCCTAATAGCTTGAGTTCAAAGAGAGACAAATCCCTCGACATAGATCATGGAATCCTCAGAATCTGAACCCTGGCCTTGCCACCCGCAAGTCCAAAACCGGAGGACTATCTTCCCTTCCTCTAAACCAGAGGGAAAACACGAGTGACAACCCGCCACTCGCACCCCAGAGACTTAGTCTCCCTTCCTCTGACACCTAGAGGGAAACCAGAGAACACTCTCCCTTCTCCTGAATTCACAGGAGGAATCTAGACCTCAAACTAGAGAATCGGAAGAACAAACTAGAAATGGAAAAGAAAAGAAGATCACAGACGAAGAAATAAAAATGTCGCTCTCAATAGAGCGGTGCAGTTCAGGATTTGATCCTACAACTGATGATCACAGATCTTCAATTGGCTCCTTCTTCCTTCAGATTCTTCTCTGACTCTTTCTCTCTCTAGCTTTCTTGACGGGATCGTCACAAGGTCGTCAAGCAATGCGGACAACTACCAATCATATTTGCTATTTCTAAGTGTTTTATGTTCCGAAACTCTCCAAAAAGGATCCGAAAGACCTAATAAAGACCCAACAAAGATCCACTAAGGATCTGGGATATTACACAGGGTATTACACCTGTTCCTTGAAATTTCTTTTCAAAGTTTTCACAGTGAACTAGTTTTCAATAAGTTGTGAAGCCTCGAAGGGATGCTAGTGACCTGCGAAATAATCGCATGGCCTCTAGCCTCCCCTTGGTGGATGAGGAATAACTCTCAGCCCATCCCTCTACTATCACTTAGTCTGTAGCTTTATTGGTGTTAGCCACCGTGTTAGCAAGTCAAGACTTCATATGTCTGCTTCCTGAAACCACTTGGCCGGCTTAATACCTTCACAGCACACCCCTCAGGAGGGACCAAGGACCTAAGAAGTCATCACATGGCCCCTAGGTCTCTTGCTCACTAGTCTGAGGAATAGTGAAGTTCTGTGTCCCTTTTGTGGCTCAATATGCTTAGTTCATGGAATCAGTGGGATCCCTAACCCCTGCAGCCCAATAATCTAATCTGTTCACATGTTTTCCTACTCCCTGGCCCTTGTATCCTACCTCCAGGAACAATTAGACCATCTCCCTGGCTAAAAAACCCCTAAATTCCATCTTCTCTGGCCCATTCCGGTGTATAAAACCCCTGATATAGTGGCCAGGCATTGTAGCTACAGTGCCAGTCGCTAACTCCCTCTCACGCAGCACTGTAGCCACAGTGCCTCAGTCGCCAACTCCCTCTCACAAACCACCCCCCTGCAGTCATCGAGTAGCGCCCCTCTCGCCGCCAGGTCATGCATTAGCCGCCACCTCAGTTCCCCTAGCCACCGGATAAAGCCTTTCATCCCTAGCTACCGTTTGGCCCTCCGTTTGCTACTCCAGCCGCCAGATCCATCCCATGCCGCCATGTTGAGCATCCAGCCGCCGTATCCACCTTCTCACACTAACACTCTCCAGCCTTTGACCCCTCCTTTGGTCATCATGTTCTCCCTATGATCCCCTGGCAGAGTAAGGCAAAGACAATCACGGTGCATAGAGCTACATCAATGGGAATTATATCCCTACATTTCAAACACCTCTCCAACTTACCCTTGTCAAGTCAAAGGGGATCCGCTGCTTACCTGAATGATGGGTCCAAGGACAAGAGCGATTGATGAGCAAGAGCAACCCTAGATTGTCAAGAGTCATTTTTTTATTAGAGTTCTTACACTGTATTTGGGGGTGAAGTTAGTCATGTTATGTAATTTTCTTTTTCATTAAGTCAAGTGGTCAAGTGAGTCAAGTGTCTTTTGTAAACTTGAGTATTTGATTCAATAATGTTGGATTTTTCAGTACATCGTCTTGTGTTCACTTCTTCTATGTGTGAATGTTAGCACTTTGATTATCTTGGTAGCTTGAGGCTTATTTACTGGTTGTCCACGTTCCCAACCTAATTTTGCGGCATATCTCAGGGTGTGACAAGAACATTCTCATCCTCAGCACACTCCATAGATTGGAACACCAATTCCATTGCATCAATCCACAACCTTACAGCATCAAGATTCGGCTAGCCTTCAATCGTCAGTGGGTGAAACTGTAAAATCTCTCGCCAGAGATGCCCACGACCACCATGTGACGAACTGCCCTCGCCAACCTCCAGACCACAACGCTGACTCAACTGTCGCACAAAGAACTGATACATGCCGGCATAAAACTCAGCTTGACATGGCACACCTAGGGCTATAACCTTTGGAGGAAAAGACTTACCACTCAGCTTCTCCCTACTCAGCTCCTCCTGAGCCCTCGCCGGCACACCCGACAAAGGTTGAACTCGCCTCCTCAGTGTAATCTAGCCCTTAACACAAACACGAAAAATAATAGGGGAGGGGTGAATAAAATGAAACATGCTAAGCCAACTGTCGACTATACTCGACTCTCTAGACACAATCACTTTATTGTTTTGAATTCCCATGCATTTTCACAACCACACTCTGATACCAACAGTAACGACCCAAGATTAGGATATGGGGATGTACCCGATACCATTCGAATCCTCACCCGCCACCCACGAGCCAGAAGGCTGAGAAGGGTTATTTGGAGTGTTGTAGTTATGCATAAAAATTTTAAACAATAACATCGAAGTAAATCTACAGAATTAATCTACAATTCAAATAGAAATAAAATTATATTTTATAATAATTAAATAACTACTGTCACGTCCCGATGCGAAAAAATTGGTACATAACAGTTATAATCGGAGAGGAGGAGAGACAGTACAGAGGGGGGGGAGAGGGTATGTTGAGAGAGAGGAGCTACATGCATGGGCCATGGGGGCTAGGTTGGAGAGAGAAAGAGAGAGGGAGAGAGAGACCCACGGGTGTTCGTGGTGGCTACGTGGGTGTGCGGTTAGAGGCGAGTGTGTAGGAGAGGGAGTAGAGGTGGCCGCGGGCTGGCGAGGGTGCTGTCGGAGAGGGTGGCAATGGAGAGTGCAGATGCTGAGGTGCCGGTGGCGAGAGAGGTTGGCAGGGGAACCACCGGCGGGGTGTGAGAGTGGGAGAGAATGGGTGAGAGGTGTAGATGTTTTGATGGTGGTGATGATGTGAGTGTGATGTGAGAGAGATAGATGGGATGTGAGTGTGATGTGCACTAAGTCATGCAATCAATAGCATCCAATATAAAGCATGTAGGCATGTCACCTTAATAGTATAAACTAAGGCAAAGAAGAAACTAAACACACGCCGTGGGCGTGGAACAAAGGAATAAAATGGAAATACACACCGTGGGTGTGGAGCAACTAAAGGAAAGCAAGAAAGTAATAAGAGATGATAGAGGAAGATGACAAATACCCAAAAAAGAAAGATGTGATCGCCACTAAAGTAAATAATACAGTAAAACTACACTACGTACCTTGGAAAGAGCTGAGTGCAGCACACCTGCCCGCGGGAGAGACAACCCAGGTGCAGCAGAGCGAAATGGTCTTCAGATGACTGCCAAGCAAAGACAAATAGTCGCATGATAGAACGCTAATGATCCGAAAATAGTGTAGCAAATGGCCGCTAGGCGCACCCAGAACAGTAATGTGGAACTTGGATCTGCACCCCTCTTGGTTGGCCAGAAGAGCTAGGCCTCGTGTAGTGAGTCTTGTAAACCTGCAAAATAGTGTAGACACAAAGAAAAAGTAACCCCATTAGCCCTTGGACAAGTGTAGTATCTATAGTGCAATTAAACTATTATGCATGAAAGGAAGGGTGAATACCTGGGGGGTGATTTTTTAACCCCTGTGGGGTGTGAAAATAGTAGGAGGATGTTTGAAAACGTGAGATGAATGCAGAGGAATGTGGAAGAAGAAAGGGGGAAGATGCCATGATGGCCCATTGGACTGCCAGAGGGGCTAGATATCCCATGTCTTAAAGGTGTTCAGGAAAATTCCTGAACTCTTATTTCTGGGCATTTCACTGGGAAATTATCCGGGTACAACATACACCCAGGACTATTCCTCCATAGTGTGAAAGTACAATTATATGGGTAGTGACCCCTAAACATAGGGACGTGCAGAAATTCTGAGTAACACTAGAGGGCTACTTTATCGCCTGCACATACATTCGGGGTTCTCAATTTTTTGTTAGCTTCACACAACCCCTTTGTTTATTCTTAATTTTAGACTTCACTATTCGACGCGAGTTTTCTCATGTGTCTCAATGGGGATTCCCGACTACTTAGATTCATCCCTTATATCATTTCATGTTGGATTTCACTGTTTGACGCGAGTCTCCTCATATGTCTCAATGAGGATTCTCGGCTACTAAGAGTCATCCTTTGTTATGATTTTATGGTAAATTTCACCGTTCGACACGAGTCTCCTCATATGTCTCAATAGAGATTTCCGACTATTAGGATTCTTCCTTATTTTAATTGTGGAGTTTGCTGCACCTTTTTTGCGTGAGTTTCCTCATGTGTCTCAATGGGGATTCTCGGCTACTTGGATTCACATTCCACCTATCATTATCATCATTTTTTCCTTCTCTTTTTTTAAGGGGACATGCAGCTTTTTTTCTACACTATCACCCTTTACGCGAGTGTATAGATTTGAGCATCCATGAAGTGTTAGGGAGAATTTATGACATCCCTATGGCTAAGAACTATTGCTCATATCGTGTACGAAGTGTGGGAGTTTCATCTAGGGTGCATCTTGTGAGTTATGTTAGCATCATGGCTACGACTCTTCCCCTAACCATATGCACTCACCAAAAATTGACTTTTCATTCCTTAGTGTGTGTCGTGACGCACACGTATCTTGAATCAGGGCAGCGTTATTTAGCAAGGGAGTACGCGGCCTTAGAAATTTGAAGGAAGCGTATTAATACTATATCTCAGGCAGAGATGCACGTGAGGCAAACAAGCACACAAATCACGTCATGATTAATATTTTTTTCTTTTTTTTTCTTTTTTACCCCTTTTTTCTTCTTCTTTTTTTCTCTTTTAATGCATCAATGCATGTGCGAATCTTCACACACCCATTCATATGATTTGCTTGTTCTCATGAAATATATCAGCCTGCACTTCTTAGATATCTACTACTTGCTTCATAAGTCACATAATGACAAGAGTGTTACTGACTTTCTATATTTGGTTTGGCAGGTCATCAAGTAATAATCCAGATTCATGCTCAAACACCTTAGATGCATAAAGGTATGAGAAGAGAGGCCAAGTCTAAAGTTCAGTTAAAAGTTAACGATTAAGCCTCCTTGCTGCGAATCAACCTCATTTATCAAATGAAGGCAGAAATTCTGATTGTCACGTGGATTCGAAAGTACATTCATTAGGAGCACGTGATCTGAGGTGAGTTCCCAACATCTTGGAGATTCCTAACACCTTTCCACGTGGCTGCATCCTAAAGAATCTTCAGCTTTTCATCTGACACGTGGCTAAGCAATCTTTTTAAAAGATGTGGGTAGGAACATTTCTTCCATGCGCCCAAATTGAATCTTATGGGGACCACAAGATTCATCTTTGCAAGGATAAATATGGAGCGCGAGCGATAGAAGGTAGCATGAATTGTTGAAGAGGAGAAGAGCAGAGAAGCTGATAGAAGCAGAAGAAGCCTGAGAGAAAGAGGGCTTGTTGTAGAAAGGAGAGTGAGTGAGAAAATATACTATCAGAAGAAGGTAAAGAAGGCTGAGAGAAAAGAGAGGGATAGTAGAGGTTGTGTCAATCTTGACTTATGGATCAGATGTAGAGTCATTTACACGAATGAGAGCTACATTTGTCTTTCTGCTTTGGTTATTTTCATTGTGTTTTCTTCATTTACTTTTGAATGATTGTAAGCTGTGTAGTCAGCAGAGCAAGCTGTATTACTCAGCGGCGACGATTGGTTCCTCGGACAGCAAGCTGTGAAGCTCAACGATCTGTAGGGATTTCATCCCAAAAGCTGTGGATTAGCAAATTGGCATCCTATTTGTCAGCAGAAGCCTCACATGATTGAGTGAGGGGTGGACGTAGATCTCAAGCTTGAGATCGAACTACCTTAAAAACTATTGTGTCCACTATGTGATTGCTTACGCACTGAAACCAACACATTGAGAGCGCGCCTATACATTCAATCAGGAAACTTAAAAACTCACTTCAGTAGAACAGATGACAAAGCTTCTGGAATTAAGTCGCCGGGATAGCTTGGCTTGGCCCGAGGTGCAGCAAACTTCGTGAAGGAAGGAATTGATGGAGGAGGTAAAGCTGAAGCCGCCCAGAGGACTGCCGCCCTCTTCTGCTCGACCTCCTGTTGCGCAGTCACCCTGGCGGCGGCGAGTGCCTCCTCCACGTGTGACTTCTCTTGAGGCTCCCCAGCAGCCCCGGGAGAATGAGTGGGAGTCGATGGTGGCTTGGACCCGGCCCATGCTTCACCTGCAGCGGGGACCAGTGAAGGCGGAGGCCCCTCCCTAGCTGACAAACATGAAAGGCACCCGGGCGTGAGTGTCCCGCGCTAGGGCAAAGATAAGACCCGCTTGAAGGGCGGTCATAACAAGAGAAATCTTACCGGCCGGTTGGCTCGGTTCAGCCTGGCCAACCTAAAACTCTTCAAATGACGAGATGGGGGGCGACGCAGGAATGGTCCTTCAGGGTTGGGCGGCCTCCGCTTTCCAGCGCTTGGCCTCCTGCCACCCGGTGGCCTTCGCCTCGCCTAGAGCCTTCTTCATGGGCGACCTCGCTCGGGGCCTCTTCGCGGGGGGAGGCAGAGGATTTGTGGTCAGGGCCGTTGGCGCTTCCTCGAAGTATGTCAGCTTCTCTGCTTGTCAGAGGAGGTTGCGGTACGTCGCCATTTGGGTACTGTCCGGGTTGTCTGTGATGCAAAGAAAAAAGAGAAGAGGAAGCATGGAGTTAGTTGCTATCTAACGCCCTGAAGGATGCAGCAACGACCGACAAAGAAAATATAATATGTGTGCGTGATAACATGTATCGTGGGGGCCGGTATAAAGTCAAAGCGAGACTGGCCAGTAGGTCAGGGAGGGCTCTTGGTCCCAGCGGGTCACTTCCCAAACCAACCAACACACGTCCCCAACCTTCTGACACCGATCGGCAAGGGCGGCTAAGTTTGCATGCTTCCTGGCACCCAGATGGCATAGCAGATTGAAATAATCCATCCCCCAGCCATCGACATAATAGTAGGCCAGGTGTAGCAGTTTGCCCAAGATGGCCCTTCCCGAGTCTTCGATCTTCAACCCGTGCACCTGGAGAAGGACATACATCCAGGTAGTGTCCTTGTAGTTTTTGGGCCTTCGCTCCTCGACCCGCACGAAGGTGCAGTATGGGCAAGTTGGGTTGACCTCCGAACGCCAGCTCTTTACCGGGGTGCCCTCCTCCTCTGTCGGAAATGGGTAGTTGATCAAGTCCAAGCGTTCACCCCTGACGTCGTAGAGGTCTCGCAGAGTCTTCTTGAAGTCATCCTCCGCTACTCGGGGCAGCTTGACTTGGGGCACTGTCTGGGTTTTCTGAGCCTCCTTGCGTGCAAGCAGGTAGGCGGCCACCTCATCACTCTTACCATGCCACAATCAGAAGAGGTGCTCTGGGTCGACGTCGAGGACGGGCACGGGCTACTGACTCAAGAACCTCCTCTCCAGTCCATCCCAACAGTCGGTCTTGTGTAACCGATAAAATCCCGTCCGGGTGTTCCACCACTTTATGTACTCTGGCGTCACTCGCGGGACCCGGCCAGGGGCTGGCACTGGAAAGGTGGCCGTGTCTGCCCGGTGGAAGAAATCCCACCAGACCCGGGCAGTCTCAGCAGTTAGACTCCCCTGGAGATTGCGCGTTGCCAGAGTAAACTGGGCACTGTATGGGGGGATATGCTGATCGTACCCAAAACCGCACCCAAAACAGAAGGGATAATAGGGCTCCAACAGCAGGTTATCCCCCTTCCTGAATGCCAATACACTCGGATGGATCGACAATGCCCAATCCCTGAGCTCGGGCTCCAACAACGGGCGAACCACGTTCTCTTGACTGATGGGGTGCACGTATTTGACCACTTGGTCATCTTTGCACTCCCGCTTGTTGTTTACCAGAGGGCTCGAGTGGGCGGCCAGCGTCCAGAAGTGGATGGAGCCTGCCGCGTCTTGAGGAACTATTGTCAGGCGGCCCCTGATGTCGTAAAGTCTCAGGGAAGTAGAGCTCGGCTCTACACTCGCGAATTCCAACATCCGCGGCATTAGTCCCCAGTCCTGGATAGTGCGGGGAGCGAATTCTGGGAAGAGCGAACAGACCCACTCATTAAAGAAATGCAATGGGAATACAAAGCGGGCTTGTCGCGGAATCTGGTGAACGCTCACTTCCCAGAGCATCTTGTATATCAGACAAAGGGCGGCCAAGCATAAAGATAGTTTGATTCCCCATGCCATCTGACAGGCAGGGTAAATTACGTCTGGTCAAATGATGGTCTCATCCCCATGCGGTAAGGCGAATGAGCACAGCCAATATGTTAGAAAGGCGGCGCAGTGTGTCATTGGATCGACCGCCATCGGGTTCGGCCCGCTCAAATGCCCCTTTGAGGGGATCTTCACGTCTGACTTGGGTTTAGCCTATTTCTTGCGGGCGACGACCGTGCCTACGCATGGGAAATCTTCATATTTCTTTGGCCTGTCAAAGAAATACTGTAGCCATAAAGCCAGACGGACTCTCTTCCGGTCCTCGCGGCGTGGCCATTTCTCTCAGTGCGCCAGCTTGTACATTTCCCGGTATGCTTTCATCAGGTACCGGTAAGAATACCCCAGAGAGTAATAACCATCGCCGTTTGTCTCATCCTTAATTAAATCAGGGAGACAAACATCTTCATAAGGCTCCCCATCAATGGGTAAGCCACTGAGTTGGCCGAGGCTCCATAAGTCCAGAGATGTCTCGCCCTCCGCAGTGTAAAATGTATTGGTCTCCGCGCTGAATACTTCCAGCATCCTGCAGCAGAGCCCCTTGGAAATTGGGTAGTCGTAACGGGAGGCATAGACGCTGTGATACACGCCAGCCTGGATGAGTATGGGAGCGTAGTTGAATAATTCATACTCAGTGAACTCCACCGCTCCCTCTCTGAAGTTGTGTGCGGTTTGAAGCTTCAGTTCCCCGAACCAGCCCAGCGACATCCCCTGCTTGAATCGAATTGCCAGGCAGACCAGAATAAACAGCTCCTCCTGGTAGCCCCACATCAAGGGAGCTAAGAATAGGCCCGGGCGCTGCTTCTCGCCCTGGACACGTCCGATAGCCGTGTCCCACTTGGCCGAGATGAAGCCCGGATTCCGCACCAGCTTGTCCTCTGTCGGCAGCACGCCCTCCAGCCCCAGCACGGGCTCCCATTCACGGGCCTCGCCCACCAAATACATCGGGACACTTCTCGAAACGACATGCGACAGGCTGTCTCGAGCCTCCACCCATGGTTTCAGATATATACAGACTTCTCTTCAACACAGAACGAATGTGTTCAGATTCAATCTGATGTAAATAAACACCGACTGCTTGTGGTCGATGGGAAAAGACGTCCAGTACATGATTCCCCATAATCGCCAACGCACTCGCACCTGTGAAACCTCGCTTCTCTCCACGTGTCACCCGATCTCCCGAGCCCACGTGCCGCGTCCCGACGATGCTTCCCAGTTAACCCTTGGTTCCATAGGTGATTGTCAAGAAATCGACTGGCACGTACGCACCCCAGTTTCGTTTCCTCAAACCCTGGAAATGTCCCGTGCTATTCGAGTCCCCCTCGACTCTTCGTAAAAGGTGAGTGCCCGATACCGCCTTGAGAGGAATACGGCTACGAAGGGAGATACCTGAGATATATCAAGCTCCCGTGTTTCCCTTTACCTCTTTATTCCTTCGCTTAGTCCGATCACCGATCCCCCAACGAACAGCCATGTGTATGGCCAGTGACCGAGAGTCCAGTGACCCAGCCAAGGGTTGGGAACTTTCTAGTCTCCTTTAGAGAGGGAATGGACCCGGCGGATGTGAGCCGCCTTAAGAGTCCTTTGACTGTGCTTTCTGACTCTTGGACTAGGATGGTTTTATGGCATGGTGCCGTATGGTACAATGGCCATTGGATGAGTCACATGACTCTGTGGCCGTTGGATTTGTGAGTCTAGCTAGTCGTCCTGAGTCTGGTGGCATCGTGCCACCCCGTGTTCTGAGTTAATTACAATGGCCCTGTGCGTGGCCTGTCAGTTCTTCGGTGGTTTCTCTTGAGAGTCTTACATCGAGTGACTTTCCCACTAGTCGTGGCTTTCCTAGGCACACGTGTGCCGACACACTTGGGAGCGGTGGAGAGCTTGACCCAGAGAGATAGTTTTAGTGGTGGGGACACCATGCCCACTACCGGGCCCACTACTCGGAGCTGGCGCCGCACCGCCCCGACTGCACCGAGTTTGTGGCTCAGAGATTCACTCGAAGACTCGACATCATGAGTATTTTATGTATTTTGTGTGTGTATGTAAGTAAAATATATGTATTTCTACATGTATATTTACTTTCGTCTTATTAGGCTAGTCATCCCTCCCCCTTCCACCTATCTCACTCTCCCTCTTTTGCCTAACTCAGTCTCTCTCTCTCTCTCTCCCTCTTCCGACTATCAATCAATCTCTCCCCCCCCATCTGCCTATCTCAATCAATCGACTATCTCAATCATCAACTATGCACTGTGACAGTTGAAGGGTTGAGATAGTCGACTAATTATCTCATAGGCACTTAAACAATAAGATAGTTGTTGTTGGACTATGTTAAGATAATCGATGTTAAGATAGGTGATCGTAAGATAGACAATCATTTAACTTCACAAGGGTTCGACTATGCTAAGATAGTCGATGTTGGACAATGTTAAGATAGTCGATGTTAAGATAGGCGATCATTTCACTTCACTAGGGCTCGACTATGTTGATTGTGATGTGATAGTCAATAGATACTCCAACGCCTATGTGAATTCAGTGCGCCTATGTGATTTTTATGCACCTAAGTTAATTTTGGGCACCCTCCAATAGGTCCACAAGTGGAAAGGGTCCTCTGCAGCGATAACAAGATCCAACCAGTGGGTCCATGAACAGCTAGGCCAGTCTGCGGCAGAGCTCGGACACCCCCAAGCAATGTTGGCGATTAGCCAGTTGGGTTGCCCGACAATGAAGCACCACGCTGAGGAGTCTAAAGGTGTGACACTCCTCATTGAGGAGTCCTAACATAGAGATAGCCTACCACAGCTTGATATGGAGAAGCGGACCCACATGTGTCGGACTGTGCCCTTGGGTACGATATTGGACCTTCTGGAGCACCCTAGCTAGCAGCTTAGCAGCACTCCGTACATCAGGGAAATCCAGGAGGATCGGGTCTGCAGGGAAGCAATGGGGTGTGGTAGAGGATGTTGTCTCGGTAACACTCAAGGAGGTCAGGGTGTTGAAGGAAGGTTAGTTTGATGGGGAGGGGCAGACAAAAAGGAGGAAGGGAGATAGAGTCGATAATCAATCGACTATCTAAGTGCTGTTTTTTCTGATTCTTTATAATGTTTCTGGTTTTTTTTGGATTTTTCAGGATTTTTCTGCCTCCCTCACTTTTAGAGATTTCATAAACATCAGTGAGGTGAGAATGGATCAAAGGGAGAGGAGTTTCAAGTAAAGGATAAAAACAAGGGTCGACCAATTTTTTTTTAAAACAAGATCTCGCAACCCGTAACCCTCACCTCCCTCTCCCCGGCACTCCCTCCCTCTCCCTGGCGAACTCCGGCGTGCTCCCTCTCTCTCCTGTTGGGACCGCCACCATCGTACGGCTCTGGCGATTGTAGGGCGGAGGAGGTGGTGGTCGTGGCAGCTTGCACTGGCTAGGGAGTCTGTCTCTATGGGACTCCGGCGCTCCTTCCCTCTCCCTGGCGAACTCTGGCGTGCTCCATGCATGGCGTCGTGGACGAGAAGACAGACGTCTTCGCCTTCGGCGTCCTGCTGCTGGAGCTCATCTCCGGGCGAAAACCCGTCGACGGTGCTAACCGGAGCTTGCTCAGCTGGGTAAATCTCCGCCAAAACTTGAAGAGACGACGGCGCCTTGCAACAAGAGACGGCGTAGGCATCTCCACGAGTTTCGCAGGCATCGTCTGCAACGTATAGATCCATCTGATGCAGCACTGTCTACCGCCTCAGGCTCCAGGTACGGGCGCCATCCGCCATCCCTAGCAGTAGTTGCACAGTCCTCAAACACAGGTCCGGTGCTTTTGAGTGCATAACCCGGTGCCCATACCATCATCTCAGGGATCCCTACTGCCTTGCTTGGCATCACCCTCCGCGGCTTGGCGATCTTCTCTCTGCAAACCCCTGTGACCCCCGCACCTGCCAGTGCCACTGCCTTGTCGGCAGAAGAGCAGCAACGTGCAACGCGTGCCCTGACCGTCAGATCTCCCTCTCCTGATGCACAACTAGCAATAGCATCGCCTACGGCAAATCCGGTGAAGCAGCCTGCAGCTCCAAAGTACCCAGCTTCTTCTCTAGTTCCGACGACATTTTCGGCCCCGACTGGGCTACTGGAAGCCTCTCCCTCAGATCCGGCAATACTGCCCGCCACTAGATGGCCAGTCCCGATTCTTGAAAAGAAGCTTGCCAAATAGGTTTATATAATTTTTAAAAACGTGTTAATCTTGCCAAATAGATAGCAAGGAGCTTGCATCAGTTTTAAAATTTTAGACAAAAACTGACATGAAACAAATTTTAAGAGAGAAATAGCCTGATGTGACACCACCTTGGGGGTGTCTAGATCGAGTCTATGTAATTTTCTACTTTATTGAGTCTAGCGAATTTGATAAGAGATGAATTAGTGATTGTAATTAGATTATTTGATTTTCAATGATATAGAAGTTGAAATTGAGTAAATACTTGTGCAATTACATCTTATGTGTGATTGTTCCGCGTTCTGGTTATTTCTTACTTGCGAGAGACTTACCATGCCGGCTGTTCGCGTTTCCCCAAGCGAGTCTTTCGCTATAAATAAAGGCTTAGGGTGTGACAGTGTACCTTCAAGGAGCTCACAGGTTATACTCTGCTCACCCGCTTAGCATCAAAAGTGATAAAGGGAAATTCAAAACAAATAGCAAACCACGATGCAAACAGATTTTTAGGTGGTTCGATCTGCCTCAACAGATCTACGTCCACCCCTCACTCAACCCTGAGTGAGGCTTACTGTTGATTCCACAGCTTAAGTCCGCCGATCCACAGTTTCAGGGATGAATCCCTACAGACCGCTGATCTACAACTTCGAGGGCGAATCCCAAATCGCTGAGCCTCACAGCTTGCTTAACTCGTGAAACATGTCCTCACCGCTGAGCGTCACAGCTTGCTATCTGAGGAACCAATCCTCATCGCTGAGCCTCATAGCTTACTGTCTGAGGAACCAATCCTCGCCGCTGAGCCTCACAGCTTGCTGAAACGATAAGAACTAATAAATACAAAAACTAGGCAACTCAAAAATGAAAGCATGAAAAAGATCTAGCTCTTCAAAGAGTAGATTGGCTTGGATCTGATCCAAAGGCCAACAACATCCAGGTCTTCATGAAGCTTCAACTATATTAATCTCTCCGATACCCTGTTCTTCGAGTGGCTTCCTCTCAATTCCTCTCAAGCTTTTCTCCTCTATTCTCTCTATACGTGAACTCTGCTCTCTGTCTCTCTCTATTCTTCTCTCGGTCCCCCTTGCTCTCTGTTGATCCCTTTTACTCTCTATATTTGTCTACCTTCTAATTTTTTTTTCTTGTTTTCTCTGCTTCTCTTCTTGTATATCCACTTCTTGTCTTGAGAAAGATCCTCTTTTATATCCTCGAGCTGATTCTTGTGGTGTAGCACCCCAAATTTTTTAAAAGAATAGATATTCTCTCCTTTCTTCGTAGCAGTAGCTTCTCATACTTGGTGGCTCTCTTTTTTTTTGATCTCTTCTTTAGTAGCTCTCTTCTTTTTCACCTTACCTTTCGGAAGAAGACTTCCCTTATTTATAGAATAGGGGCGCCGAAAATCCTTCTTCTCAATAGCCTAATTAGTGTGGTCCCCACATCATTCTATGAGGGCATGTGGAGGGAATACTCCCGCCAATAGAATTCTAGAAGATGCTCTGATCCGAGACTCCACGTGTCAGAGGCAGAAGAGAAGTTGATCCACGTGGTAGGATACCCTGCTTGGTCTCCCACCTTGGATCACGTGCCCCAAATTAATTTCACTTAAGAGCCTCACGTGAGAGTCACGACTTCTGCCTTTATGCAGTCAAGGTGTTCGAGCTTGAATCTAGGTTATGGCTTGATGACTTGGTTTCACCTATCAAAACAAATGTATATGTTCAGAGAATTTTGACTTAATCATTTCATAAGCACATAGTGAATTATGTGAGTGAATTCAGTTAAGAGGCTACCAGAAGTGTTTACCTTTATCACACACAGGTTGACCTTTTGTTGTAATGTATGCATGACTATGTATAAAATGCATCGACCCTCATAGGCATGTGCATCGACCTTTCTATCTAAAGTGATGAGCATATGCAATGTGATAGTAATCACAGCATCAACCAGTGTGAAGCACTAGGTGCACTGACATGACTTCTCAACGTGATGCATAGCTATTGTGTATGTGCATCGACCTGCCTCTTATCGAGATGCTTACCTGCATGACTGGAAGAGATATATGCATCGACCTATCTAACTCATTACATGAACCAATATGCATGGATGCATCGACCTTGCTAACATGAAGGCTTCGGGCGAACATATGCTTTGACCTGATAGCCTAAGTGTGTGAAGGTGCATCGACCTTCTAGACTAAAATGAGGATATGAATCTACCTCTCAATGAAGCACGTCTGCATATGTGCACCGACCTTCTAGTCTTAGTGACATATGTGCATCGACCTTCTTAGTCTATGACACATATGTGCATCGACCTTCTAGAGTCAGTGACATATGTGCATCGACCTTCTTGGTCTATAACACATATGTGCATAGAGACATCTTCAAGTTTTAAAAGTTTAACTAAACAGGGCATAAAGAAAGTTAAATATCCCATAAATATTGAGATCACGAAAGTGACCTATAATGATCACCTTCTAGTATGCAAAGCTTTCCCAGCTTTCATAAGGAATGGTACTCCATCCCATCTAGCATTATCTATAAAAAGTGCAGCTGCGGCAAATGTTGGAGTCACGCTGTCCTTGGGGACCGTCTCATCATCTATGTAAGCTGGGTAAACAATGCCACCTCTTTTGTGGCTTTTATACTGTCCAATCACCACATTCTCCAACTGCAAAGGCTTCATGGAGCGCAATACCTTAACCTGTACAAATAAGTCAAAATATGTAACAGAATATTAGTGGATTACTTTGCTGTCTGGTTAAACATGGAGAAGGAAACTTCTTGTTTGTCTACATTCCAATGAACCTTTTCATTTCTGATGTCTTCTGCATCTAAACTGACGGGGGTTTCCATGGCAAAGAGTGCGAGTATTTGAAGAAGATGATTCTGCATGATATCCCTAATGATACCATAGCGGTCAAAATACCTGCCAAAAACAATGGAAGAAGAAGCAAGATGATCTCAGAAAAGAAAACACACATTATTTGGAATAGAAGACAGATTCATGCAGATACAAATAATTTATTACCCTCCACGTCCTTCAGTACCAAAATCCTCTGAGAAGATCAACTGGACATTTCTTATATACTGTCTAGACCACAGTGGTTCAAAGACAAGGTTGGAGAAGCGGAGAACTGACAAGTTTTCGACGAGTTCCTTCCCTAAGTAGTGATCAATTCTGTTGACAACAGTTACAGTTGATAAAACCAAGCAAGTAGCCATCAAGGGAAAATGATTCAATTTGTATGATGAAGTGCTACCTAAATATTTGATCCTCAACCAGGTATTGCTTCAAGCCTTTGGTCAAAGTAGCAGAAGACTCAGAATCCCTGCCAAAAGGTTTTTCAACAATAACCCGTGTCCAGCCATTAGTGGAAGAAGCTGACACGCTGGCACACTTTACCACATCTATAAATATGTTTGGTGGAATTGACAGATAGAATAGGCGGTTGGACAGCCTCCCAGCCTGTGAAAAAACAAAGCCTTATGTTAATTCAATAATCATCACTTGAAATATTGAGGTTATTAGTGGTTAGTAATTCTACGCACTCTGTAAATTATATATGTCGAACATACTTATTGCTCTAATGACACGATCTATAGAGACGCGTCACGCATCCGAGAAATCTTCCGCGCTCGGGGCGTGACAGTGGTTCCTATTGCGAACGCAACAAGTTCACCACTTCTGGCCTCTGGCGCTCTAACCCACCTTGATTGTGATGGGAAATTTGAGTAGTAAAGTAAACCAATTTTGGGCAAAATAGTATTAATAAGATGGGGACATAAGGCACAAAATGTAACATGAATGAATTAAAATTTAAGCCTGCCATAGCCTAGCATTTATTAGGATAAAAGGAAACTAACGAGTTCGGTGCCCTAATCGACATGCTTTGGCTAACATAGGAAATATAACCTCTATACTCAATATAAATTGGGGCTTCTGGTATCAAATTAAAGAGGACTCAAAGGCACTTCTAATGATATAAGTTTATTAGGGTTTGGTCCATTATAACCTACCTTAATCGATGATCAAAGGGGACACTGGATGCTCAAAATCGCACAGGAACACCCTCACTCCAACTCGACGTCTCCTCCCTCGATTGCGCTCCTCACCGGCCGCCTCAGCACATGAGCGTTCAAGGTCGGGCTAGGGTTAGTTTTATAGAGTCCAATTCAATCTAGGGGCAATGATAAGGCTGGGGAGAGTCCCACGAACTCGACACATGTGGGAATCACGCATTGACTGGGTCACGCCGCTTCTCACTCGAAATTGAGCCTTCTAGGGTTAGGGTTTTCACGTTGAATGAGAGGGGAAACGGGCTACCCATAAAGGCCATTCGAATGGGCCTGGTCTGGGCTCAATTGATCAAGATTTGGGCTCGAATTAAGTGATCGAAGGTCCGATTAGTTTAAACTCGATTTTAGCCCTAAATCCATTAATTCGGCTTGATTAAAATTTTATTTAGGGTTTGATCGAGAAGATAAATTCTCTAAACATTTAGTCCCTTTACTTGATTATGAATTTTCTATATTTTTATAAATTAGTTGAGATTTAGCCCAAAGGTGATTTTATATTATTATTAAGAAATTCTTAATTCATAAATTTTTGGTGATAGGTGGAGGGCACGCGGCCTTTGTTAGGCTAAGAATACCTCGGCCAAAGATGGCATTATAAGCCAACATCCCCTTAATCACTATGAAGTTAACCATAATTGTGACGATCTTAGGAGGGGTACCGAGAGTGACCGGTAGGCTTAGGGCTCCCTCAGGATAGGTTGCTTGGCCATTGAACCCGCAGAGGGGGGTTCGAATCGGGTGGAGCTTGGATGGGTTTTCACCCATCTTAAGGAAACACTCATACGAGAGGACATCAGGGGCACTACCATTGTCAACTCGTATCCTATCAACATTATAATGGTTTATGGTAGCCGATATTACAAGAGCATCGTCATGCAGGGTAGTTACCCCTTCCAGGTCTTGGTCGGAGAACACCAGGGCCTGTTGCTCGCTCGCCGGTAGAGCTTTGGGGGGCTCAGAGGCCCTACTCACACATTCAGTGTGATGTTTCCTTCCTCGGCTACTATCTCCTCCTGATGCCACATCGCTAGAAATGACATTGATATGGACCTCGCAGGGGTGATTGTCAATGTCTTCCGGGGGATGCCGCGTTCCTCCTTCTGCTCAGACACATATCGAGATAGGTCCCCCTGGCATATGAGACACTCTATCTCATCCTTGAGCTGATGACAATCTCCAGTATGTTGTGTGTGGTCATTGTGGAACTGGCAGTGCTTACGGCGACTGTGTTGCTTTGGGTCGGTCTTCATAGGCTCGGGTTAGCGGAGAAGGCCCGAGCCCTTAGTGTCCTAATATATCTCATAGATGGGGGCGGATAGGGGTGTGTACCACTCAAATTTTCGAGGGGCCTCCCTATGGTCTCCATCTTAATTCTGCCTTTTCCCATGCCCCGAGCCCTGCTCGGATGGTCGCTTCCTATCCCCCTCTCGACCCGAGCCCGTTGGGCCGTGGCAGGCGCTGAGGACTTCCTCGCACTCTGCATGGCGCAGGGCTAGAGTAACCAGATCGGCTAGAGAGGTGGGGGGATGGAGGACCAGCGCTCGCCGGAGGTTTTTGTCATGGGTGCCTCCGGTCAATGCGGTGATGGCTGAGGCAACATCCTGGCGAGGGATACACAGGACTTCTGATTTAAATCGGTTGATATAATCCCGCAGCTTTTCCCCCTATGCCTACTTTAGTGCCAGTAGCCTCACACCTAACTCGGGAGGGCCGCTGCTGGTGAAGCTCTCCTTAAAAATCTGCCCAAACTATCGAAAGTCGTGGATACTGCTGGGGGCGAGTGCTCAGAACTAGGCTTGAGTGCCCTGGACCAAGGTGGTCACGAACGCTCGGCACTTGATAGCGTCGGAAGCCCTGTGGAGAGTCATAAGAGTGTCAAAGCTGTCGTAGTGGTCGGTCGAGTCTCCCTGGCCGTCATATGACTTGAAGGTCGGTAGTGAGACTCTGGGGGAGATCTCGGCCTTCAATATTTGGTCGGAGAATGGGAATTGCTCCTCATCCCCCTTGATGGATGTCTTCTGCAAGGCGCAGAGGGCGCACTCTTGCTCCATGAAATGTCGCTCAAAGTCCCTCAGTTGGAGGGACAATTCTGGTTACCGCTGAGCCGCGGGACTAGGGGGGTGCCCTTGCTGGCTGCCTCATCGTCCCTCGGGGGCATCGATCTCCGGGAGCTACTGGCACATCCCGGACCTTTCACTCCTCAGAGTGGAGGAGGGTTCTTATTCTGGAGGAGGGGCCTGTGAATGTCCTCCTGACCTATTACCCACAAGCCGTCGTCCTCTGAGGGTGAAGCGGCCTCCGGCTATTTGTAGGGAAGATTCTCCATGGGGGGAGGGGCTTTCTCTGGGAAGTCGGGACTTCTCCTCCCTGGCCGCCTGGGTCCTCATGAACTCCACGAGGATATCCAGTTTGATGTTAAGGGTTTGGAGAGCGTCAGAATTCCCATTGGGGGGTTGCACTCCCATAGCTAGTGGAGGTAGCTCTTCGGCTTGGTGGTTACTTTCAGAGGGGAGGCTCCCCGCGGGGTGGGGAGGCACAGGCTCTCCTTCCCCTCCCCTTGCGACTCTTCCCCTACAGCCGACGGTCCTCCTACTGGAATTTCTTCACACCATTATGGCTCTTCACTCGTTTCCCACAGACGTCTCCAGATGAAGAGGGACGATCTCATGCTGATCCTGAGCCATGTGATCTTGGAAGAATCTTTGATCACAATCACCACGTTTGTATGAACTACAAGGCAGAAAATGGATCAGGGGTGCCCAGGGATGAATCCCTAGGGAAAACACTCTGATGCTTAAGTCAACGATGATGATAGAGCACAGGTGAAAGGGGAGATGGTAGGAGAGAAAAAAGGGTGCAAGATCATTCTCCACCAAGAAGTATGGTGGTTCTCACTCAGGATTGTTGCTTACCTCTCCGAAGGGTCTTCCTGGGTTTTTATAACGATCCGTTTAACGTAAGAATATAGGGAGCCCTGGGGTGACTAGAGGAGTTTTTGGGGGAGTTACGTCCTCATTGTATGCTCTTTACAGCACAAGGACTCTTGCTCTCCCTTATCCCCTGGAGTTCCCTGCCCCTTAAAGCTACATAACGGATGCTTGGGTAAGCTTCTGACGGCCGGTCCGAGCTTGGGATGCTTGCTCGCGGTCTTCCCTAGTGGTGGGCAAGTAGATCGGACAGGGTGCACTAGGCCCCCGTAGGGCCCTTGTCGGCCGACCTGTTGCTCGAACATCTAGACCTGGGGGTCACCTAGGAAGTGCTGACCTGAGTGGGTTTGGGGCTTGGAATAAGTGGGCCCAAATTGGGGCTGTCACTTTGGGGAGCTAGGCTGGTTCAGTCGAATTGGACCTAGTTGGGTCGTGCTTCCGGGCGGTGGATTTTTCCCCTCTCCAATAAGGTTTGGAACCAAAGAAAGGTTGGACTTTAACTTCCTTTGATCTTCCAAACTCAATCCATAAATGAATCAAATAAACAAAGAAAAGAATGAAATGAAGAAGAAGAGGTTGTACTAGGCATTGATGTCAGTTGCGTCGACGTAGCCTGAAAGCTGCGTCAACGTAGCATTCATGATTTTTCCCTTGCGTGTTGACACTACCCCTTTTGGTGTCGATGCGATAGCAACGCCAGCCCCTAGCAAGCCTTGTGTGTTGACACAGTGCCCTTCCTGCGTTGATGTGACAGTTGATACAAGCCCCTTACACTGACCTCTAGAAGGCTTTGTGTGTCGACGGACTTGAGCAAGTGCGTCGACGCAATGGCCCTTTGCAGGCCTTGTGTGCTTAAGAAAAAAAAGAAATATCACATATATAATGATAATAACAATAATACAAATGGTTAGTGTACCTTCCACGATTCCACCTTCCATTGGTTCCGTCTCTTGTAGAGCTTACAGATGCTCTTGCTTCTTTGCCGAGAGCTTCTCATCTTTAATGGCTTGCTCATTCATTAGTGGGCAATTAGGGATCCGATGTTCTTGGCTTCCACATCGGAGATAGGCTCCTAGCTTCCTCCCGCATTCCTTGGTCTTATGGACGACTTTGTCATAGTACTTGCAAACTTTTTTAGTAGGTGTGATGGTGGAGAATGGCTGGTCATTCTTCTGAAATCTCTTCCCTTTGGAGGACTCCCCTCCATTGTAAGACCGCTTCTTGTTAAATGATGCCTTGAAATTTTTGGGGCTTGTGACAGTTTCCTTCTTGTCCCTGCCTCGAATCCTATCAGAAAGTTCAATGGCGTCTTCTAACAATTGGGCATGCCGAACTACTTCCGAGTAGACTTGGAGGTCCATCAGTGCAAGTTGGGGGATGTATTGGGGCCGAAGCCCGTTAAGGAACCTTCTTACTTTCATCTTCTCTGTACACACCAAGTGGGGTGAATATCGGAACAGCCTTGCAAATTGGGCCTCATACTCGGCCACTTTCAATGCCCGCTATTTTAATGCGGCAAACTCCGCGGTCTTCTTTTCTTGAATGCGGTTGAAAAAATATTTGTCATTGAAGTGTTCAACAAATTCTGCCCATGTGACGTGGTCGTCGGGCAATGTTGCTTCTACAGACTCCCACCAGTATCGAGCATCCCGCTCTAGTTGGAATGTGTCCAGTAGAACCCTTTCTTCATCCATGTATTACATCACGCGAAAAATTCTTCCAATTTCTTTTAGCCAGTTCTCAGCATCCTCGGGGTCGGTCGAGCCCGTGAACCTTGGTGGGTTCATATTGCGGAAATCCCTATGGAGGTTACCAGCTCCACGGTGAGCACCGTCTTGCTCCACTTGCTATAGCACCTACGTAAATCCTTACACGATGCGCTGCATCTCGCGCCATTGTGCTCTTTCAGCAGCCATGATCTTATAAATGAAATTTTAAGCATACTAAGTATTATTGTTAGCTATAAGGTCAAATGTCATGTTTAACTAATGTTATTATAGAATTTAACCCTTGCTTCCACAGCTTTAACAACATCTTCTAAAATGATATTCCAACAAGATATGAAAAACTTACCTGTGAATCCATCAGGGCCTGGAGCACTATCGGGAGCCAGAGAATGGACAGCTCTTTTAATTTCCTCCGCATTAGGAATTATAATAAGAGCTGTGTTTTCCTCTTCTGAAATAAGGGATGGGATATGCTGTAGAACTTCAGGCTTAATTTGATGATCATAGGATGTAAAGTGTTGTTTAAAGAAGTACACTGCTTTCTCCTTTATCACAGACTCCTCCTCACACCAATCTCCATTCTCTAGTTTAATTCTATGTATTGCCATCCTCGCTCTCCTTTGTTTCACTTGAAGATGATAGAATTTTGTGTTACGATCCCCCAGCTGCAACCAATTTGTTCCAGCTTTTTGACCCCAGAATATTTCCTCCCTGTGAAGGCATCTCCGCAGGTTTGCTTGAGCTACTTGTGAAGAAGTTCTATTTGCCTCATTCGGGTCAACATCAAAGGCTGCTTCAGCCAGAAGCACCTCCTCCTCTACTTTGGCTTTCCTCTTAAAGCTGTTACCAAAATGATCCTTGTTCCATAGTTTAATCATTGGTTTGATCGCTTTAAGCTTGTGCTGTAGGGTGTAAAAGGCATTGTAATGATCTGATTGAACAGATTCCCATGCATTCTGCACCAGAGTTTTGAAATTGTCATCCTCAAGCCACATATGTTGGAAAACAAACCGACTTGGGGCAGAGTTAAATTGAGGGTAATAAAGAAGCATGGGAGAGTGATCTGATGGCTCTCTCAACCAATTTTTGATAGTTACCATAGGAGCCTTCTCAGCCCATCAATCATTGAATAACACTCTATCCAACCGGGCTCGAATATTCCCCACCCCAGTCTGGTTATTAGACCAAGTGAATGGATTGTCCGTATATCCAGCATCCATCAACCCTGTCACTGCAACAAACCCCTGAAAATCTATCATAGAGTTAATAAATCCCATGGTACCCCCCTTCTTTTCCTCTGGTAACAGAATTGCATTAAAATCACCACCCACTATCCAATGTTGATTTATTGAACCTCCAAACTGAATAAGATCATCGTACAATTCTCTTCTAACAGCCGGGAGAAAAACACAACATATAAGGTAGGATTCATGTGTCAAAGCCTGCAATGGCAACCCCACATTTAATGCTCCGTATTGTCTTCTTACTTCTTCTCCTTCTATAAATATCCCCTTGACGTGGCTTAGCAAGGAGCATCATAGTTGGTTTGAGGGGGCTAAGAAGAGAAAAAGAGGGGAGATTTTAGCATCTTGAGATGGAGGGTGAGTCTTCCCGTACTGCGAAGAGGAGTGGGCATAGCAATGAGTTTAAGAGGCTCACCGACATCGAGGGTCATCTGAGCGAGAGAATCCAACCCCAGATGGTAAGTTAAAGCCTTCTTCCTTTTAATTTATGTGAATTCTTCCTTACTTTTTCATTCTTCTCTCTTAGCCATATCCTCTCTTTCTGGGCTCGAGAAAATTTTCCAAGCTGTCGTGACTTTCGAAGCTCACTTCCAACATTACCATTGGCATGAGGGCCATTATCTCGAAATGGCACCTTCAAGGGCTTGTTGTTCATGCCAAGCATTACGACAAGATTCACATGGATTGGGCGGCTATGGGTGCCTTGATGGAAGTTTGGCACCCTCAAACTCACACTTTCCTCTTCCCAACCTTTGAAGCTACTATCCTTCTTGAGGAGGCAAAACTCCTACTTGGTTTGAAAAGATTTAAGAAGGGTGGCAAGATAAAGATCATGCCCATGCCCAAAAGGGTAACCTCTGAGGAAGTCCTCGGGAGCTTCATGCCCTTCAGAGCTATTAAATGTGTCAAGACTCAAAGGGGAATCAATTTGTAGAATCTCACGGAATGGGTCACGAATGCCCTAGGAGGATTGACAAGCGATGAACATTTGGAAGATCTCATGAAAGGATTCGCAATCTGCTTAGCGGGGCTCTCCTATTCCCTTGCACTGACAACATCATGGAGGAAGATCAACTGAATGTAATCCGTGGATTCTGGGAGGGCAAAAGAGTGGGGCCCGCCATCCTTGCTTACCTTTACAGTGGTCTCACAGCTTCCAACATGGGTAAGCCTCCCTTCGGTTGTATACTTCTTTTGACTTGATGGATTGACTTACACTTCAAATTTGATTCCCGTGAGGGGGCGCCAACTGCCTCGAGACTCTTCCACTCTACCTTCTGTTTTGTCAACCTAGATCCATGTTCGAATACCTGGGTTGCATAAAGGCAGACCGCATCACTCTCACGTGGAACTTAAGTGAAGCAGATTAAGACACGTGATCCAAGACGGGAAGCTGATCTAAAATCCTGCCACGTGGATCGGCTTATCATTTGCTCCTGACACGTGGACTTTTGAAGTGCACGGGAACGTGTTCTCCACGCGTCCAAACCGAGAGCTCGTGGGACCACTGGACTCGTGCTCTATAAAAGGCAATCTTGCGCTCGAACTCATAGAAGACAGAAAAGAAGAAGATTAGAGTAGATCAAAAGAAGAGGAGAAAAGAGCAAGAAAGCGAGAAGAGTTCAAGAGTGAAAGAGCCCATTGCAGAGAGAGAGAGGAAAAACAGAGTGTCGTGAGTCAGTTTGAGAGAGAAGTGAGATTGAGAGGTTAAGTTCTGTCCTGACTTCTAGATCAGATCCAGAGTCAGATCGCTCCAGTGGAGCTACATTTTTCTCATTCTGTCATCATTTTCCTTTGTTCTTTAGTTTTTGCTTTTAATTCTCTATAAGTTGTGTATCAGTAGAGCAAGTTGTGGTGCTCAGTGGTGAGGTGTGATCCTCGGACAGCAAGCTCTGTTGCTCAGCGTGAAAGCAAGCTGTGAGGCTCAGCTATCTGTAGGGATTTTATCCCCAAAGTTGTGGATCAGCAGACTCAAGCTATTTGGTAGCGGAAGCCTTACTCAGTTGAGTAAGGGGTGGACGTAGATCTCAAGCTTGAGATCGAACCACCTAAAAATTGATCTGTCTTCTGTGTGATTGTGTATATCTTCTGCTCTGCGATTAGATGAATACATAGGATCGTTTGTTGCTAGCGTTTAATTTGTCTGATATATTCACCTGTTATATGTGCCCAAGTCCTTTATTTAGTAGGTATATAGAAAGGTGTGGCTGGAAAGATAGGTTTAGTCTATCCGGAATGCCACCTCTTGCGTGAGGAGATCTCAGATCAAACCTCCGCCGAGTACTAGACCTGTATGATTAACTAATCTTTGAACTTGATTTGTGATAGTTCCTTATAATCTGATATTACTGTGAATTGTTCTGGAATCTCTTCATTTCTTAACGCCAATTAGAAGGGGCGTCATTTTAAGAATTGGCGACTTTATAGAAGTCACTATTTAATATTTTTATTAAGATTTTTATTTTCCTTAATTCAGGGTTGCTACAACCATCATGACACCACTATCGTGGAGGCCTGTCCTCACAGACGAAGGCCGACTCTGAGACCATGTGGTCCGGAACCACGATCACGACCTCGTTGTCGTGAACTCTACACGTCTAGGGTGAACCCTCGGTAACGCGCACCGAAAACCTTAGACCTCTACATCAGGAGGACACCTGAAAATTACACGCAAAATAACGTCTTGCAGATGAGAAATGGGACTTGAGTCACGAGAAGGTCACGTCACGTGACAGAAGTACCTACCCACCAGAAGCAAGGCTGAAAGCGTTCACTGACATCTTACACCGCGCCACAGTGTCTCCCTACACACCCCAGGTAGAAACTGAGACACGCACCAAGTAACCGTGAACAAGGACTCGCAGGGGTTGCACTTGTCAGCGCAGGTCCGACGTCCCAAACCACGTGTGCACACACAGACCATGTGCTCTAGGTCAAGCCCTCTAGCTGATTTTCCTCCCAACCCAGACGCAGGCTGCAAAGGCAAGGGACCCTATGGTAACCAGTCTAAAAATCATCTCTCTGGGTCACGCTCTCCACCACCCCCAAGTGGGTCCGTACACGCGTGCGCAGGAAAGCTACGACTAGTGGACGGGTCACCAATGTGAACTCCGAAAGCCACACACGCACCCATCGAGAGTAACACGGAGTAATAGGTAACTTAGGGCCACCAGACATGGGACAACCGTCTAGACCTAAAGACCCGACGGTCCTTGAGTCACGAGACACAGGTCAAGACCGTCATACTGGGATAGCTCCATGCCGTCAATCGGCCTTACTCCTAAGGCCAAAAACCCTCGGTACAATAATTCACGAGGCGATTCACTACCGCCGAGACCATTCCCTCATAAGCGAACTCGAGAAATCTCCAGCCCCAAGCTAGGTGACTGAACTCACAATCCAAGGGCCGGTCACATGGCCCACACGGAAAATACTTCCCGAAGAAGCCAACATCCTGTGGGAATGGCCCTCCGCACTCATACAGATATACGACCCTTCGCCTTGTTGCAAACTTTCATTTTTAATTCATGCATGCACCTACAACAACAATTCAGATGGCAATGACATGTAGTGACCATGGACGACATGTATGTTAAAAAAAATTCTCACATACCTCTCAAATAGATACATCCATCGAAATTGTACTGGCCTCCGACAATAGCCTTGTATGGCAAATGGACGACCAGGTGCTCCATCTAATCAAAGAATGCCAGAGGAAATATCTTCTCTAGCTTGCAAATAGTTATGACCATATTTTCTTCGATAGTTTGTACATCCCGAAGTCTAAGTTCTGATGTAAATAAAATCTTGAAAAATTGACTCAGCTCGGTTAGTGCTCCCCATATAGGCTTTGGCAACAAGTCACGAAATGTAATAGGCACTAGCCCCTCCATGAACATATGGCAGTCGTGACTTTTCAATTCATGTATTTTCCCTCATGAACATTCACACAATGGGCTATGTTGGATGCATATCCATCTGAGAATCTCAACTGTTTCAACCACTGACACACTTCCTTGATCTGTGTATCATTAAGCACGTAAGTTACTTTAGGCTATATAATTTTTCCCTTTACGTTTTGTAGTTCCAGTTCTGGAGATTTACAAAGTATCTTTAAGTCCATACACATTTTGGCGTTGTCTTTTATTTTGCCTTTAACATTCATGATCGTGTTGAACACATTATCAAAAAAATTCTTCTCGACATGCATGACATCCAGATTGTGTTGTACAAGAAGAGTTGACCAATAAGGTAATTCCCAAAAAATACTTTTCTTGTTCTAGTTGTGATCCTTTCCAAAGCTAGAGAGTTGTCATATGCTACCAGACAATTGCACTACATCTGGTAAATTTTGCACCCGAGTCACCATATGTCGACCCGACACCCGTTGCAAGTCTGCTTCATTCATTTCAACAGTATTTTTTTGAAATGAGTCTTTTTGCCTTCGAAAATGATGGTCACTTGGTAGAAACCGCCGATGGCAATCAAACTAGTATGCTTTCCCACCATGCTTCAATACAAATGATTTAGTATCTTCCATACAGTAAGGACATGCTAACCTCCCATGTGCGCTCCAACCAGATAGCATTTCATATGTTGGGAAGTCACAAGAAAAAGTTAAAAGACACAGGTTCACTAGTTTTACGTTTGCAATCTACACTCACCCTGCTGTCACCATCGACGCGCAACCACCAGCTCATCTCCCCGACCAGGAGTGGGAAGGGATCGAGCAAGCCATGAGAAACTACCTCTGAGGCCCGCGTAGCACCCCTATGGGTCGTCAGAGACTGCTAGGGGCAGTGGCCTCCACCTTTCGAGGAGAAGAAGAAATTCAAACCATGCCTAGCGTAGAAACAAGAAATCGGTCAGAGAAACGACACCAGTCCCTTGTGCGGGAGGAAGCGCTTCCCTGATGGTCGATTTTCGACAGACTCGTGTTCCTAAATAAGCCATCAAGGAGGATGGCGAAAAGAAACAGGAATTGGAGAATTTTCACCTACAACATGGTAGGAGTCCCTAGTCGGTATGCGGCTCTGCCTGCCGACCCCGAGGAAGTGGCTAGGCTCGCCGCCAGGCCCGGTCCCCTCACCAAGAGAGGAAGAACGGCAAGTGAAGCGACGTAGGCCAGCGTCGAAGAGACTTTCTCTGAAGAACCTTCAATGGCCCTGGCAGCCAATGTTGTCACCACTAGGGGCACGAGTGGCGGACCCTTCACATCATCCGAGGATGCCCCGACCGAAGAGATAGGGGGCATGTCCGCTCCCTCCACAACTAACCCCGCTATGCTATACATGATACAATAGTACCAGCGGGAGATTGAATTACTGAAGAAGCAACTGAATGAGAGGAATACACAGCCTTCGACGTCCAGGCAGACTGAGGTTCTACTGGAAGTGCCGGGGGGCAACGGGCAGTCCTCCGAAGCTACTCTGCAGGCTACGGCATTCCCATCAACCCCCAGCTTCCCTGGGGGCGTGCCCCTGCAACAAGCACAATACTCGACGCTGGCCCCGCCGTAGATCTCACTTCCCCAGGGGTCTCCCATGGCCCCCCAGGCGACTATATTGACCACCCATGCTGCGCAGTCAGCCCATTTCTATCCAAGCCCGGTTGACCCAGCAGTAGTTAGCCAGTTGATGCTGGAACAAATGATAGACATGAAGCTAGCAGAAAGGGGCGACGGGGATCAAACGCCATTTGATGTCTATTGAGTGCCCTATCCCTGCTGCCAGCCGACCAGGCAGACCACACAGGGATCCCCTTTCGACGTCGTCCCGGCTTCCTCGGTGCTCCGTTGCGGCTTTCCTTCCTCGAGCATTGCAGGGACATCCCTGCTCACTCCATGGTAACTTTCGTGACCAGAGGATGCCAAGAAGTCCACCTGCCAGGGCCACCTTGTGCTGGCTGCCTGCACCTACGTAGGCCAGCCAAATTTCTGACCTTCGATTCGCGGATGCTACGAGGACCCAAGCCAGCTTCCCCGGTTGCCATCCTCGCTGGGAGCAGTCGCCTGCCCACATGGTTCACCGTCCGTCACCCCAGTACCAGCCTCAGCCTCAGCGGCACACCGTCCCCACTGCTGGACCCAGGTCGACCTGTGAGCACAGACCAGTCCACTTCGGCTCGCAGCACCTCGTGGGCGACGAGCTTCACCGACCCGAGGCCTATCAACCCACGTCACACATCCCCGGATTCGCTATGTGCCTTTTACCTCCCTACGAGGAGTCAGCTATGTTTGGTTGTATTCTTTTAGTTCATGTACTGGGTGATCGTGTGACTTGGCCGGGTTTCTTCTCCACGCCCCGAGCGTGGAGGTATGCGTCTACTACCTTCTCGGTTAGCTTGTTTATTTAGTATAGTCTCTGGATGCCACTGCTTGTGGGTTATGTAGGTTCCTAGCTTGCATATCTTATTTCACTGCCCCGGTGAGAGAGCAAGATAGTCCTGTGACTCGTCCGAGTCATGAGTGTGGAGTTGACTACCCTAAACCCTACCGATTTCTCAACCGTGCGGCTCGACGCGCTTCCCTCTTTGGGGCGCTTGCGAGCTTGTGGTTGCTTGTGTCTTTGGCATAGTTTCCTCTTGGGAATCGTAGGTGTCGAGTCGATGCCATTCGATCTATTGTCGTTGCTGGTCATAGTTGTCGCTTAGTCCTAACATCGCACAAAGTCTTAGCTTGCGTAGCATCCCGCATCAATTCTGGTATCAGAGCCTTAGGTGGTCTAGGGTGCATTAGAGTCATTTGGCTTGTCTAGGGTGCATTTGAGTCCGCATTCTACCCCCTTTGCATCACCATTTAGAGTTGTGTCTAGTCCCCTAGAGTTTTAGCCCCTTTGTCCCTTAGAGTCTTGCATGCCCACTCAGCGTGGTACTGATTACCAATGCCCGGTCCTGATGGTTGACCCTAGAATGCTGTCCCGAATGACTTTACCCTCCAGGATATGATGCAGGCTCTCATGGATCAGATAGATCAGTCTGATAAGAGCTTTAGGGATTACGCTGCACTCATGGAGGGCCGGATGAAGGCCATGGAGGATCGGATGGAGGCTTCCGACCAGTCCATCCAAGGTCTAGTTGGACGGCCCAATCCGTGTAGAGTTCATCAGGAGGATGCGCCCGGGCAGGCCCAAGGCCCACTTGGCCCTGTCCCTCGGCCCGCACACCCTAGGGACGACGATCGGAGACCACGTGTTCAGGAGTTTGAGGATTTTGGGTCCGATAACAAGTTTGAGGGGTATGGCCGTGCCCAGCGTGGCAATCGACCCAATAGGGACGATAAGAATGGGTGCGTCCGTAGGTCCGTGTGAGTGGACCTTCTCACCTTTGATGGGTCTATGGAGCGCAAGGTTTATCTTGATTGGGAGGCTGACATGGATCGCTACTTTGAGTGGCTCGAGATGACGGACCACCGAAGAGTCTGATTTGCCAAGATGAAGTTGCTTGGCCAGGCACAAACATATTGGATGAACGTAGAGAGCCTGCTGATGCAGCGACATCAGCCCCAGATTGAGACATGGGATGATATGAAGGTCAAGCTCAGGCAAAAATATCTCCCTGCCACCAACCGACAGCGTCTTATTGATCGGTGGCAGAGTCTCAGTCAAGGGGATCGATCAGTAGCAGAGTACATCGCTAATTTTGATGAGTACTTCTTGCGATGTGGGATCACGGAGGAGAGTGTCATGACAATCTCTCACTTCCGTCGGGGTCTGCGGCTACCTTATCAGTACGAATTATTTCGCCACCATGTGACGACCCTAGTGGAGGCTTATCGGGTTGCTCGTGAACTAGAGCAGTTTGAGTCTGAGTTTGCTTTGGTTTAGCGGCCAGGACCCACATATCCTCATGGGTCGGATCCTCGTGCTACGCTTGGACCTTATCCTAGGGGACCCATGCCTCATCCACAGGAGCCCGTTCGCCAGGACCCCACTGCTTCTCGGCCTCATCCTCCCCCTCCGAGGGACTATCCCCCTCGGCCCCAGTGTAACGACCCGGGATCCGAGTACCGGAAAGGAACCGGCACGACTCAAATCTCGGCCCACCTCCCACGAGCCCGAAGACTCAGAAGGGATAAAAGGATAGGTGTGGTGTACATAGAAATAGGAAATAAAGTAGGATAATAAATATAATAACAGAAATAAATAACTAACTGTAATAGAGTCCAGTCCAACAGAAAGGCATCTATGGCCTCCTCAGGGCCTTCCACGGTCGCGAGAAGAGCTCCCTCCTCCGTGTGGGCCATCGGTCCTTGCTCTTCCTCCGGTGGGTTTACCACCGTCGGAGATGGTTCGTCCTCCTCTAGGTGCCGTTGGAGGCAGTGGATGGCCCTCTTCTTTGCCATCTCGATGGAGTGGGGAGTGGTCGCCGGTGGTCGTTGCCGGTGGAGGGTCGTCGGAGTCGCCAGAGGATGGGGGCGCTCAGTTTTGGGTGTGTTCGAATGGGCGTGAGTGGGGGGAATGAGAACGTTCGGTTTGGTTTTTTTGAACATCCACAAAATTTAGCGGTCTATTGTTAGACCGTTAAGTCCTTTTGGCGGTCCTACTATCGACCATTTGTTATCAGAGTCATCCTCCTCGAAGGATGTGAACCGGCGTCCTTTAGCGGTCCATTAATAGACCGTTAGTATTTCTCTAGCAGTTCTTCTTTAGACCGTTTGTGGCTTGAACTATTTAAAGAATCTACAATGCTTTATTTATTCATTACATGCTTCATTGATATATTTCATGCCTCATTATATGCTTCACGATTATTTTATGGATCTATTGTTAATGGCTAACCCCTCATTGCAAAAAATCATGAAAGTCATCGCCACCACATCTCGCCAGGCAGGTAAGTCAGGTAAGTATCTTGATTCCCTAATCCCTTAAATGCATTACTATAGGGTATCTATGATATATTATCTTAAGAACCAGCTGGTCAATCATGTGTTCTGGGATCTGATGTTCTCCTTTACCAAAAATGATGATGATCTAGGTGCACATGTTTAATCATTGGATAGGCCGTTAGGTTGGAAAGGCTGGGGGACGAATGGTTTTCGACGAGGATTGGCCATTTCAGCTCACGAGATCTTTGGTGGAGATAGGGGGATAGATGCCCTACTCTTTTCCTGTGTTTCCTAGCGATTTGGAACCAAACAGTGTGAGTTTGAGCGGGTTTTGCCTTGTTTGGGGGAAATGCATGTTCGGGGGGTGTCCATGTTTGCTGTTCCAGGCAATGCTTTGTACTTTAAGTGATTTCATTTGAACCCCTGGCATGTTAGGATGCCATTCCCACCAGTTTTATTGCATTTGGCCGTGATTTGGGGCTGGTAGGAGGCCGGTTACCCTCGTGAGTCATTTTGAGTGGATTTGTACAAATTACCCATTTCGTGTCATTTTGTGTATGGTTTGATCCCTTCTGGCTTGTGGAAGGTTGATATTCAGTGTACGGATGTTTCCCCATCGTTCTAGATCCGATTGGGGCGTGGAATGGTGATTTTCATGGATTTTAGTGTTTTCTGGGTTCGGTGTTTTAACGCGGTACTCTCAGGAAGCGCGTTCTCAGATTAGACGCGCTATGTAGTTTGGTCATGTTCATCTAAGAAGATGAACAGTTGGGCGGTCGGGAACGCGACCCATGTGATGGGCGCGATCCAATGTTAATGTGACCCAGGTGATGGCCGCATCTTTGTGTGGTCGCGCTAGAGGTTCTGGCCGTGACTATTATCGCGACCCCGGCTAAGGCCGCAACTATGTATCACCATATTTGAGGTTTTGGCCGCATTTATTAATGCGACCCAGGTAAGCGCTACATCAAAGCATTGGCGTGCTCCAAGTGTTGGATGCGTTCTGATGACATCGCGACCCTCTATAGGGGCACGTTAATCATCCCAATGCAGGTTATAGGCGTGTTAATGTTCTCTGTCTTCTATGTCTTATTCGAGTTGTCTCGGGCTCCGGTGAACCCAAGATTCAATGCCTTGTTGGCCTTTGGCTCCACAAATGCCTTGGGTGTCCCGTGAGAGTCATACATGTGTGTTAAGAGATCCCAGAAGAGTGGTTTTATCCCGAGCAGTTTGTGGTGTTTCTTTCATGTTAGTTGACTTGGCTTCGACCCCTTGGTTAGCCCTTTGTACGTGGATGTCGTGGATATCCTATGAGGGCGTTGAATAGATCCGGTGACAAATTGTGCCCAATTAAAAGCTTAGCTAGATAAAAAATAAACTACTGCTATGATGTAAATAAAACCCTTATACATGAAGCACAACGGATTTAGCATGAGTGGTTCGAGGGCCGAAATAAAATATCAGACCCAGACTGCTCAGGTCGACGCATCGAGTGCTGAGTCGACTCAGTCTCTAGGGTTGCAGTACAGTTCAGTGCTCCAATGGGAAGCTACGTCGACACAGCAGATTGGTGGGGTCGACATACCCACACAACCCATTCTGTACTACAAGTAGAGCGGCTGCTCAACACATTCCCAATGTGTGTGGACAGTAAACTAATGTATGTTCATTGAAAAGCAACTAAGATAGCATGTGTTCAAGGTAACCTGCAAACTTGTGAATGGGGATAGAGAATAGGGATCAAACACATAAGGCACAACCCATTGCATAAGGATTTTTAAGGTAGTTCAGTTGCAAACCCACAACCTACGTCTACCCCTCACCAAATCGATAAGACTTTACCACACGAGGATGAAGTCCTTAACACACACACAAGGATAAAATCTACCACACACACACACACACACATACACACGCACACACACATGGGAACGAGCCCCCCCACAAACATACACACAAATAAGGAGAAACAAGCTGCAAGTGTAGCAAAAACACGGGACAGACCCTTAAGAACACACGAGACTAAACATAGCCAAAGGCACACTTCTGGCCTCTAAGCAGAGCACCGAACACACACTGAATTTCAGATCAAAAATTACAAATGAAGAGCATAAAGACTACATGAAGAACACATGTAGCTTCAGATATAGATCTAGAAGCTGGTGGCTGCAACTTCAGCTATATATCCGAAGATCCACTTCTTCAAGCTTTCTACATGGCTGTACACACTACAAGAAAAATGTTAATTACTGACGATAATTTTTGACTGAAAATAATTCATCGGAAACATGTCGCACATATTAAACTTTGTGACGGAAAAATATGTCGTCGCAAATACATCGGTAACTACTGACTAGTTTTTGACAGTATTATTTCGTCGGAAAGGCGTCCAAACTTTTCGACAGTAAAAATTAATGTCGAAATAATGTAAATAAATAATAGAAATCATAGAATATTAAGGGGATTATGAAAAGAAGAGGATAGATGGAGAAGGGAGCATGCGTAGGAAGCTAGTGGAGTGTGATCGCCAGAGGACATGCAGGTCTCAATGAATATAAACAATAAATAAAGGAGGGATCGCGGATAAATACCTTAAACCAGGGAGATGTGAGTGTTTACCTTCTCTTCCAATCGACCGGCCGATGAAGAGAGTCTCTTTAGATTACCCTTGCAAAAAATAAATAACCAACAAAGGAATATTGATTAGCAAACCAAGATGTGTAGTATCAAATCCCAAGTGAATATGAACGTGAAAATAATGAGGGGAGACACACCTGTTGGATGTTGGCCCTTAAACCCCTATGCAAAGGGAGGGACAAAATATGATGAATAAAAATAGGAGGGTGCAAGCGTTGCACTGGAGGAGACTCTCAACGTGGTTGAGATGGATATGAGAACAGAGAGAGAAAAATGATGCATGCATGCAATGAAAGAAACAGAGGGAATAGGAGAGCATGGGATTATTCTCTATTGATGGCAACTTTAGATCTTCAATTGGGAGGAAGCCTCGAATATGACAAAGCCTTAGACGCAGGGAGGTTCCTCCTGGAGCCTTCAATCAAGCAGCACCTCCCCTCTATTGATGGAGTTGGCCTTACAAACAGGGAAGATGAAGGGCTTATTTATAGGGAGAGATCGCGAGTTTAATCCAAGAACAATTAGGATAACTGATTTACAATGAGATAATCATGGAAAGAGAAATCCTCCCATCTCTGGAAAGCCACAGGAACCCTTCCCTAGTAGAAAAGGGCTTCAAAACAGAGAAATATGGAGTCGCGGGCGAGTATGGAAACCTCAAAGAAATGGCGTCAGACCCCGTGGTTGCCCATTAAATGGGTGTCCACCACATTGGATGTTAATTTGAAGTTAAAACTGAAAAATCTGAAATAAAAAGGAATTCGCATCTGAGTGCACAGACACTCATTCTAAATGAATTTGATTTGCGGGTGGATTCGAAAACTGAAAAAAAGCAAGGGAAATCACGTTTGGGGGCCTAGACGTTCATTATGAATGAGCGACCGCTGAAACAGACGCACATAATCTTGAATCACTAAGAGGTCTGATAATATCGAAAGCCCACATGGAGAAAGGCCACGAGGAGGCCATAGGATGGAGTGAAGAAGCAGGAGAATAAATTTTATCAGCGTGCAGTTGACACTTAACACATCTCCGAACATAGATGGAGCAATCCTCTTCTAGGGTTGACCAATAGAATCCTAGCAGAAGGATTTTCTTAGCTAACATCTGGCTATTGACATGGCCACCACAAACTCTAGAATGCGCCTCTTCCACGACCTTCCAAGATTCATCATCATCGAGGCATCTAAGCAAAACACCAATAAGGCCTCTTCTCTAGAGCACACCTTCAACAAAAGTACATCTTTGAGCCACTCTCCTAATGACCTTCTTTTCTTCAACAGTAGCTTCTTCAGGATAAGTCTCATCATGGCAATACTTAGCAATCTCATAGTACCACGACTTCTCTTCATCAGCTAGTTCTTCTTCCAGATCCATGAGCATGACCTCCTTTTTCTCAATGATCTCTCATGCCTTAACCTTCTTAAGCAGCTCCTCCTTAACACTAAGAAATGTAGGATCCTTAATAGCAGGAGTGAGATGCTTCTGAATAAAAAAAGCATGAAAGTCCCGCTCGGGGAGAAAAATCAAGGAGGAGGCAAGTGAAGCAAGAGTGTCAGCTAAGATATTCTAGCTGTGAGGAACATGGACGAAGATCAGCGTGGTAAAGAGCTTGGCATAAGCAAAAGTGAGTTCTTGGTAGGGCTTGAGTTTGAGATTGAGCGTGCGACATTTGGTAAACACTTGGCAAAGAATAAGCTGACTATCACTGATGATTCACAACTGAGTGACACCAAATTGATGAGCGGCCTGGAGTTCGGCCAGAAGAGCCTCATACTCAGCTATATTATTTATAACAGGGAAGGCAAGCTGAGAGACAAGTGGAATGGTAATACCCTCAGGTGTTAAAAGGACCATGCCGATCCCCCTCCCATGAGAATTCAGAGCTCCATCAAATTGTAAAGTCCACATAGGATCTAAAGGTTGATTAACAGACATTAGTTCCTCATCTGAAAACTCCGAGTGAACAGAATCAAAGCGAGGAAGGAGATGATGTGCAAGATGTTCTGCGATGGCATAACCCATATCAACTACACTTCCATTCATAACATGAAAGAATAGAAATCGGTGGATCCCGGTCACTTCATCTCGGCTTTCACTCTTTGGATAAATGAGAGTGGTAAACATGTGGTGTAGAACTCGTTGCAATGGTGGAAAATGGTTTGCATTGAGTTCAAGTACATCACTAATACCCCGCACGAAGTCACAACTTGTCATGGCAGTGAAGGTAGCTTCGACTTCTCCATGCATAAAATTCATTACAGCCCACCAGTTAGAGACACCTAAGGCTTGGGCAAACAACTCGGAGGTGATATGGATCTCAACCCCCTCAACCATGGTGTATAATTGTCCGTTGTAATCTTCCAAGTTGCCATAAAATTGTTGGACAAGGTATGGATAGAACCTAGGATATCCGGTGACAAACTCAATCCAACCCAGTTGCATGGAAAAGACTGTGTAAATATCTGGTATGAGGTCATTCATCTCACCGAAGTCAACGAGACGAGGATCAATGATCGGTCTTGGTGATCTTGGAGGTGCCGGAGCCTGCCGTGGTAGAGGAGCCGGAGCTTCGTGTCTCCGGGTGCTAGACTCCCCCTGAGCAGGATGTTAAGAGCTCCTTCTAGGTGGCATCTTAGTCAAGGAAATCCTGAATAGAGATTTGGATGACGAGAGCCTCAACCTCAGGATGAGAGAGGACACTTGGAGGACTGGAAATACTTTCTCCATGCTTTAGAGCTCTGGGAAGGGCAGCACACGCACACGAACACCGGCGAGGAGTCATCCTAGAACTGAGAATGATCGGCCGGAGCGTATGCGGATGGAGAGGATGTAAGGTTTGGAGGGCTTGGAAGGTGGGGTTTTGGTGTTTTAGGGTTGAGAGGGTGTGAGAGAGAGAAGGTGGGTGGAGGTGAGTGGGAAGAAAGGGGTGAAACCCCTTTAAAATAGGGTTCGGATGCGGTTGAATCGGCCCGGTTCGCCACAGTCAGTCGACCGTTGCGAAGTCGGCGGTCGACCGAAAAGGGCAAAAGCCCCTTTTTTGACCCGAAGAGTGTGTGTGATTATTCAATGACCTCAGTGATGAACCAATGACCTCCAGTGATGAAAGTGAGCTCCATTTGTTTTTGGACCAAAGTTGCTAACTCTCTCGCTTCTTTAGCTTACATCACCAAATGTAATGCTTTCTTTTCTTATGATGAGCTTCCTACATCCATAAAGGGAGTAGATCGTTTAGATAAATTGGGTATGCCCAATATTCATTTGATGTAAATGTAATTCCTTTGATCATCAATAGCATTTACCTCCTAGTGTCTGAATGGTGGAGTGGCTTTCTCTTTACCTCTGGTGAAGGGTGTACACTCCCATCCAACACTAGGCAAGATTTTTTGAAAAAAAAACCCTACCCTGGAAGCATCCGTATAGACCACAAAATCTCAGGACCCACAAGGCAACACAAGAACTGGAGCGGTGGTGAGCGCCCTCTTTAGCTCCATAAAGTTGTGCTCACACTCATCCATCTAGGCAAAAGGCACATCCTTCCATGCCATCCTGGTCATCAGAGCCACAATACGGGCAAAATCTTGAATAAACCGTCGATAATAACCCGCTAAGCCCAAAAAGCTCCAAACCTCTGACACAGACCGTGGCCTCGGCCATTGGACCACGGCCTCCTCCTTCAACGAATCAACCGAAATGCCCTCGCTTGAGATCACGTGTCCCAAATGGTGCACCTCCTGAAACCAGAACTCACACTTACTCAGCTTGGCATATAATTGACGATCTTGCAAGGTCTGCAATACAATCCTCAAGTGGTGAGCATGATCCTCCATCGACCAAGAATACATAAGGATATCATCCATGGACACCACTACGAATTGGTCCAGGTAAGGGTGGAACACTCGGTGCATCAACTTCATAAATGCTGCGGGGGCATTATTGAGCCCAAACAGTATCACCAGAAATTCATAATGCCCATATCTCGTGCTGAATGTGGTCTTCTCCACATCAGATTCTCTAATCTGTAGCTAGTAATAGCCCAATCGCAAGTCGATCCTCAAAAATACGTGGGCCGATTAAAGCTGATCAAATAATTCATCGATCTAGGGTAGTGGATACATGTTCTTTACAGTGACCTTGTTTAGCTGCCGGTAGTCTATGTATAGCCTGAGTGATGTGGCACAGCCCAATGATGCAATGACACTCCTAGGACTTGATTTTCCACAAGCATACAAGCTCTCGCAATGTCTGATACCAAACTGATGCGGGATGGACTGAGGGACCGACTCTAGGTGATGCGAACCTCAGACTCTAGATGGAGACGTGACCAGCAACACTTAGACACTAGAGACGTATTGGCTCGACACTAAGAGTTCCTATGGGCTATACGTCGCTAATAGAAGTGCAAGCTCACTCGTTGTCCCAAGCAAGGGATAGCGTGGATCCGCGCGGTTGAGAAACTGGCAGAGTCAAGGGTGGTCGACTCACTTCCGTGCTTGGATCGAGTCACGAGACGGGTTCACTCTCTTACTCATAGCAGTGACATGGACTCACGAGCTAGAATTCCTAACGCACTCCAACAGAGACATATGAATATATACTAGGAAAGCAAATGCCAAGAAGTTAAGACCGTTATCTCCACGTACCCAGCATGGGGAAGATAACCCCAGCCAAAGTCGCACTCCTGGTTAAACAAATTTACTGAGTTACAAACTTTAAACCCACTCCACGCAGGGAGGTAATAGTTTACATGTGGGACCCAGGAGTATCGACATTGGGCTGACGGGCAACATCTTGGGGTCGCTCTGTCGGTGCCAAAAAATCACGGCTCGGTGCTGTCCGGACGGTGCGTCCCACTGGTTGGTGGGGTCCATGCATTGCTCGGCCCTCCAGACCTGGTGGGGTGGGTCCCGCTGCAAAGAGGACACTTGGAGGGGCGATCCCCTGGATGGCGGTCAGACTGGAACATCGGGAAGAGGCCCGGCGGCTCCAACCGTCAAGTTGGAGCTTGCTGTCCACGGATCTGGACTTCTCTTCCAGACCCGCGCACTCCGGCGACGAAGCTTGCTGTGATCGGTGACGATGTCAGATCGGAGCAAAATTGGTGCCGTTGAAAAGCTGACTCGAAATCCTTCGACCTTCTGTGGTTCCAGGAATTTTGTTTAGGCCGAAATTTGGATGGTGGAATTAAGAACCAGGCTATTCTCAGTCTCAGATCTGGTCAGGCAGACTAAGATCTGACTGAGAACATGCGTTGACCGGGATGTAAACCTCAGATCTGGGTGTTTGTTTCTTCATTAAAGTTTTAGAGGTGGAAGTAAGGAAGACGGGGATAGTTTTTTTGTGACTTTTGGTGGAGGTAGTGCATAAGCATAGTTAAAATATTTGCATCAAATAAGAACATCTCTCAAGTAAAAACAGGAGGAATCATATTGAGTGATTGAAATCAGATTGACTGGAAGTGTCAAAATTTCAAAAGTTGTTAGATTATCTTGAGAGCTGATGCAAATAAGGAAGGACCAATGTCACAGAAATTGGCTGAAATGTTTGAACTGAACATGTCGAAACTATTTGGAGAAGTGTCGACACCACAGTTAAAAGAGCTTAAAATTGCTATTCTTTTTTCCATCAGGAGGTCGGCACTTCTTGAAGAAGTGTCGACACTGCTGGCAAGTTACTCTGCCTTCTAGTGACTGCTAGCCTATTAGTGTCAATGCTATTGACCACAAGTGTTGACACGCCCTGATGTGACACCACCTTGGAGGTGATAGCCACAAGACCGATGCACCTTGGACCAATACTCGCAAGCAATCAAATTTGAGTGGCGAACCCACTCTAGCGGACTCACCCATGTAATGCACACATGTACCCGTGGGCAACTCGGCGATGGTGGAGAGGGTCCAGGGGGGGACCTTGATGCTCCGGGGGATTTGGCTAGCTTTATGCTGAACCCCCTAAGGGTCTTGGATGCCCAACCTCGCAGGTGGCCAACACGCCCAGGGCGTGGGTTGTAGGGTGATCTCTCTCACAACTCGCTCTACGGTGAACACTCAATTTGCTCAATTTTGGATCGGACGCTCACTCGCCGTTTGACGAAGCTAAAAGACAATACAAATTAAGCAAGATAAACCAAACATGAGAGGGGGGGTCAGTAGCTCACCTGATCGGTGTGAAGATGCCGATCCCGACCGCAGACGAGGTGAGCAGGGAAGCGTGGGTTCCCCCGAACGCTGTGTCGATGAAGCTTCACCCTGAGATAAATAATTACATGCAGTACACCTCATGCAGGAGGGTTGGATTAGGGGTTGGGGAAGTCAAATTACAATCAAAACTACCTCCACACAAGGAGGAGCGGTCAGTCAGCCAGGCGGGGAGGGGAATGTTGAACTAGGAACTAATCGGAAGGGGGGTTGCCAGTTCTATCCGCTCTCTGGAACAAGGGACAGACAGTCAATGTCAGAGCCGCTGTGGCCTGGAATTTGAGTTCCCCTTCATCAAAAACTATGATGATTCCAGAATAATCTTAATCACACGGATAGGCCGTTGAGTCATCAAAAATTTGGGACGATGGTTCCACTTCCTGAGTTGGTGCGCGGACAAACGGGCTTCGGCTCAGTGTCAGCTCAGAAAGTTGGATTCTTGACCAGATTTAAATGGCTTAGCAATATTATCCTTGAGTATATTCTATATTTTTAATTTGTTTTAGTTTTTTTCCTTTAGCCCAGCATGCATCATGTAGGACTTTGAGCATCACGAAGAGAATCTTTATATTATGACAATATTGAAATTCGCTCATCCTTATTGAGTTGACATGAGATATTCCACTCTAAATCGAGTACTTGATTCTTTGTGCAGCCACTCAGGTTAACTCCTTGAAAATATCTTTTGCTGGATCCTTTATCCCCATTCTCTTTACTTTTCTACAAATTCACCTTCGTTGCAGCACGTCCACATTGGTTGGTGATCGCTCTCCGATGGTGCCTCCCTGTCGTGCCCACGTGCACCTTTTATTCCTTAGTTTAATCCCCTTTATCCAGCAATTTGATGCTTCCTTGGAATTCCCCTGAGTTTGTTTCCCTCAGGATTTTGGAAAGATTTCTATGTTTAGTGTCTGAAGCGTGTCACATCACACCTCGACATCTACTTTTCAGTTCACTTCATCTCATTCCACGCCACTTCGTTAATGCTTCATTCCATCTCACTCCCTTACAAAGCAGACGCCGAGGCGGGGCAGCTGTAGACACACCAAAAAAGACGCTTTGTTAAGCAAATTTCATGTCACTAAGTCAATGCCCCAAAGTGGATTTCAATATTCCCATAATATATCCATTTTCCTTCTTTTTAAATCGCGACGTTGGGAGGGGCGTTTTTTTAGTGAATAAAGACTTTTATAAAAGCGCGTTTCAATGAAGAGACGCCCACAGAGAAGGGCGTCAATTATCTCATCCTGCTCGAATGTTTTCCAAAATAAAACAATTGGATAACGCCCTTCTCTCAGTCGTTATATAAATAACGACTGGAACAAAGGCGTTTCATATCTTTTTTTCAAACTGAGGTAATATTTTATTACCAGATTTTGTTCAGAAGTGAGCCTCCTATCACTGGCTCAGTGGGGGTCCCGCGGAATCCCAACCGAAAATAACGGCGGTACAGAAAGTAGCAACTACAGCAAGAACAACAGTAACAGCAGGAACAATAAACACAGTGGCCGGTAAAATCTCGGCTCTACAGCTACTCCTACTATACCGGAACGAAACCCAACACCCCGATCCCACGGTCGGGAAGCAACCAGACACGAACCACTAGACTATGATCGCCCTAGTCACGCTACTAGGAAAATGACACGACGCCACCATCGTGGAGGCCTGTCCTCACAGACAAGGGACCACTAAAACAACGTGGTTAGGAAACATAGTCACGACCTCGCCGTCGTGAACTCTACGTCGTCTAGGGAGAAGCCATCGGTGACGCTCACCGAAAACCCTAGACCTCAACTCCGGAAGAACACCCGAACAACACACAAAATTCTGTCTCGCAGACGGATAGCGAAAACCCGTGACACTACAATTCACGTCACATGATGGGAGTACCGCCTATCAAAAGCAAGACCGGATGCGTCCACTGACGACTTAGTCTGCAGCCTCAGGTGTCCCGCTACGATGCCCTAGGTGGAGATTGAGACACCGTATAGTAACCAGGAACACAGATCAAGGACTAACTGGGGTAACGTTCGTCAGCGCAAGTCCGATGCCCCTAGCCACGTGTGCACACACAAACCATGCGCCCTAGGTCAGATCCTCTAGCTAGTTCTTCCCCCGAAGCCCGGACTCAGGCTACACGTGGGGCCCCTATGGTAACCAGCCTAAAATCTGTCTCACTCGGCTCACGCTCTCCACCACTCCCAAGTGGGTCCACACCTGCGTACGTAGGAAAGCTACGACTAGTAGGGGCTCACTAAACGTGAACACTGAAAATCATGCACACATCCATCTCGAGTAACGTGAAGAAATAGGTGGCTCGCGACCACCAGACTCTGGATAGCGACTAGACGTAATAACCCAATGGTCCTTGAGTCATGAGACTCGGGTCAATACCGCTGCACGTGATGACACAGCGCCGTCAATCCGGCCTAATCCCTAGGTTTTAAACCATGGTGACACGATTCTCAAGGCAGCTCACAAGCCGCCAAGTGGATCTCTGAATTTGGGGGTTTTTCTTTTGAAAGTGGGTAATACCACTATTGTATTAAAAGAAAAAAGGGATATACAAGTGTAAGCAATTAGATCACAAAAATTCCTATACAAAAGGTCCCCCACTCCAAGACGGAGTGGAAGGGATTAGTCTCCCAAACAACCAAAACTAAAGGAGTTGTGAGACTTCACATTACAAAGGAGGTTCGCCCACTCTCTCACTTTCCCACAAATAAAAGGAATCACTCTATCCACAGCTCGGGCTTCTCTCTTGAAAGATTTATTGTTCCTTTCACCCCATAACGCCCACAAAGTCGCATGAAGGATCAACCACCAAACAACTCTTTCCCCTGTGAGATTCCATCTTTTTGCGCGAAAGGCTAATCAACAAAAGAACACTCCCATGCATGTTGGTCCTAGAATGTATCCTCTTTGTGACTTTAGTCCACACCTCCTGTGAGAAGGAACAACTTGTGAAGGGATGATCCAATGTCTCATCCTCTTCTCCACACAAGCGGCACACCGTAGGAGGACCCTGGAGAAATGGAGCAATCTTGTCACAAGTAGACAACCTGCCTTGCGAAATCCTCTAGACAAGGGGCTTCACCTTTAGAGGACTTCTGCGAGTCCGAATCTATGAAGCAAGACTATGACGTCGCCCACCATCAGATATACAAGAGTAGGCAAACCTAACTGAGAAGCAACCCTTCTTATCCCATCTCTAGCACCACTAATCCTTTTCTGTCTATCTCTGGAATGAAGTCAGCAAGTAAGGAAAGTAGACCCTCTAGTTGATCCATCTCCTCTGACCTTTGATTCCTTCTGAAAGTCAGCGCCTACGTCCTCCTAAAGCTGAACATCAAAAGGCCGGGAAACTGATGCCATAGGAGCTGCAGCAATGGCATAGAGCCTAGGGAAAGACTTGTCTAGGGGAAAGTCTCCACACCATCTAAACAATTGTCCCTCGAGCCCAGTTGGACTCGAACACTAGAAAATATGAAGTCCCTACCTATGTAGTCTGAGACGTGACGTGATCTAGGCGACTCGGGGGTCGTCTCATGCCTCAAACACCTAGGCGATGGCCTAGGCGATTGAAGCGTTTGAGGCGAGATTTTATTAAATCGAAGTTATGAATTTCTCATTAATTTCATGTAAATTTACCCAACAGTTGCACCTCTTCATGACAGCTGGCAGAGAGAGGCTTAGTGCCTTGGGTTCTGATGTGAATTGGGTCTTTCCCTCAACAAAAGAGTTTTGGTTGAGGGCCCAATCTTTCTAATGGGGCAAGTTTCAACTCATTTGGTTGACTGTGGACCAAGATATCTCTTTCTTAATGGGTAATTATTTTTCTATAACTGTTTCGACCCATTATCACCAACTCCCTCTTTCCTCCTGTTAGGCCCATTTTATAGAGGTTATACTCTTCACCAAAGTTGTTCCTTACCCAATGATCGTTGTAAGGGCTTTGGTTTCACCTAATTCTGACTTCCCTATGTTAAGTTACGAATTTCCTAAGGTTCCTTCAACAATTTGTCCAGGTTTCTAACTCGTTGAGTTCATGGGTCCGAATTATACTCAGTTGGGCTAGTACCCAATTGGCGGTCATAATAGTACATGAGATAATTGAGAGAACTAGTGCTGCTGCTTGAGAGGACTCGGCCATTGAGTAGTTGAAGTAAATTTATGTGAGGCACACACCAAGGGAAAAAGGACACCTCTCAAAGATGAATGAAATTATCACACCAAAAGTGAAAAAAACCGAGCCAAAAGCTAGAAGGCGATTGGCTTCTTATGATTATGATTATGATGATGATGATGCACCAAGTGATGATCTCAGTGTAGCTGCAGGTGCTATTGCTGGCAGTGACACATATGCACCTACTTCCTCCTTCCACGCTGGCACAAGCAGAGAATACAGTCATAGTGAAGGAAGATATGATTCACAGAGCCAATATGGACATCCATCAGGTTATAGAGGTGGCCAACACGAAACAGGCATGTATGGGTGGGGTCATCAACCAGAATTCCAATTCCATCCAGACTATCTAGTTCCAGCCAGTAACAGTTATGGGTCAGCATCCTCTTCCCATCCTCAAGGTTCTGCTTCTTATGTTGATTCTGGATTCCAATCAAGCCAACAATCTTATACTCCAAGAGAGATACAAAGTAGGATGCAGGACTTTGCTGCATCATTGTTTGGTTACAGTGAATACTATGTAGTCAGAGACGCGCCTATGCGTGGAGGCCGTTCGTCGCCTCATGAATTCTCAGTTCGCCGGGCCAGTAAACATCGGCTCGGAAGAGATGGTCTCGATCAATGGCCTTGCCGAAATGGTGATGGACGTCGCCGGCAAGAAACTGTCGGTCCGCCACATCCCGGGGCCGGAGGGCGTCCGCGGCCGGACGTCGTCCACGACGATCGGCGGGAGCAGCGCCATCGCAGCCACGTTACGAGCCATGCCCCCACCACCCCACCCCAAAAACACCCACGAAAATCCCTTCAAATTTCTCGAATAATAAGAAACCCGTAACCCGACGACCAGGTCCAAAGCCAGAAAGAACACCGAGTAAAAACCCGCTCCCAGCACGAAATCGAAACAAAACCCCCTCCCTCCAGATAAACGGGGGGTGAGGTGTGGCACAGATCAGATCAACACTGGAAACGATTACAACAACGACAAGGTGAAGCCCCAACTCACCGAATCGATGGAGGAGGCGACCGCGACTAACTCTTGAGCTAGGGTTTCAGCGGACGCTGCACGGCTGGAAGAAGAGCTCCTCTCTCTCTCTCTCCCTGTTGTTGATGGAGACCGTAGCAGCAGAAACAGAGCAACCCGCCCCGATCTGGAATTAGGGTTTTCGGCGGAGGAGGGGGAGGAAGAAAGAAGACGTCGAGGAGATGAGGCGGACAACCGAAAGGGTAACTGCGGCAGGAGATTCCTGAGCGGCTCCGGTGGACGAGGTATTTATTTATGTTTGCTTATTGACGAAGCTCCGAAGAGTAGGTCGGTCTGGACCTGGACGGCGGCTGAGCACCTGAACGCGGTGGCGTATTGAGCCGGACAAATATAGTGATGCCACGTACCCCATAGTTTCTGTGGGCCGCGGCGGTGGAGTTTTCTTTCAGAGGCGACGGGCAGATATATATCAACTGGATTGAAGTGGAGCCCTGGAGTCCGCGTTGCCACGTAGGAGCAGGGCAGGAGAGGGGGCGGTCTCTCCCGACGGACTTCAGAATGTGAATGAGAGTGCTCACTTCCCTCAAACGAGTGACTGTCAATGGGTTGGCCCGGGTGAAGTTTAAGCTGGATCTAATCTTACTCATCAATATTAAAATTTAAATTTGACCAATAGCCATTCGCCAATTCCAACATTTCGTTCAGAAGCGCTTCAATTCGCTAATGTTTTTTTTTTGGTCAGAATTTTTATTAACAGTTTTCAGATTATTGATTGCTCATCATCCTAAAGATGCTATTTGAGCACACCATTGTGCTTATTGTTGCACAACTGGATGTATTTCAGTTGCACTTAAATTGGAGGAGCATGAACTTTACTTCTGATGCCATATATAGTTATATACGTGTTTTTACCTACCTTTGCTTGTTTCAATTCTTACAGACAATGAAAGGCCAGTAAAATGTGCAACAAAAAGAGATATGAAACTAATGGCTATTGATACTTACATAATGGATATGAGCCATGTATTAAACTCGTTAGCTTCTTCCGGGAAAAGGTACTTGAGGGTGCGTTGGTAAATGTCCTTTGTTTTCTGTTGTAGAATCAGGACTCTCTGTATCTTGGAACGCTTCAGTTATGTGCGCATACTTTCAAGTGATGTAATCTGTAGAAATAATGTTTGTTGAAATTTGAGCAATTTTTGGGAGGTTCAGTGACATTGATACTTGCTTATTTTTGAGTGATGAAATATGTTGGCAGTACCTGCTTTGTCATTGATATTTCAGCTTTAGGAAGGCTTCAGAACATTGATGGATTGACACATAAGTTTATATGGATCTTTTCTTTTTGTTCAGGATTGGAGTTCATGTTCTGTGGGGTGTAATTTTGGATACTCATCTGACAGAAAACCTGATGCTGTATTTGGTGTAGCTCAAGATACATATAGCATCCACAGATCTATGGAATCATCACACTATTATTCGGAGAATAACCTTGGTCATGCACGACGGTGGGTAAGCATGGTTCTAGTTTGTATGCTTTAGTGCTGGGGGTATAGGAATTTGACATTGCATGCCACTGGCTTTTTGTGGGTGGGAGAAAGAGGCCTTGCCAGCATTCTTTCGTGCCATGTGTCTGAAATGAAAATTTGTTAAGAAATTCGGTGTGCAATTTTGTCTTGTATTGTTCATGTCTCTAATGCTCTCATTCTCTATAATGCAAGGCAGCTTCCTATTTCTCATTTGTCAGTAGCTAAAATATTCACTTGTATTTTCTAATGCTATTGAAAAATCACTGGTAAATCCAGAATAATAAATCACACAAGATCCATTAAGGATCCACTAAGGTACGGGTCTTACAAAGGTGATGGAGGAGGTCATGAAATGGCACTTTCCTAAGTTGGCATACAAGTTCTCTTGCCTAAGGACGATACACACTTGCCTCAAATGGTCTAGGTGGGCTTCCCTAGATTGCCTATAGATGAGAATGTCGTCAAATTATACTACTAAGAAGACCCCAATAAAGGGACATAGGATCTCCGTCATGAGACACATGAAGGTACTTGGGGCATTGGAGAGCGCAAAGGGCATGACTAGCCACTCTTATAGGCCATCCTTAGTCTTAAAGGCGGTCTTCCATTCATCCCCGAGTCTAATGCAGACTTGGTGATAGCCACATTTGAGATCAATCTTTGAGAATATCGTGGCTCCCGCAAGCATGTCTAACATGTCATCAAGTCGAGGAATTGGGAACCTATACTTGATGGTGATTTTTTTAATGGCCCAACTATCATTGTACATGCACCATGTCTCATCTTTCTTGCGTGTGAGAAGGGCCGGGACTGCACAAGGACTAATGCTAATCCTAAGGAATCCTTTCTTGATGAGCTCTTCTATTTGCCTTCTAAGTTTCGCATGTTGGGTGGGATTGAGGTGATAACGGGGAAGGTTTGGAAGGGTGACTCTCGGAATGAGGCCAATGGCGTGTTGAACATCGTGCATACGAGGAAGCTTGTCCGGGAGCTCCCTAGGGAACACATCATGAGATTCCTCACGGAGGACTTGGATTTCAGCCGGGTGAGAGTTAGGGGTCGAAGAGCCCCCCAGGCAAATGACTATGGCATACACTTGGGACCCTTGCACTACTTTCCTCTCAAACTCTACTTAGAGATAAGGTGGAGGCCTTTGACTACCCCCAGGGTTTTGGCCGGGGTAGGACTAGGAAGTGGGAGTGGGTTTGATTGTTGGGAAGATCTCGGGTTTGGTGGGAGGGAAGTGTGTCCCTCAAGGGTCGGTCTTAGGATGAGGCCTAGGTTGGGATTGATAAACACGGAGTGTGTGTGTGATCTAGAAGGGGAGGGGTTGAATAGATCACCCCTTGATAAATTTTAGCGAAAAAAGTGGCACAGATTTACAACCAAGAATATGGGATAGATTTTGAAGAATCTTTTGCACCCGTTGCCAGGTTAGAGACTGTTAGAATACTTTTAGCATTTGCATGTAGCCTAGGAATGAAATTGCAACAGATGGATGTTAAATCTGTCTTCTTGAATGGTTTCATAAAGGAGGATGTGTTTGTTAAACAACCTCCAGGTTTTGAGTGCCTTAATTCACTTGATCACGTTTACAAATTAGAAAAGGCATTATATGGGCTAAAGTAAGCTCCCAGGGCCTGGTACGACAGGTTGAACTCCTTCCTCACAAGTAAAGGTTTTTCAAGAGGAGAGGTTGACCAGACCTTATTCAGCAAGGTGAGTAACAAGGACATTCTTGTTACTCAGATCTATGTAGATGATATAGTATTTGGGTCAACTAAATCTGAAATGTGTGAGGAATTTTCTAACTTAATGACACATGAGTTTGAAATGAGCTCTATAAGAGAATTGAAGTTTTTCCTTAGTTTGCATGTAAATCAAACTTCAGAAGGAAGCTTCATCACACAGTCCAAGTACTTAAGAGACCTGCTGAAGAAGTATGAAATGGAAAACCTCAAGGCAATAACATCACCTATGGATACCTCAAGTAGTCTTGATGGTGACCCAAAAGGTAAAATGGTTGACACCAAACTTTATAGAGGTATGATCGGATCCCTTCTGTGTCTTACTGCATCTCGGCCTGATATTCAGTTTTCAGTATGTTTATGTGCTAGATTTCAGGCTAGTCTTAGGGAATCTCACATAAAAGCAGTGAAAAGGATTTTTAGATATCTTTCAGGCACCCTTGACCTTGGTCTATGGTTTCCTGCTAAGTGTGAGCTCGACCTTGTAGCTTACACCGACGCAAATTATGCTGGATGCAGAATAGATAGAAAGAGCACTAGTGAGTATTGTCAATACCTAAGTGGTTGTCTAGTGTCTTGGGCATCTAAAAAGCAACACATTGTTGCTCTTTCCACTGCTGAAGCAGAATATGTTGCAGCAAGAAATTGTGCAGCCCAAGTCTTATGGATAAAACACCAACTTGCAGATTATCACATCAATCTAGGATGCACACCTATCTTATGTGATAACACGGGAATCTACTTACCCTTGACCTTAGTAGCAACTACCCCTAGACTCTTAATATTAAAAGAGAAAGAAGAACAACTAGCATGATTACCAGACTTAGACTGAAAAGGAAAGGAAGAGGAAAGAGAGGAAGCGGATACAAGAGGTGGTACAGAAGAGGTTCCCTCATTGGAGGGGTAGGGGAGGTCCACTAAAGGACCTGGAACGAGCGGCCCTTGGGTCGGGGCACACTTAGGAAGGAGATAAGAGGTCTCCTCAATAGAGATGAGGGAGGTAGAAAATTGGCATTTTTTTTCATTTTTAAGGATCTTGAAACAATGAAGGGGAGGGGTAGAAGATGATGGTGTAGAAATGGAAAGATTAGTGACTTCGCGGATCAAAGATTGATTAATGGATTACTCGTGCGGGGGCATGATGAAAAGTTGAGAAAATTGCTCAGTGAATGAAGAAGGAATTGATGGAGCTTGGAAGAATTCTTGAGATAGAGAGATCAAGACCGCGGGTGGTCTGAGAATGTTATTAAAAAACTTGGAATATATGGAAGAAATCATAGAGGGATGAATGGAGTTAAGGGAAAAGAGGCTGGCCCATAGCCTATCGGTAGTGAAACCTTCCTCGAATGGCATGTCCGGCTCCCCTGTGTCAGTATAATTACTCAACCTCTGCCTTTTGTCAGTGATGATTATTGGCTTTTCTATTAACTCATGAATCAACGGTGGCCATTCTAGATCAGTGGGCATAAAAAGTCGGCTCAGCGCAACAATAATGTCATTCATATCAAACCCCCAATACCACTCACACTCCGGATCATCCATTTTTCTTCTTTTAAAAGGCCTTAAAGATTGCAAGGCCTTATAAGTGACTAGTGGTGCTAAATGACGAGCGAATTGGCGTGAATTCATATCTTGGTAATCCAGCAATGAAGTAATCATTGTAGTTTGCTTGTCAGCTTGTTGAGTGGGCCCCTTAACAAAATGAGCATGTAAGGACCATGTGAGTGGTCGTCTGTCTGTCTTCAGAGTAGAAGTCATAGTTGCCCACGGTTCTTCACTGTTTTCATCGAATGTTTCCTTGCTTGGCCCCTTGTACCCCAGGCCACCTCAAGAAATTAACTTGCAGAATTGGGCCCATTAACTAGTCTAATCAACCTAATGACACTTAAACTTAGGTAAATGACTCCTTAACCTAGGTACATAACTCAAATAAAAGAAAAAATACAATGATATGACTCAAATAAAATGTGAAAATGACATGACTCGACTTAGAAAAATATTGCAGACACAATGGAACCATGACGATGCGCAATCGGAGCTGTGGAAAAAATGTGAAGGGCGAGAGATGCCCCCATCAGGATCCCTCGGCCACAGGCTGACACTTTTCACCTTGAGCTCTCTCTCCCAAGTTACCCTTGTACATAGTAGGGTAGAATCGAGTCTGAGTCTAGGTCATTCTCGAATTTCCCCTTCCTCTCATTCCAAGTAAAGTAGGAGTCATCGTGTCCCTGCGCATTACCTTAATCAACTAGCCGAGAAGTGCACACAGTTATGTTAGGTCTCTAGTTTCAGATCAACCCCCATTCCCCTAGGGGCAATTGAGATAGAAGGGTCTTCATTGGATGACGACTTAGGAGTCTGTGTTGGAGGAAGATGATGATGATGGAGAAGAAGAAGAGGATCGCTTGGACGATCATACTGATCACATAGCTCCTTTCATCGATGGGACTAGGAGATTCGATGAACCCAATGTGGGGGTAGATGAGTATACCAAGGAAGTCAATCTTGGCACCAAGGAAAACCCAAAGGCCATCTTGATAAGTGTCAATTTGAGTGAAGAAGAGGAAGCATCCCTTGTAGCAGTTCTTCAGGAATTCCCCGACACCTTTGCTTGGTCCTATGAGGACATGCCAGGCATAGATCCTTCACTGGTAGAACACCATCTTGTGTTGAAGCCCGATGCCCGAGCTGTCAAACAAAAGCTAAGGCCGCTTCATCCGAAGCTGGCACTCATGGTTAATGAAGAAGTTGACAAGCTCCATAAGGCTAAGTTCATCAGGGTTGTCTTGTATTCGCAATGGATAGTCAACATCGTCCCTATCATGAAAAAGGATGGTAGGGTCCGAATCTGCATAGATTTCCATGACCTCAATCGCACTTGTCCAATGGATGATTTTTCTCTTTCACACATAGATGTTTTGGTAGATAACATCGTTGGCTACAAAATGTTGTCCTTCAGATTTTTCTCCCAAAATTTCACTAATTCAAAAAAATAAGAAAAAATAGTCTAAACGATCCTCGGAAAGAGCACAACGCAACTGTAGCGTCCTCGAGTCGGTGAACTCAATAATGAACTCACCACTGGGTTTTGTAACTTGTACGAGAGAAAAACCCCCGTGGATCGTAAAACACAACTCATGACCTACAAAAGCGATCCGAAAGCTCTCCGAATAGATCCAAAAGAATGTAGGGTGTTACATCCTCCCCTCCTTTAAGTAATTTCATCCTCGAAATTAAAGGAGCTAATAAGAAGAAGTAGGGAAGAACAAACCTAGAACGCTGGCAATGATCATCAAACTCCAGCCAACACCAACACTTAGAACTTAATGACACAAATCTTGAAAAACACAATTCAAAGGGACACTGCCAGACCACAATCATAAGTATACGCTCTGGATCTCAAGGCAAATCGATCCACAGAATGAGCATGGCACACAAATGAACATAAGTCTGACACCTTCGAAATAAGGCAACGTCGCTTATGTCTCACAGGAAAGGAGACATGACCCATGCCACGAAAACAGCTACCGATAAAACAAACGGCAGATACAACAAACATCAGCTTAAATAAGGAAGCATAGTCCTCTCAGCTGACAGCTCCAAATCATCGGCTTCAGCGCCAGAATAATAATAAAACCTGGCACACAGGACGCCAATGACATCACTGGACCACAGTCACAATCAAGTCAGTCCTCACTCAGACATTACATCTGATGCAAGTCGCACGCCAACTCTACCATAATAGAAGAGTACAGTAAAACTAACCGACAAGACCTCGGTCCACACAGTGCCAAATCAGATTCACAGGGAATTCCTCCCAAACTGAACACAACCACCAACAGACAACAACAACAACATCAGTAACACTTGCAGAATCCCGGCTCCGTACTCAACACAGAACTATGGAACATAACTGCAAGCTAGGTCACATCAAGGTACAATAATAGCTGAACACACGTCTACAATGTACTAGTCATGCAGTGAGTAGCTTACCAGTAAGGACCCACAACAACCATAACAACAATCTTGGGAAACACATCTCAAGGACAACGATCACGTCCCGAGAACACAATAGTTCTTGGGTGTGAGACTCACCCCCGTATCCCCATCTTCTTCTTATCTTCTTCTTTCACAAAAAATTCCAGTGATACCTCTATGAGTTAGGAGAATTTCAGTACTTGTTCTGCATCGATCGGAGTTCGGGAGCCATGGCAACAATTCATTTCGTGAAGGCGCGCAGATCGGTCCCTGATTACGGCCTAGATCTAAAGCTGACTGTGTTTTAATTTCTATAGCCCACCTCCGATGCTATTTGAAGCTAGTCCCTAAAGAGTAATCGAAGGATTTCGAGTCCTCTTCACGTTGCCACTAGTCTCGCCTTGATCGGAGTTCCGTGCTGTTTGTGGCGGTGATTCTCGTGAGATTGCACAAGAGATCTGAGTAGATCTAGCTCAGAACCAGCACCAACTTCCCGAGCCTACCCCGTCTCATCCGGCTGAGAACTGTGTGAGATCTTCAGAGAGCTTCTTCCTCCGGACGTCGCCGATGATCTCCTACAAGTGGCGTCTCGATCAGACCTCGACAACCATTTTTCCCCTAATTCTTTCTGCTCCTATGCAGTTCTGTGTGAGCAAAACTAGAGGCTTGGTACAGTCACTATTGCGCTCAGATCTGAGAGGATCTGATCATGCCTTTTAGAGCAGAGAAACTACGTCCAGTCGCCGACGTTCTCCAACAAATGGCTCCACGATCAGACATCGGATCTTGGCGTACCGGCCTTCGCAAGATTGATGCACAGGGCAACCAGCACCGGCAGAACCAGATCGGTACCCGATCGTCGGCCGGATCGGCTCCGACTCGCCTCCATCGGCTCTGAAGAGTGCTGCCCGTCAACCCGGGTTCCAACAACCCCAAAATTAGCCATTGTAGACCGATACCTCCCTGCTTGGAGTGGGCATTCAATTCTGAAATTGTAACAGTTAAGTAAATTGTATAATGGGGTTGTTCGAAAATCGGCTGGGAATTCTTCCCCATGCCTAGGCGTGGAGGTATGCGTTCCGTTCCTCTCTCATTTTGCTGGTTTAGTATGCTTTCTATATTACTATGTTTGTGAGAATAGGGCCGTTAGCTAGTTTCAAATTACTGCGATTGTGAGTTGTGAGCGCCTGTTCTGTAGCTCCAATCAATTCTCCCCGGGTGGGAAGATGTCAACCCAGTTGAGTAAGAGGTGCGACTGCTCATGTATTACTCCTACGGATCTGCAGCTCTCCTCGGGTGATCCACATGTCATCAGCTATGGGATGTGCTCTCCACCGTACCAGGTAGCACGGGTACGCTCCACTCTTAGTAATCGTCACTTGCTCATCCCGTATATGTTCTATATGCTCACGCTGCTGTGGGAATGAGACTAGTAGTTGACACTCAGGGACAGGATCACTCTCAAGGGGAGGAGATGGCTCAAAAGGCTCACTGGGAATCACTGCTGGGTCCCTATAGGCAACTAGATCTGAGACAATGAAGGTAGAGCTGATTTCAAAATCTTCTGGTAAGTCCACAACGTATGCATTAGACCAGACTTGCCTCAACACTAGGAAGGGATCGGCACCACGAGCTTGTAGTTTCTTCACAGTTCCAGAGGAAAATCATTCAGGTCTGACCCTGATCATGACATAATCTCCCTCCTGGAACTTGCGAGGGTGTCTATCAGCGTCGTATGCATTGCTGGCCTTTGACGATGACTGTGCAATTCCTAATATGTTTAACAAATGCATGTGCAGACTCTGAACAAACTGTACAAATAAAGGAAAAGCAGACTCACACATGACCCTAGACAAACCTAATGCTATGCAGACACTTACAGATGTGAATGCAATGGTGGTCTAGGACATCCGGATGTGGATTTAAAGTGCATAGGACCTCTATCAACTTGGGAGGACTTTAGACATCCTAAAGTGAACCAATCATGCATAGGCTTCCCAACAAATTTAAGAGTTTTGGGAGGGCCAGGAGAGCCAAAGTTACCTTCTTTATCACCCTTATAAGATGGTAAAGTATGTATCTCTTTTCGATGAACGAGCTCCTTGCTAAGTGTAAGCTGATTAGCCCGTGGGGAAGGGGTGTGATAGTGAACTTTCTTCAAAAAGTGGAGTAAAAATGGTGGGTCAATAGGTTTATTAGGGAAGGGATCGAAGGGATCAAAGAATGTGTGACCCCTTGCGATGGGTTCCCATGAGAAAGGATCAAAAACATCAAGACAGGTTAGGGATCCGGTGATGTGGCTCCCTTTCGGCCCCATGTCATGCAATTAGTATTATTTCCTTCAGCTGCAGAGCCCCTAGTTTCGGTAATTAACCAAGGGTGTTCCTCCATATGGGGGATGTAAATGACGTCATGACCTTTATGGCATGGCGGGATTGGGTCCCGACTCGAACCACACAATCACCTGATGAAGTCGGGTCGAGCGCACCATGGGCTCCCGTGAAGTCCAAATAAATTATCACCTCAGTGACTGGGACGCCCACGCACTTAACAAAACGAATAAACGAATGAATCGAAAATAAAAAAAATCTAATAAGTAGAAGTGTGTCCACAGACGCGCACGCTTGCCTCAGTTTTGGTAGGAAAACTCAGTCGATTGCTTCCGGTCATAGTGGTTGACTCTGACCACTCAGCCTAGTGCCACGATGTTCTCCTCACAACGGGCGTACTTCTGGGCCAGGTGTGGACACACTAAAATTCATTTGATATTCTGTTCGTTTGTTAGGGTGTTTATTTGTCTATTTAGTGGGAGGGCGTGTCAGTCACAAAGTGACAATTTATTCAGATTTCATGAGAAAATCTATGGTGCGCTCGATCTGACTTCGTCAGGCGATTGTGTAGTTCGGGTCGGGACCAAATCCCGTCATGCCATAAATGTTACAACGTCATTTACATCCCCCATACGGGGGAACACCCTTGATTAATTGCCGAAATTAAGGGTCCTGCGGCCGAGAGAAATAATGCTGACTGCAAAAAGAAGGGCAGGAATAAATCACACAAAAGTCTGTGCTCAGACACGGGCAACCAGACATCTCTGTCATTCATTGACCCTTTCATATTCGGACGATGGTCCGTTGTGGAAATGCCGTGACAACCGGGATGAATCCGTTCAAATATCTGCGGGATACACAACAATTTCAATGGCGACCGGAGGAGAGTCCAGTTCGGCAAACGGATCCGATTTAATCAGAATGTTGGCCTGAGAGAAGGCCGGGTTGTGGCCATTTTGGGCTAATTCCCGAGGCTCGAACCCGATTTGCTGGAGACAGCCTTATTGTTCCTTCAAAACCAGGTCACGGGAGAGACAAGGCTACAATGTAGAATTTTATGATTATAATTAGTGGAGCCCCCCTGATTATATTTCTTTGCTGTTTAGTCTGTCATTAATGGCATTATTGTAATTTCTGCATTCTTGTTAATATAAAAGGGAGGGTTTAGGGCCTGCGGGCCAGGTGGCCGAGTGTGCCCCCTCTCTCTATCTCGTTTTCTTCTCTTTATTGGTCTCATCTGAGTGTTTAACAGTTTTCAACCAGTTTAGGCCGAAATCAAAACCGAAACCGAGTCGTTTCGGTTTCAGACTCGGCCGAAACCGAGTTCGAAACCGACACTGCCATCCTTGTCCTCAACCAACTGGCTTACAAAGCAAATTTGTTATATAAAAAATAAAAAATATATGTTGCATACAGGTAGCGTACCACAGACCGATCGTACCGGTCTGACCGGTACGATCTGGTACGGGCAGTACGTCCCGTACCGGATCGGTTTGGCAAACCTTGTGTGTAGGCACACCCTTGAAGAGCACCTGAAACCGCTTGGCCGACGGGTTAGGGAATGTACCCTTGGCCTCTGACCATATCTGTTGACAGAGCAAAGCTCCCCCAACTGCCAAGCACCCCATAGTAGCAACTCGCAACACAAAGTCTTCCTCTTGCCTGAGTGCCAGGAAGGTGGACATGACGACCCTCGCCACATCTCAACGACCTCCCACCACTTCCACCAACCGCCTTTTGACCTCATCGGCTTCCACCGCACCATCCGAGAAAGAGACGCATAGGCACCACCGAAGCCAGACGAACCGACCTTGCAAGATCTTGGCCAGGATCCCCCCTGCCTCTAACCAACGCTTACTCACTGGCGCCAATAGCTGCGGAATGTATGTGACCACGTTTGCAAAGGATCGGCGGCCCTCAGAGCTAACTCTTGTCACAGCACGGGCCATCCCCTTCCCAAAGCAGAACCACCTGATATGGCCCCTGCGGCCATCCAGGATTGTGAAGCCAGCTTGATTAGTTGAAAACTGCATTGAGGAGGTCAATACCAGGAACTTTATATTGAAGCTTTTGGAGTGAAGCAAAGAAAGTCACCCCCAGGGTCATACAAGTTTTTGAGTGAAGATTGCATCAGAGTAGTTACTTTCTTTCATTTACACAAGCTCACACTTAATTTGGAAGCTAGGTGGAAGGTAGTTCCAAGTTTTGACAGTGGCCAGCCTATTCTTCTGCCAGTTCTGCGGCCTATTGCTCTACGGCTCCCACAGACATATGCGGTGGCAGCAGCATCAGAGGGCGTCACAGCAATTATAGCAGCTGGCAATTTGTCGGAGGTTGGGGTTCCCCAGCCCCAAGCTACGGACCGAGAATCGCTATTGGAGTAGGGTAGCCTCCCGAAAATAGAAGCGGGAGAAATTATTGAAAAGGAGGCCAGCGTTCCTAAGACGCTAACTGTTGTCGCGGAATCCACTGCCATGGGAGTCGGCGAAGTTGCACGCAGGGAGCCAGGGTCTCCAGCTATTGAGGTGGCCGACATGACATCACCCCGGGAGGTAGGTAAAGAGGTCATTGTAGCGGAGACTTCTTTAGCTATACCAGCTGTTATCGTCAAACCTGGCATTGGTGCCTTACAAATAATGTCGTCGACGTCCTCCGGGGCAAGTGATGATATCTAGGTAGAGATTGACAGCAGGGTCGATTTTCGGCTCCCTGAGACTTCACCGCTGGGCCTGCAATTTTTTGGCGACATGGTATGGCAGTCTTTGGATAATCTGCAACGAGCTATGTCGCTTTCTCCCAGCTTAACTTATGCACAGCTGAGGAGCGTAATAGAACATCTCTCGCATTCATTGTTGGCTTTCGGGTGCCCGATGGAGGATTGGACTCCGCGGGTTACTATGTTGTTGAAGCATGCCAATAGGCGAGAGTATCTCAGCCGAGAAGTGTCCGACCAACTGGCGACTATGAAGCTGGAGAGAGCTGACTGCCGGGCCACTACTGCTTCGCTGAGGGGGACCATGGGCCAACTAAGAGATGCCGCCAGCACCGCTTCCGAGTGCCGATCCTTCCTCACTTCGCGGATAGAGGAGCTGCAGGCTGAACTTGCCAAGGCCAAGGCTGAATTGCAAGAGATAGAACACCTGGAAGTTCAGGCTATAGAAGAAGCCGATCTTGTTGACGGACAACTTGCCTCACTAGATGAAAAGCTATTGCAGTTGGCAACCACCAAGTCTCGGCTGCAAGAGCTGACCCAGTATCCTTCGCTGGGCCTCTTGGAAGTGGAGGACATCTTCCGGCACCCTCTGCCTTAGTTTGCTTCATCTCTCCCGACGGGGCGTTAAACCGAATAGACCCTTCCGCCGACGGGGCGTTAAACCGAATAGACCCTTCCGCCGACGGGGCGTTTCATGTCCCTGGGGTGAGACGACCCACCCCAACCCATGTCTTCTCTTCTTCCACTTTCTGCCACCTACTACAACGAGAACCACCGCGACAGGCCATCACTGGAACCCCCACTCGCGAATAGCCCTCCCTACCCTCACCTCACTCCACTCCCCATCACTACAACACCATCGTTACTTTCCCTCCTCCTCCCATCTGCTGCTACGATCCCTAGTCCTACCCTCTCTACCGTAAGACAGGGCCTCCAGTCCCACAGTTGGCACGACTCCACCCATGGCCTATGCATGTAACAACACCCACGTGAAGCCCATCGGCCACCCCCTCCCCTTCCCTATTCTCCCATTTCACCCCAGTCTGTCGCAGGCCCCCTGTAAGCCCAACGCCTTGTCAACCACGACTCCGCTTGCATAGCTTCCCTGCATGCAACCATGCCAGCATCGTTCCCAGCCATAGTTAGCAAGCTGCTCGCCGCCACCTAAGCTCGCCCTGCCCAACCATCCGCATGCAAGCACACCAGCGACATCCCTGGGCAGTCTAACAGGCCTTCGCCCTCAAGCTTCACCCCCTGCATGGTGGATGGTCATCCTCTGCCCCATGCCTTCTGCCACACCCGGTCCCTAGTCCCCCACATAGAAGCCTCCTCGGTGCTCTCGCCATCTTCGGTAGCGACATGCAAATGAGCTCCTCGACGACAGGCAAGCCCCTCCATGATCAACAAGTTGTGCCACCCTCGCCATTCACCGCGGCCTATGCATGCAACGTCACTGCCGCCACCGTTGCCTTCCCAACTTCCCCATTGCCATGCACCTCCATTTTCATCTAAGAACCCAGCCTCCCAGGCCTCCGTCTCCAACACCGCTAGCCACTGGCCCCTTGTTGTACCCAGATAATTTCCCAGCAAAATGCCAAGGAATAAGGGTTTAGGAATTTCCCCCAAACGCCTTTAAGGCATGGGCTACCTATCCCTTTCTATAACTCTGTGGGTCTCGCCAAGGGTCCTAATTAGCTTCCCGTGACATGTGGCTACACAAGTAACTAGACAGGACTGATACCGATCACTCAGCTATGGGCTTTGCCTACACTTCACATGGCCGTCCGGGCCAACACGGGGGCACCCCGACTTTAAGCCACGTCACATGGCACCCAGTGAAACGGCAAGGAGCTAACCCCGAGATGCCTTCTGCCAACCCTTCAAGGCCAATGGGAGACCCAATTAGGCCAACCAAAGGCTTTAGAGGCCTACAGCACGCGTATATGGCTCACACATGTGTCTTCGGCATTTTCCCGAACACCTTGTGGGCGCGTATATTCCAGCCATCCTACATCAAACCACGGGCCAACCCATAGTTCTAGTACATTAATTGGGTCCTACAATGATCCCCCAGCAATCTGGGGCCACCCCTAACCCTCAGACACGTGGCGATGAGCCACCTATCTTTAGCCCTCGGGCCAACCCGAGGCTACCCCGCCAACCCGCAGTGTAACATAGCACGTAGCTCGAGGCACAACCCATGTGCCTAATGTTGTGCCCCTTGTGCTTTGATGATGGTGTGATGTATGTTTTGATGATAGCAACATAATGAGACACCACATAAGAAAGCAAAGATTGTTCTATGATTGAGTGATTGATCTATGATTGAGTGTTGTTGATTAGACTGGTATGGGGGTGTGTCTTGATAATGCGATGATATCTTGTGTTTTTAACTACTGCTCTAGATTTGTGAATTGTCTTACTATCTGCATTAGGTCTGAGTATGTTCAGGGCATTGAATTTGTCTAAAGCTAATGCAATTCTCAACTCTGTGCACACTTTTACGTCCGTGCATATAAGTCACCAGGTACACTTCTCAAGTCCATGCAAGTTTTGGACTTAGAAAAATTCTGCTCGATGTATAGGTGTTGAGTCACTGAGAGTCCGTGACAGTTGCACGATGCATTTAGAAGTCTGTGCATAGTTGTTCTCTAGTTACAAACCAAGCCCATGCACATATTGTTCCAACGAAGTCCATAGACCTTTCTCATACAAAGTCCATGCATGTTTCACACTGCATTTTAAATCCATTGCACTTGAAGTCCATGCATGTAGAAGTCCATGCACAATGTTCATATAAAGTCCATGCACTTTTCCTATGTCACAAGTGAAATCCATGCATGTTTCCCTTGAAATAAAGTACATGCATGTTTCATGAAACTAAAGTCTGTGCACGTCTCTTTTAAGTAAAGTCCGCACACTTTTTGTTCAGAGCAAAGTCCATGCACATCTCTCAAAGTAAGTCCATGCACAAATAGTCAGTGCACTTTCCTTTTCTTCACTGAATTGAAAGTCCGTGCATGTTTTTAGTTTGTGTCACACTAGGTCGATGCACACATAGTCCGTGCACATTGGTCTAACAAAGTCCATGCATGTTGGTCTAACAAAGTCTGTGCACTTTGTCTCATACTAAGTCAGTGCACATCTAGAGTCCATGCATGTTTTTAGTCTTTGTTGAAAGTTTAAGTCCGTGCACATTGCCTTTTCCAAGTCTGTGCACAATGCTTCATCCAAAGTCCGTGCATGCATAGTCCGTGCACATTTCTCGTTTCACTGCATCTGAAGTCCGTGCACATTTCTCCATCCAAAGTCCGTGCATGAATAGTCCGTGCACATTTCTCGTTTCACTACATCTGAAGTGCGTGCACGTTTCTTCCGAACCAAAGTCCATGCATGCATAGTCCGTGCACATTTTCTGTTAGAAGGAAAACACAGTTCGTGCACTTTCTTTGCAAGACCTTGCACATTCTATTTTCTCACTCAAATTCGTGCTAGCTGCACATCTGTGAGTAAAGTCCTTGCATGTTTCGTTCTGAAATACAAAGTCCATGCACGTTTCTTCTAAAACCAAGTCCATGCGCATAAAGTCTGTGCACATTTTGTTCAAACCAAGTCCATGCATACATAATCTGTCCATTCCTCACTTTTGGACTAAACAAAGTCCGTGCAGGTTTTTCAAACCAAGTCCGTGCACATTCCCTGTCCCAGCGCATATGAAGTTCGTGCATGTTTTTGTGCACTTGGCATCTTAGAGTACATGCAAGGCAAGTCTTTGCACATTTCTTCATACAAGTCCATGCACTTTCCCCAAATCAAGTATGTTCATGTTTTGTTCTGGATAACAAAGTCTGTGCATACTTTCTATGCTTTAAGAAGTCTGTGTTTGTTTCCTTCAAGCTGAGCAAGTTTCACATACCTACATGGGTGTGCCATTTGTTACTATTTTATCGGCAAGGGTTTTTGTCGGCTGGCGGCCACACGATAAACCGCCAACTGTTGTAGCGGCTGTAGCTTCGACCGCTACTTCCAATTTTGACCGTTGTGCCTCGAGGCGTGTATTTTTGACCGTTGGGGTCACGTGCCTCTAGTGGCCATAAGTACGGGCGCCAGAGGGTTCCTGGCGGGCCAAGGTTGGTCCGCTAGAGCGCTGTGGCGGCCTGAGATAGGCACGCCAGAGCCAATGTGACTCGTGTTCTAGCGTGCCTGGGTTGGGCCGCTAGAGTCCCTGTAGCAGACCAGAGTTGGGCCGCTAGAGCCTGTGGCGGCCCAAGGTTGGACCGCCAGGGTCTGGGCTGCATCGGGTGGTTTGCAGTCCCATTTTACTTCGATCTGTAGTTTTCGTGAGTCGGTTCTTATCTCCGGTGACCCGTCCACTAGTCATAGCTTCCACGGCACGCGTCTGTCGACCCACTGGGAGCACTGGTGTGGCGTACCCGAGAGAGACGGTGATTAAGCTGGTTACCGTAGGGCCCCAGCGTACAGCCAAGTCCTGGCTTAGGGGGAATTACCAGCTAAAGGATAGGCCTAGGACGTATGGTCTGAGTGTGCACACGAGGTTGGGGGCGTCGGACAGTGCTAGCAGGCTCGACCCCTGCTAGTCCTTATTTTGTGGTCCTGGTTACTGAGTGTGTCTTGTCTCCGCCTAGGACGTAGTAGCTAGATACTTGTGACGCGATGTAAGATGTCAGGGGACGCATCCGGTCGTTCTTCTAGTGGGAGGTGCTCCTGTCTATCGGTAGGTACGCACTTGAGTTTTGACGGACTGAGGTTCGGTTTGCGCGATACTCCCGTCACGTGACGTGAGTTGTCTGTCTCGAGTTTTCGTTTCCCGTCTGCGAGATGGGGCTTCGCGTGTGATTTTGGGAGCATTCCCGTAGTCGAGATCTGGGATTTCTGGTGACCGTCACCGAGGGTTTTTCCTTGACGGCGTTGAGGTCACGACGGCGAGCTCGTGACTGTGTTTCCAGACAGCGTGGTTTCGGTGTGGGCTCTTGTCTGCGAGGACAGGCCCCCACGATGGTGACGTCGTGTTGTTAGGGTGACCATAATGGAGAGATTTCGGTAGATGACTCTATCCTCTTTTAAGGGGGAGAGTCAGCCAATCATGACTAAAAACTGACTCCGCGAGATTAAAAAGATTTGCTGGGTCATTTGGTATGTAGATGAGGATAAGACTAGTCTGGCGGCATTCATGCTGCAGGAGAGAGAGCAGACGTATGGTAGGCGTCTGTGCTAAGGAATCAACCTGACAGACTAAAGCATGATAATACTTGAGAAGAATTCAGGTAGTGTTGGAATGAGAGACTCCTAAATCTCCCATGGAGATTCGAGTTTCTTAGGGTTAGCTGGTTATTATCACCACTTTATCGAGAGATTCGCATCTCTAGCAGCACCACTAACCAAGTTGACCCAAAAGGGAGTAAAATATATATGGTCTGAGAGTTGTGAGAAGAGTTTCTAAGAGCTGAAGACTAGTCTGACATCGACACCAGTTCTTGTTTTACCTAACAATGCGGATAACTTTGCCATCTACTCTGATACATCGAAGGTTGGGTTAGGCTGTGTATTAATGCAAAATGGAAGGATGGTCGCGTATGCTTCTCTCCAACTAAAGGAGCGCGAGTAAAACTACCCAACTCATGATTTGGAGTTGGCTGTAGTAGTTCATGCTTTGAAGATCTGGCGTCATTACCTTTATGGCATCAAGTTTGAGGTGTTCACTGACCATAAGAGTTTGAAGTATTTATTTTCTCAGAAGGAGTTGAATCTAAGACAAAGAAGATGGGTCAAATTCTTGAAAGATTATGACTTCGAACTGTGATATCATCTAGGAAAGGCTAATGTAGTAGTCGATGCTCTCAGCAGAAAAAGGGTTATGATGCAGCAGGACTGAAAAATGATCGAAGACGCAGCGTAACTTATGGCTGTGATCGAGCCTCAACTATGTCAGGTATTTGTGGCTCAACTAACCATTAGGTCAACAGTGCTTGACAAGGTGATACAGGTGCAAAAAGATGATCCCCAGCTGTAAGAATTGATCGGAAAGATCGATTTTACTTATGATGAAGATGGAGTGATTCGGTTTCAGCACCGGGTCTGTGTACCTGATTTGACCGATCTTAAAAGAAAGATTTTGGAGGAAGCTCACACTGATGCAACATGTAAAGTTTTGGCAAAAGAAGTAGAGATAAAAGAATGAGAAGCACCAGTATCAAATAGCACAAAATGTAGGACGAGAGTAAATTTGAAGTGTACCTTCCATGAGCCCACTGTCCCTGGACACTTCTTCTTCTTCTTCTAGAACTACATTGAGGCGAGCTTGCCTCCTGTGTCCTCTTCCAGCTGCCTGTTGTCTCATAAGGGGGCAATCTGGCATGCGATATTCCCTACTTCCACAACGCAAACAAGCGCCGAGGCACTTCCAGCATTCTTCTGCCGAATGACCAAATTTTTCACAGAACGTACAGGCGGCCATGACCTACTTCTCCTCTTCCTTAACTTTCTTGTTCTTCTGGAAACTTTCACCGTTCTCACTCTTGGACTGCTTCTTGTTATCACGGCTCTTGTAAGGTGCTGTGATACTAAACATCTCCTTCCTGAATTACCGATCAGATTGTCGCCTATATTCTTCTCCCTTTCCTTTCATTTTCTCGACCTTCTCTAAGGTCTTTTCACATAAATAGGCCCGCTGGACCATCTCCTCATAATTACGGATGTTCTGGGTCCCAAGTTGCTGAATGTAACTAGGTCGTAACCCATCCATGAATTGAATAGCTTTCAATAAATCGGTACTAATAAGATGTAGTGCATACGGTGCTAGCCAGGAGAATCGTAACTCGTATTCTGCCCCCGACATCATCCCTTGACGAAGGGACACGAACTCCATAGCTTTTCTCTCTTTGATGTACTCTAAGAAATACTTGGCACGAAACAATGTAAGGAAACCTTCCCAGGTGTGTGGTGCATCGACTGGAGGTGTCGGGACGGACTTCCACCATGTACGAACATCCTTGTTCAATTGGAAAGTATCCAAACGCACCTTCTCTTGATCGGTGCATTGAATAACGTCAAAAATTTGGTTCATTTCATCAATCCAGTTCTCCGCTTTGTCTACATTAGAAGACCCATAAAAACGTGGAGGGTTGAGACTCCGAAAATTTTGATGTAAACTACTAGCTCTGGCTCCAGTGCCTGCCTGGGCCATAGTTTGTATTGCCTGGGTAAGGCCAACAACTGTTTGCTGAATTACGTCCCAATCTACTGGCGAATTTGTATGCTTGGATCAACTCCGAGAGGGATTCTCTGGTCTGGGCAAGTGGTGCAACCGACCGAAAGATCGAGCGCTTGACTCACGATGTTGAAGGCCTTCGGCAGGAGGCAGCTTCACTCAGAGCATAGGCCGAGTCAAGCCAGAAAGAGGCTCGGGAGTCAATCGAGCAGCTGGGGCAGGCCCGCTATATGCTCAAGGTGAAAAATAGAGTCCTGGATGTGGAGCGAATAGCGCAGGCCGAGCGTAAGATGCTCGAGGTCCGGATCCGAGAGGCCGAGTGACAGCGGGCGGAGGTCGAGGTTGCGCAAGCTGAAGCTGAACAGAGGCAGTCCGAGGCAGAACGAAAGGTGACAGAGCTTGAGGAGAAGGCAAAGCTGGCCAGATCGGAGACACTCGAGCAATACAAATGCTTGGAGAGTTACCAAGCAGTGATCCAGTAGGCTGCCTTTGCCTACTATGAGCCAGGTTATCGTCGGGCCTACAGAAGGGGTTTTCCCAAGGGTACTGCTGAGTGACCTCTCTGGCCCATGAGCAGGTGCACGGAGAGCTCCATTTTGCTTCCGAGCAATATTATGACTCAGACGAAGATACCACGAATTCTTCCATTCAAACACTGAGTGAAGGAGGAAGTCAGGGGACCTTTGTGTCATCTGAGTGATTGCCAACTTTGGCAGTCTTGGGAGGGCGCGCGGCCAAGACAGTTCCCATACAGGTGGGGTCAGTGTCTGGACTAGCCATCACTGAGGGTGCAGGGGGCAGATCACCTGGCGCCGAGGGTTCTTCATCTGCTGAACTTCATAGTGGGCCCCAGGCCTGATGTTGACTTTTTTCTTTTTCCCTTTCTTTTCTTTAACATGGTTGTGTAAAAACTTTCCTTGTCTGTGCAAGTTTTGGTAATAGTAAATGTTGACTGGACTATTCCTTACCGCTTTTGGTGTGATTTGACTGTTGTGCTTGTAGTTGTTGGTAAGGTAGTGATTTTTTTTGCAGACATCTTGCGTGTCGATTGGTTGGCGTAGCACTGGCACCTGTCCACCTTCCCATGCTTTAATGACTTGCCACTTTACGTGTTTCCATCGAAGGGGTGTTGGTGGAAAATGAGGTGGAACATAACCAGACTATTATGATGAACAAAATCATCTCGCCTCACATCACAATTCAGACTGATTCCATAGCAAATATTGCACACAAAGGGATACGAGTCTGGCATCACCTCAACTACAATAGGACTTTAACTATGGGCATCATTGCCACATTCTCGCACACAGAGAAGATGTGACTAGTGCCAGGAAATCCTGCCACCACTAAGTTACCCACACTTGGTAGACTAACCAGACACCAGGTTTTAAGTCTGCCGTCCAACTCACGCCATTTACAAGGGACATCCATCCCTGAGCCTCAACTAACTTACATAGTCATCTTATTCGGCTGCCACACTTCCATCGGCTCTACACCACAAACATTCTCATATCTGGAAAGCCGAACACCCATAGCACTACTGGACCAATTCTGATCCCAACATAATCCTTTTATTTATCTTGATTCAATCCTGGGAAAGACACACCATGATCAACTACCCAGGGCCACGCCTGCTCACAGCTTTGGCCATTTTCAGTTCACTTCGACTAGTATCTTTTGGCTGTGAAAGTCCATCAGCCAGTAACCAGCTACTCAACAATGGGAAAATTCTAACTCGCTCAACTTTCCTCTTTCCTACTCCCTCATAAGGCCCAATAATCTCATTTTAAACCTCGATGACCCATCTGTTGACTCTTACGCTGACCCTTATCACTTCTTGAGTCGGTCCTCACTTGGACATCGCATCCGATTTTGATCCTCTCACCAACTCTATCCTCTTAGAGGTGCACGGCGAAATCATACTACCAAACTTCATAATTCCTCGGTCCACGCCTTAGACTTAGAGTTACATGAAATTCCTCCCACGTTGGTCACAAAACCAAGACTCTCATTCAACGACATCCCTCCTAGGACCTCCACACCAAGGGATCATCCATTGTACAGTCTCATCGAATCCCTATCTCAATTATTCCAACTGGATGCTTGCCAGCCCCGACCCCACACTCACTACAGAGCCACATGACGTAACCTTAGCAATCCGTGGCACATATTCTTTAGAACAAACAAGTGCCATACTCCTACCATAGAAATCTGGTCAATGACGCTCTAGACGGATCTCAAGACATCGTTGATCCTTGCGTTGCTTTAACATTTTATCCATCTTGCGGGCACGATATCCTTTATCTGCTCGTATAGTTCCGTTGCGAGGAACCATCGATCCGGGGCAATCACCACTTTGTCCGCATGGGGATCGAGCCATGCGCCCCACCAGCTAAAACTGCTGTTGGCAATGATGTGGTGCCGGCAGAGGCTCATCAGGTACATGTCCTGCCAGCTGTCTTTGCCGCGGTTATGCGCGACGGCGACCATGTTGGGATTGTCTTTTATGATATACTCCCGCACCCATTGCAGGTCGTCGCTAAACACATAATAATACGGGTCGCCAATGACGGCGGAGATATGCTGGAAGGCGCGCCGGTAATAGTCGGGTGAGCACACGCCCAGCCAGTTGGCCATTGCTTCGGATGCCAGGTAGTCACCGCGTCGGATATGTACGGAAACGGCCTTGGGGTTCGCCTTGATGTCCGCGGCGAGTTTTGCGGTTGGAGGGTTGAACAGCTCCCGGAACCGGAAAGCCGACCTGATGTCAGGTTCGAACTCCGAAAAGTGTTTCTCCGACTGCCAGTAGCCTTCCAGGTAGATGGAAAGCCCCTTGCTATCGGCGATCGCGGGCATCTCGCCGTTCTCCTTGATCACTACCCGGTTTTCCCGAAGGACCGAATCTTTGAACCTGCGAAGCCTGCCGTTCTTAAGCATCCGGCCGATCTCCGCGGGTGTAGCATAGCGGACATCGCATTCGAATTTATCGAGCTCGAATGGCCGCGGCGTCATATTATCGTGGGACTCGTTGAAATAAGACATATCCAGATGGATATCCAGGTTATATTTCCTGGCCAGGGCCGTACCGGCCGCATATTGGAACATCTGGTTGCCGAGTCCTCCCAAGAGCTTAACGATGATCATCTGACTTTCTTAAAGTAAAAACATCCGCAGCCATATCGCTGGGCATCCGCGAGAGATGGGGGCGCATTGTTTACAAATTTCCCGTCATCCAGCACCAGGGAGAAATCCAGCAGCTGGAAATCATGAAAGTATTCGCGTATCATTTCGAAACTATAGATGCGGTGGGCGTTGAACTGTATCCGGGGCTGTCCCACGGGCGTAACGATCAGGAGGGTCCCGCCCACTGCCTGACTAAATGGACCAGCCAAACAAGAAGAATGGACCAAATTAAATTCATAAGGTCAGCCTTCAATATCTACAAAACAAGTCAAATCATGTATATGAGGTGCTGAGAGTCGACCAAAACTGCCTGAGAGTTGACCACAAATTGTAGACAGAACCACCCAGGTTCTGGACAGGTGCAGGAGTCGACCAAAACTACTCTTGAGTCTACCACGGACTGTAGATAGAACCACCCAAGTTTTGCACAGGTGTAGGAGTTGACCAAAACTACTCAAGAGTCGACCACAGACTGCAGATAGAACCCAAGGATTTCTGGCCTTTGTTCAGAAGTCGACTATGAAGGCCCTGAGAGTCGACCACCATTGGAGATTCGAGTTATAAACCCTAAAACTGAACCCAGCTGGTTCAAGACCCGTACCCAAGCCGTGGATCCATTATGGCACCCACATAGAGACTCTAGATGTGTCAAGAAACGTGGATTTTTATCAGATTCTGTTGCGTCACATGGAGGAGACTTGGTCTTGAACTTCCTCGCTGAAAAATGGGAGATTCCCACTGGTTTTCCAACCAGATCATCTGATATCTAGGGCATACTTCATGAAGTTGAACATATATGGCGGGAGGGTTGGCCATCAGGAGAATTCTACACCCGATCTGTGTTTCAACTGTCATTCAATCTTTTGTTTTTCATCTTTGTTCTGTTAATCAAGCTATTAGTCAGCAGATTGTTAAGACTGCCATTTCAGCTGCACAACATAAATATCTTAAGATCTAGCCCAAGTCTCTATCCAATCTCACAGGTCAAGTATACCTAACCATTATCCTATAGTGTGAAGAACGTAGGGTGTTCAATAACTAAGTCTTGATGTCCTAGACTCTTTTTAACCATAGGCTCTGATACCAACTAAACTGTTACGCCCCGAACAAGGCGGAAATATCGAGACGTGAACAGTTATACAAGCGGGTCGATCAAGAGACTTAGATGATGAGTACGAACAATAAATAGACAAAATCAAATCTTTATTTCATAATCTGACATTTCCAACCAACATCCTTCAAGGACTTACAATACTATTCAAACTCGATACATTCATTTATAAGTAGATCGACGGGGAAGAA